>JACBWW010000105.1:638339-700449 GCA_020086605.1 Lanius collurio
GTATGTGTCGAACCCGAAGCAAATGTATTTTTTTCTCTCAGCCTGAAATTAAATGTTGAAATTTCAGAGTTGTTCACAGGACAGAAATCCTGATTTTAGACAGTTTTCAGCATCTGCTGCTTTCTGCAATCCTGACTCTTCAGAAAAAGAACATAAAAAAACCCCACGCAAACCTCTGTGGGGAAATTACCAAAAGGAAGGATTTTTTGGCTGCTTGTGGAGGCTTCCCAGGAAACCTGATCTGTTTTCCCCTTAATCCTGCTTGCCTGGGAGACACTGTTTCAGACAGAAAGTGTTTGAATCAAACAAGGAGTGAGAATCTGTCACTGTAAACCCCCCAGGGAGGGCGAGAAAGATGACATGAAGGTCAGAGCAAAGCTAAGACCTCGCTTTAATGAAGAATCCGTCTCTTCTAGTGTGGTTCACAAATAAGAAATTACATTACTGGTCCAGGTTAACCATCCACCAAGACTGACAAGAAAAGTGGCAAACCACCCATTTCTAAATATTTTTCTTAGAGTAAAGACAATAACTCCCCAGTTCTCAAAACATCTCTGCAGGTCCTGGAAGAGTTTACCAAATCGTGTTTCTGTTTGCTCTAGCCTGCATGTGAAGAAGAGAATTCTCACAGAATGTGAGAAAGCTGAAGGATTTCTTAGGAAACCCTCTCCGCTAGCTTTTTAGCACTCACAAGAATCTCTTTCCATTGCATTCCCATCCCTTGAGAGGACACAAATCCTTCTGGTCTGTTCCTATCCAGACCTGCATCTCATCTTGCAACTCTTTTCAGTGTCATTGGGATAAAAATACTCCTGTGCTCCAACTT
Organism: Lanius collurio; assembly: GCA_020086605.1. Taxonomy (NCBI): domain Eukaryota; kingdom Metazoa; phylum Chordata; class Aves; order Passeriformes; family Laniidae; genus Lanius; species Lanius collurio. The sequence goes on from JACBWW010000105.1 coordinate 639,166, forward strand.
AGACATTTCAAAATCCTCACTTTTTCCATCAAAGTGGAAGCCATCCATCCACCCTCTCTCTACACAACCATTCATACTTATTTTTAAACACTCTCTCCCTGTTTTTCAGCCTGTGCACTCTCCCATCCTGCTGAGTGGATCATGCTGTTCCCTCTCCTCCCTCCCCTCCCAAGGAACAGCAGCCTGCTCCAAGAGTTGATAGCATTTTCTAAACTCAATTGCTCTGTTGTGCCCTTCATTACCCACCATGACCTCCCTTTCCCACTGACCTGATCCAATTAAGGCTCCATGGCGGCACCCGTGGAGTGATCCAGCTCTTTATTCCCCGGTTCTGCCTGGCACCATCCACTCCCAAACACCAAGTCCAGCCAAGGAGACTTCTGCCCTTTTCCTCAGGGAATATGGCACCACTGAAAGAGCTCCATAAAGCTCTACCAGCCCCCCTGCACCCCCTACCAGTGGGGGGGCCCACAGGTGACAGGTTGGATGGGGCTTGGAGCAACCTGGGACAGTGGAAGGTGTCCCTGCCCCGGGCAGGGGTGGGGCTCAAGAAGAGCTTTAAGATCCCTTCCGAGCTAAACCGTTCCATGATACTCTGATTCTGCCTCAGGTTGGTGCTGGATCATTTCCACAGACATCCAATGCTGTGGCCAAACATTTCCCTTAAGGGCTCAAACCAACCTGCCAGTTCTCAGGTCTTCCTGACTATTTTGAAAAGCTCGAATTTAAGAAAAAAAGGTTAGCTCCTGCCAGAGATGGGGCAGAGGAGTCTTATTTTTAAACAAAGACCAGGAAGTTGAGGAAATACTTTATTTTCCTCTAGACCAAAATAATTTCTGCTTGATTTAGAAGGAGCTACTAAATTTAAAAAAATAAATCAAAAATATTTTTCTTTTCTAGCTGAAAAGAGGCATCAGGAGAGAAAGCATTTCCATTACCTGGCTTGGGAATTCTCATGTTCCACACAGACACAATGTGGTGAAAGAGCTGTTCAGCTCTTCCCACCCACACAGTACAGTCAGAAATACACTTTGCCTCTTTCATAGGAGCAGCCAAGTGCAGAACACCCATCCCTGGCACAAGGCAGAGAGATTTGAGGTGGGATAGTCCAAGAAAAAGTATTTTCAGTAAGAGATCAGATTGCTGATGTTTACCCAAAGGGGTAGAGGATGTCCCCTGAGGATGTCACGGGACACAGGAGAGTCCCACAGCCCCACTTGTGCCTGGCTGGAACTGTGGAAAGGCAGCTGTGTGTGTGCCAGGGGATCTGCTGTCCCCAGGGCTGGCATTGACCTCCCATCCCAGCATGACATCGGATGAAGATCCAAGAAAATTCTGATGGGTGTTCTGGGAGTCACCACAGAAAAACCACACAAGGACAGAACCTGCAGCTCTCACCTAAGCAGATCCCGCTGCCTCTGTGGATTTTGGAGAAGTCACAGTGGAGTCCCTTGTGATGGTCACAGGGCTTGTGCAAGGAGCAGAGCTCTCCCAGCTGCCGGGCACACAGCTTGCAGCAGCCACAGGCATCCCACACGTGGCTGGTACCTGCAGGGCACTGCAGAGGCTGGGAGGGACACTGGCATGGGAACGTGCAAGCCTGTGGTTCTACCTGGAAGGCAAAAAGCCATGGAGAGAATGAGTCTTCTGCAAGGCAGCTGGCCAGGGAGAGGAAAAACACAGCTCTGCTGCAAGCATAGACACCCCAGAGAGAGGGGAGACAGCCCTGCTGAAGAGAGATGTGTGCAGCTCCCAGGACTCACATTTTCCTCATCCCTATTTCAGCTGCAGCTCAATGGGAAAAAAAGAAAAAAGATGCCTCTGGGAAGCAGAGACAAAACAAACAGGACAAGCGGTAGCTCAGACTCCCTTGTGCAGCTCACCCTCTGCTTCCCTGGAAGCAATAAAGTAGTAATTTTTAACAGCAAGAAATTCCAGCTTTTACACAGGACAAACATCAAAGCCTCTGCAGCAGCGTCAGACCCAGTGGAAGCTGGAAAAGCAAAGTGCACAGCAACAAGACTTGCCCAAAGACAGGCAGTGGGACTGTGGGGATGCTGAAAACCAGTCCAGAAGCTCCCCAGGCCCATTTTGTCCCCTGCATCTTGCACTTTCTTCTTTATTATGTGTACCCTCTCCTTTCCATTTTCCAAGGAACACAGCATAACCAACCTTCCTGGGGACCTTGTGACTGCACAGATGCCCCCCCCCCCTTTGGCAGCATTTCACTGAACAACCCTTGAAACCCACTCCTCTCTTGGCTTTATGATGCTTCAGACACTAAACAGAGACCAGGCTACAGCTGAAGAGGTGCTCTGGAAAACCCAGATGTTTCCAGCATCCCAGTCACTGAGCTGATGCATTCCTGTCCTGCATCAGCTCTGAGCAGGAGCACCAGCTCAGCTCTGGCTGTGCCCAGATTTGGGCAAGATGTAACACCCTGACTGTGAACAGTGTAGAATGTGCAGTCTCTAGAGATCCTCTGAAACCTCCTCAGAAACATAAGTGCCAACTCCAGCCTGGTTTTCAGTTCAGATCCTGCCCATCCAAATTCCCCCTTGCCTCACTCCATGCACCACTCCACCACTCTGGACACGGCTCAGCTCCCATCCAGGGCTGACACAACCCTCGCACATGGATGATGCCACCAAAACACTCTGGGATCCTGCACTGCTATGAGCAGGGTAGAGAGGGAGGCATCCAGTGAGGCAGACCCCTCACAGCTCTCTCACCCCGGGAGAGCAGCAGCCGAGCTGGGAATAGCCTTGAGGGCAGCAGGGAGGGGTACACACACCTGGAACAGGTCAAAAAATATATCTTGTTATGGCTCTATTTGCACTTGTCAGATCTTATCCAGCTCTCGCTTGGGAAGCAGCTTCCTTGGATATTGTGTTTCATACCAAGCACAGCAGGAAAACTTTTCCAGCTGTTTTGACTGTTGCTCTCACTTTAGCTCATGTAGGGTCAGAAGGTGCCAACTCCTTTGTACAGCTGTGTTACCAACACAGCACTTGTGGTACTGGGATTGGGCTAAATCTTCCCTCAAAGTCATGGAATATCCCAGGTCGGGAAAGATCCACAAGGATCATTGAATCCAACCCCTGGCCTGCACAGGACACCCCAACAATCCCACTCTCTGCTTTAAAGTATTGTCCAAATGCTGCTGGAGCTCTGGCAGCCTTAGAACCGTGCCCATTCCCTGGGGAGACCACCCTCTGGGGGAAGGACCTTTTACTGATATCCATCTAAACCACTCCTGGCACAGCTCCAGCCGTTCCCTCGGGTGGTTCCCAGGGGTGAGTCCTCCCAGAGACTCCCTGCTCAGCAGGAATGAGCATAATTCTCCTGGATAACTCCTAGCACAAAGTATTTTGGAAACAAGCCTCTCCAGCCTGCAGCCCAGCTGTTCCCAGCCGACTGTCCTGGAGCCACTCACCAGGAGCTGACACATCCCAGGAATCAATTCCCGACTGCTGAAGTGCATTAAAAGAACTAAAAATACAGAAATCTTCCCTCCTTTTTTTTATGTCGCTGCCAAGGAACGTGTTATTCAGCCCCAGATGACCGGGGGTGGGGTGGGGTGGGGATGTGAGATTACACAAGAGACAAAGCATTCCTAACACGGGATCTATATTAAGATGCAATCCATGCACTTAAGAAAAAATAACGGTAACAAGCATTTTCTAATGCAGTGTCAGCCACAGGCCATAGAAAGAAACACTCCCAAAATAACTCTCCTGCTGAAATCCAGACCAAAACAAGCTCTTTTGGGATAACAGAACACAACAGTTTTAAACCCTGCTGAGTTGTCCCATCCCTGGAAGTGTCCAAGACCAGGTTGGACAGGGCTTGGAGCAACCTGGGATAGTGGAAGGCATCCCTGCCCATGACAGGAGGATGGAACTGGATGGTCTTCAAGATCCCTTCCAACCCAAACCATTCCATGATTCTACAATTCTGTGTGTTTTCTTTCCCATCCTCATTAATCATTGCTGGCACTAGTTATTTCCTTAATAACTCACCCACACAAACCAGTCCACCTGGTTTTATCTTCTGTTCACAGCAGCTTCACTTCCTCATCGTATCACAGCTGCTTTTCAGCAGGAGAACATCTAGATTCAGACCTCTTGTGTACCAGAGACCAGCTGGGTGACCCTGCACCCACCTATGCTGTGCCTCAGCTCCCCCAGCCGTCAGCTCAAAAGCCCAATTCATCATGATTTTCAGGACCCTTCTAAATACTCCCAGATGCTCCTACCAGTCATCTCAGATGTGACTCTCTCCATTGCCCAGGAGGTGTTGGGGCTCCTGTTTGCTGGTTTACTACTGAGCAAAGTCAGCCCGAGCTATTTATAACTCCTGCCGCTCTCCTAGGTCTGGTAGAGGTGGGAATGAGCTGGAATGGGGTTTGGCTCGCACACACCCAACAGCCAGAGCACTGAAAAACTGCCTGGCTAGGGAGCCTCTCAAGTTGAGAACAGCTGGGAGGAAGTCAATGTTGAACTGACTTCCTTGAGCCCTCCATTACTGAATTTTCTTTCAGAGAGGCTGAATAGTGGATTACATTGGTTTTGCATGGGGTATCCTCCACCCTGCATTTTTTCCAAGGGCTGCTTCTGGTTCTTCTGCCCAAAGAACTGCCCTAAAACTGCCCCAAAGAACTCCCCAAACTGTTCTCAAAAACTGCCAGGATTGGGCTTTGTTGCAGACTCAAAGGTAACACAAAGCCCAATACTTCCACATATAACCTGCCACTGACCTGGGTCCAGAGGGTCCAAGGGATTCAGAGAACACTTTGTTTTCTTCCATCTGCAGAAAGGGCTGCCCCAAAACTCACTTCTACCTTCACTGGGCATGCTTCTGACTTAAAGTTCACTACAACATTGACCTGGCTTCTGTTGAGGTTGGCAGAGCATTTCTGTGAACTCTGAGAGCAGCAGAACAGAACCAGTGTCAGAGATCAATGCTGTGGATTTAAGATGGTTCTAAAGCCTGGAATGTCAGCTCTCCCTGCTCCTGGCTTTGCTGACAGCTCTTGCATCCATCGCAAATAGTGTGTGTGAAGCTGTGGGACTCCCAGGATCCCTGAGTGATGGCCAAGCCACCTCAGAAGTGCCAACACTCAGAACAGGGGATTCCCCTGTTCTGCACCATTCTCCGTCTCTGACTCCCCAGACTCATCTGCTCAGCTGACAAGCCAGAACAAGCTCCCTCCCAACTGCCAGCACCAAAACCAGTTACCTGCAGGTAAGAGAAAGTGAGACTGTTCTTCCTGCTTCATATTTACATAAAACCTCTTCCCCTGCACTCTCAGGAGAGCACAACTGCTGCAACATGAGCTCCCACCACTGCAGCAGGTCTATGGTACTGTCAGGATTTCTCATTCCTGATGAATGTCTATAGGAGCCCAGGGAACCAGCTAAGAGAGCCAAGCCAAAGAGGATGTTTTAAAATGTGTTTGGGCTCATGACTCCACTCAGAGGGCAGGGAAAGGTGAATTTTGAGCTGAGCTGGGTGTTTGCAAAGAGGCTATGGAGCCAGGGGTTATTGCTGCAAGGTAGAGGTGATATAATGAACACCCAGCTGGTTCTTTTAGTGCTCCAAGAGTAAGCAGCCAAAACACAGCTATTCATCCTTCAAGCAGCGAATTACTGTGGGTAACTCCTGCTCTCTCTCCATCTCAGGCTCTCAAGGCACCTTCCTAAGGCTGCTGCAGCACATTGTATAACAGCTCCTTTGGAGAGACAAGAACCAGTGACCCCCTTCACAGATGGAGCACGGGGATATGGAGACCTGCCCAGGATGAGCCTAAACATAACTCCCAGTAATCCTGGAGCTACTCCCACCTCTGAACAACACAGGAGGCAGGTTCAGGAGCAATAGCTCTCCTACCCCAATCCACAAAGCATCACAATATCATTAAGGTTGGAAAAGACCTCTAGGATAATTTAATCCAACCTAGTGCTCAAAGAAAGTCAAAAGTCACGTTTCTGAGGCATTCAGCAGATTTAGGGAAAATTACCTGTCTCAGAGTGGTAACCAAGGGTCACAGTGGTGGGATTGACTATTAATGTTTATATGAGCCACATGGTGCTGCCAAAGCTGAGACAGAGCAAGAATCAAGACACTCACCCCAAATGGCAGCAGTTTCCTTTAGATTACAGACCGGGACATGTTCTTGGCAGGAAAGGGACTGGCACACACTGAGCGTTGCCAGGAGCAATCCAATCAGGAGCTGATTGCCTCTCTCAGCACAAGCCCTGCAAGGGGCACTGTGAACCCAGTTTCACTGATCCAAAAGGCACTTACAGCAGTTTAATGATGGCAGTGATGTTCCTGTTACTGCTGGCAGGAGAAAAGCACAATAATGTCCTAAGAGGAATCAGCTCTCTCTCAAGAACTTGTGTTCACAAGAAAACAGGCACAAATCCTGCTCTGAAGAGGCTGCAGTCTAATTTTCCCCTCAGGATCATTGCTTTTGGGAGCACATGGGTGTATTGGTGTATTCAGTGACAGCTGGGGAAGGATGGTGATGGTAAGGAATTGGGACACGAGACTGTTACTCTTTGCAATGACATAAACTCGCTGACTTCCCCTCTCTCTGTTCTCTTCTCCTGCTTCTAGACCAGGGCCGATTTCTGGCTTCCAGAAGTAGGAGGAAACAAAATGTATTCCGACGTGTCAGGAGCTGTGAGTTCCATGGATGACACGCGTTACATGGTACGCTCCCAGCATGGTTTAGTTACACGGCACGTTTGCATCACTCTGCTCCCAGCCCAGCTTCCCTCGGAAATTCGGTAGCAGGTGGCAGCCGGGAAGAGCCTCTCAGTCCAAAGCCCTCGCATGCATCAAAGGAAAAAAAGCTGCAGTGCCCAGGCAGAGCTGCTGCAGGGCCGTACCTACCCAGCCAGGGGCGAGGAGAAGCAGCAACAGAGTCCAGGTCACTGTCCCTAAGTTGCCAGGCATCCCGAGTACTGCGAAGGGCAGGGATCCAGGCTGCCTGCTACTCCCTCCCGCTTCTTCGGAGTTTCCCGTCTCTTTGGAACAACTTGTACATCAGCTTCTCCATAAATATCCTCTGGAAGGGGCGGGCCTCGCGTTGAGTGACAGGCTGGAACTGAGCCCAAAAGGGTGCAACAAAAAGTGTCCAAATTCCAGGGAACATGAGTGTATTCCTGCGGCTCCGGCGGTTACGGGGCTGCCACCGCTGCCCGCAGCTTGGTTACTTTCCAAATGGGTAAATAAAACCCCAGTAAAAGCAGGATTATTATTTTTTAATTTTTCCTCTTTCTGCTTCCGAAAATGAAGCCTGGGACAGCTTTCCTGACACAGACTCCCTTTCCCTACCTACAGCCGTTCCTTTTTGGCTGCAAGAGCTGAGGAGTGATTCAACAGAGATTTGTGTTGTTCAGAGTCTGAGCAGGAGGGAGGGATGGGTTGTTTGGTGCTGTCAGGTACCATGTCTGGCTGTGCATCACCTGTCAGCTTCGGGGAATGAAAATTTCATTATTAGAATTCTTGCATGAGGAGCTGCGTGTTTTGCAAGGCAATGAAAAGCTCCTGGATGAAAGTTGTTTATAAAGGACAGCAGTTCCCCAAAGTGCTTTGGGATGGACGCAGGATCTCACACATCTTTATCTCGGGTCATGATCCTTTCTGTTTGCTGCTGAAATACAGCACCAGGCTTGTGCACAGCCAGCACGGCAGACCTTTAGAACATGAAAGAGTTGTTTTGTGTGTTAAAGAGTCGTTTTCTTTATTCCCGAAGAGCAAGCCGTGGAAGAAGGAAGAGTGCAGCAGAGGGCACTCTTAGTCCTCGCTGGCCAGTGTGGGGCAGAGCAGTTGGGTACCGGACAGGAGTCTCCGTACGCACTGAGTTGAGAAAGATGGAGCCGTTCTCAGGGTGAGGGAGCTTTCCCGGGGAGAAGCGGTGCAAGGCATAGTACCTTCTTTGGGCCAATACAAAGCCGGGTCAGGAGCCCAGGCATTGTGCAGTGCAGCCCCAGCATATCCCTGTCCCAGCTGAGTGCTGGGAAACAAGACAGAAGATGAAGAAAACCCACAGAGAGTGTGTAGTGGCTTATTTAAATTCAGCCTCCTTCCTTCCTGCCTCCAAGGTAGGGCAGTTTATCTGTGAATCAAGCCCTGCAATTCATCCAGGTCCTTTCAGGTCCCTGTGCAACACCGGATCAGCCTCCACACTCCCTGTGTGTCCAATACTGGAAACAGAAAACTCAGACTCTTAACTAATTAGCACTTGGAAAGCCCCTTGGGATCTGGGGCCGGAGAGCATTAGCACAGAGCAGACCACCCCAGATGCACCTTCTTCTCCTCTTCCAGGAGATGGGGGATTTCACAATCACTTCTGTGACAACCACCTCTGCTCGTGGCACACCGGAGGATTATGTCTGCACACAGAAGGTTTCATGTTCTGGAGGCGGCATAAACATCCTCTGCCCTCAGGCACTTCAGAGCTTCAGGCAGTCTGGCTGGAGATACATTCCTTCTCCTTTTGGAGGGCCTGAACTATGTTGTCACCTAAAATTAGCTGCTCACATTTCCCAGGACATTCTCCCACTGCTTGCAAATAAGACAGGGATAAAGTGCTGCACACTTCTGGTCTCATTTTCTCACACAGCAAGAATATAAACCCCAGCTGAACCCTGAGCCCTCCAGGGCATCTGAAGATGGGAAGATGGCATATTTGTGGGTTTTTAAAAGGACAGTTTGTAATGTGTGGCTCAATCCATTCCTCCTTCTCCAGTAAGACATCCCCCTTTGTCCAGCAAGGAGGAATGGCTTTAAGCTGTAAGAGGGCAGGTTTAGATTAGATATTAAGAAGGAATTCTTCCCTGTGAGAGTGGTGAGGCCCTGGCACAGGTTGCCCAGAGCAGCTGTGGCTGCTCCATCCCTGGAAGTGTCCAAGACCAGGCTGGACAGGGCTTGGAGCAACCTGGGACAGTGGAAGGTTTCCCTGTCCATGGCAGGGAGTGGGACTGGATGAAGTTAAGTTCCCTTCCAACCCAAAACATTCCATGATTCTCTGATTCTTTAAGGAAAAGCAGCTGCACCTCAAACCATGATCTTCCAAATTCTGCACTAACATAAACTTGCTGTGTGACCTCGGATGAACCGTTTAGCCAATATCCCAACGTCAGCCACCTGTCAGGAGTTCTGTGGGGAATATTCAGCACTGAGCCACCATTATGATGGCTGATTAAGTTTTCAAGCTACAACAAAACAAAAGAATAATTCGATTACAAAACATCCTTTTCTAGCTGCTCATCATCATCCACCTGAATGCTTCTACCTTCCCTGGTCAGTAAAAAATCCTGACTTCAGTCCTATTCATCCTTCAAGCCACCTTTTGGATTATAGGAGCAGGATATGAAGAAGCATCAGCTGGAGATCCCTTGATTTTGTGAGCTCACTCCAGCATGGTCCAAGATTTTCTTAGGGCACTGGGTCAACCAAAACTACCCCTCATGCTAGAGCTGAGCTGCTAGCCCCGCTGGACATGCCGAGAGGTAAAAGAAGAACATGATGGTTGAGTGACTCAGAATGATCAAAGGCAGGAAACGCCCAAATTAGCATGAATTTTCACCTGTTCCTTTCGCCTGAGCTGCCTCGAGTGAAGGGATAAAGATGTCAATCCTGCTTAAAATCTCCCCCAAGCAAAGAATAGTGGGTGTTTAGTACAGCTTGTTACATTCTTCTGGGTTCAATCACCACGCCGAACCAGCGGCTTCCCTGGATTTATAGTAACTTGAAAAGCAGACAGTTAAATAATTGCTAAAAATCATATCAGACCAAAGAATAAAATGAAGGCAAGCATGCACACATTTTTTTTTTTTGTTCAGTAGGATCCCTCCCCATGGCACTCTGCCTGCAGAAGCCAAAATAAAAAGTTGCTACAAGCAGCATGGTACAGGGAGTTGTGCTCACCCAGTCCTCAGTGACTTCTGAACTGTCCCCAACCCTTTGTCCCCTGTTCCAAAGCTGCTTGGTCACCCCCAGGACACACTGGTGGCCTCTGGAGCCTTGCAGTAGGTTTGTGTTCCCACAGCTGCTCAGTCCTGGAAAAAGTTACCTCTGGAGTGGATGATAGGCCCTCACTCCCATTTGGGACTCCTTCAACATGATGATGTCAAACTCTTTTAACCTGATGAGACCAAACATGAACTTGGCCCATCAGAGATGGTGAGATCCATCCAGCTTGATGGTTGGAAACACAGGGGTTCCATTTCCTTGGTCATTACCCCACCACTGCTGCCTGCTTGATGCATCCTTCTCCCACACTCAGGCTGGTCACAAGTGCCAGATCCAGGGCCATGGGGAAGTCCTCTCCCTGCTTTTTGTTCCAGTGTGAGGACACAAGACAATTCTCAAGTTGGGCTGGGCCCCTTCATTTCTCACCTGCTGGTACAAGGCTGCAGGGCTCACGTGCCAATGGTGGTTTCTCCATCTCTGGTTATGACTTGTAATAGAACAAAACCCACCAATGTCTCTCAAGGCTGTGTTTGCTGCAAGGCTAGGAAGGAGTTCTGCCAGTCCGTGTGCCTTGGGGCAAGACAGATAAACAGCCCTGGATATTTTGGGGGTCAACATGGTTACCAGAGAATTACCAGCTGAGAAGGGCTCTTCTAGACCTGAGTTTAAGTTCAGCGTTAATTCGGCGTGTCTAGAGGGACATTTAGGGTCAGATTCATGCTGTCTAATTGATAGACAATTAATTAAGCCATCTCCATTTCTAGCCTAATCTCTCTAGGCTCTCTTTAATAAGTGGAGAAGAGCTGGAGCTCCTGAACAGCATTCTGAGATCCCTGGCTCTGTTGTCCAAGTGCATCAGCTGTGGCACCACATTAGTGGCTGTAAATTATCAACAGAAAGTGTCACAGAAATGCAGCACCAGAGCTCAGCAAAGGCTCAATGCTTCACCTTGTCCAACTCCAACCTGGGTGCAAAGGCTTCCCTTCCATATGGATGGAAAAAGCAGGAAAACAACCCCCTCCTCACTCCAGCACAGCCCTGGGATGAAATGTGGACTGCAGGGACACACCTGCTGGCTCCAGCAGAGCTGGGATTCCCTCTGCCTAGCTAGGCAGATTTACAGCCCCGAGACCATACTGCTGTGGCCACAGCAGAAGAGATGTCAGGCAGGGGGCAAATTCTGTCCCTGGTTGCAGAGTTGACGCATGAAATCCACAGTTATATTAGTTCTGGAATTGTATTTGAGGATTTATCGTGACAATGAAGTCTATTAAGGGATGTGACACTTCGGATGGGTGAGGTGGCTGCTGATGTCCTTGTAAATAAATAATAAATATATAAAAACAGTCTTAACAACGTAAGTTCAGAAAGAGGTGGTGCTCTGACAGAGCTGGCCAGCAAAGGCACATGTTCTCTTCTAGGAAAAAAATAAATGCCACTCTGGAGCCTGATTTTGGCAGGATGCAAAACTCAGGTCTGCAGTACCAGAGTTACAGCCCAGAGCACTCAAGGGAAAGACACCAAGCCCCAGTTATCAAAGCATGGTACCCTTGTTTTGGAACAGGTGAACAGTGAGAAAGTCAGCACTTCCAAGGACATCCGTGCAGCAGGACTGTGGTATGACAGCAGGTGATACCCTGAGACCCTTAACAACTGCAAAATTTGGATGTTTAGATACAAGTGTGAGTCACCATCATGGCCAGGAGCATTTGTGCCAAGGCATGGACTTGCACAGAACTTCAGGAGAACAAGCCCTGGGAGGAAACAGCTGCACCCACCTGTGAAACAGATGCTTCCTCAGGTTTTTCCACTTCTTAACTTACTGAATGCTTAATTATCCCGAAGAAAAGGTGCAAGGAGGGAGGGCACATTTAAGGTGGACTCGGACAGGATCGTTTAAGGAGGCTGCCAGTGCCACAGGACTCCTCTGGAGCACAGCTCTGGTGTCTGTGACCATTTTGTGTCTTGGGGGGTTTGGTCCTCTACATCTGCACTGGTGAGGCACAGCAGGATGTGCTGGAGGTCACATGGTTTGGGAAGGAGAAGGGGCTAAGAGACATTTCTTCAGTTAAGGGCTATGAAACAACATTACTGGTTCTGCTTACATGTGCTGCATTATCTCATCCCATTTTGGGGATGCTGGGATCTGCCACCTCCTGCAGCTCTGCCACAAGGACCAGGAGCTTCCTCTAGTGCCTGTCTCTACACAGCACCATCCAAACGGGTGCAAGGGGGAATTCTCCTCTCGATCCCATCCCTCCAAGAACTTCTGGCATCACCTAAGATCTCAGCCCTAAAATCCAGGACTCAGACAAATCAGCTCTGACATAGATCTTCTGTAATTCACACGAGCTGCATATCTCAGGAGCCTCAACAGGCAGTAACAGGTCTCTGAGCTCTGGCAGCCTAGGAGGACCTGGAGGGGTGGGCAGCCTCCCAGGACCTCTCATTAGGCCCATACCTTTCCCATTCAGGTTTTGGAATGATTCCAGCTCATTACATGGAATCAGTGAATAATGTAAGTTGGAAGGACCCTCGGGTCTTTTGGTCTTCCTGCAGTCCAACCCAACCCTGAGGATAGAGAAGAGGGGTAGATTTCAGAGACCAGGAGAGATGAGCAGGTCAGTAGGGTCCCCAGCTCAGCCAGGCACTGCTCTGCCAGCCTTTCTGGTACACAGGAATCCTTTATTAGCTTCCAGCCCCCCTGTAACAAAGGGCTGGCACATCTGGAGTGGTAGGGACTTCTCAGAGCTGAAGGGATTGTTAACCTTGGAATGTAACACAGACACTTCCAAAATCAGCTGCAGACCTGCTTATTAAAGAGCAGCATCTTCCTCCAAAGGGCTGCACAAACAGAGTCACAAATCTTAAAAATTATTTGGGAAATGTTAAGTGTGAGACTTTCACTTGCCTGTTCTTAATTCTTTTTGTCGTTATGGTTACAGACAGACATCTATGAGGTTGGTCTTTTTTTTTTCATTTGTTTCCTTACTAATAGATATTTTCAAAGTTTCACGTCACAAGTGCTTAAGAAAAGACAAGTTGCAAGCTCCATAAAGAGCCTTGTTATAGGAATGATGGGATTTTACACACATTGATAAGGAAATCATCTGTGGCTGGAGCCATCATTACCTTCAGACAGACCAAACTCACACAAATGAGTTTGACTCTTCTCCAGAGAGAACTCTCTTCCTACACAATTTCCCTGGCTGACTTCTCCAGAAACTTGTGTGGTGGTAGAAATTCCCTTGATATATTTAGAAGTGACAGTTTTATTATTAGTAGTGGAAAGTTATTACAAATGCTGTATTTTTTCATACCATTTTATGTAAAACAGTGTTACTGTTACAAACCTGCTTAAAACATTTTAAGTTAAGAACCTCTATTTTCAGTATAGCTTTTCCCACACTGTCCTTTAGATGTCCCATCACTTTAAAGCAACCACTGACAGACTACTCCAACTTTTACAGTTTGGGCCATTCGACTTCAGATATGAAATAATAGACATTTTCAAACAAGATTTCCAAAGCTTCAGTCTGTTATTTTTGCTGTTTTAAGGAAGTTATTTGAATCAAAAATTTGCATGTCTATATTTTAAATTGTTTCCCCCTCAGAAGCATGATGTCATCCGGCAACAGAGGTGCACGAGATGGGTTTGAAGGCAGACTTTAGGTGAATAATAGTGACTTGTTTTTTTTCCAATCTGATCCCTGCAGTATGGCCATGAGTCAGGTAAAAGAAAAGCTGTAGCTCATTCCATTTCTTGGCCAGGCAAATAGCCCCAAATCACCTTTACTCCAATGCCTCTTCATGCACAGTCATTTCACAATGTTCTCCCTGGTGTATTAGACTGGAAGTTGATGACCTGCCTGTCAGAGAGGGACAAGTCTGCAAGGTCAAGAGGATTTGTTAAAAAAAAAAAAAAGTTTTGGAGGATTTTCAGATTTTCACAAAGTTGAGCCCAAGGTAGCCTAACCTCACAAAATGGGATGGGGGAGATGAGAACTGTGGGGCTGGGCTCTGTTTCAAGGACGTAAGGCAAAAAGGCTTTTCCTGCCAGGGCAGCTGTTGCTCACTTGGCACTCAGCACCTTCAGAACCCACAGAAATATTCCTGGCTCTGGCATTAATTGCTAGGTCTCTGTGTGTGTGTCCCCTGAAACATTCTGCCTGGACAGCACAGATACTGTTTTAGCTGTAGTGGAAAAGCTGCTACTCTCCTGGCAGGATCTGGGTTTTCCCCAGGGCATGGGAGGGAGGGTGAAAGCCTTTCTCCTGCCCTTTCCTTGCCAAATGGAGAGGCAGCCAGGATCTGTCCCTGCTATTCCAGTCCCAGATAAGAAGTAATCATAAGAGTGTGTCCATGAGAGGTGAGTGGATGTGAGGGAGGGTCAGGGCTCTACAGTGGTTGTATCATCCTTCCACATCCTTTACAGGAAGACATTCACTCCATAAATACCCTGGATTGTGGCTGGGCCCAGAGCTCATGCTGAGTTTGACTGCGCTCAGTGAGCGGCACGTTTGGGAATGTGCACATGTGGTCATGTGGCTCCTCTCCCTTCCCAGAGGGAAGCTACTCTGTGTTCTCCAGAGTCAGGGAACTCTGGCTCTCCTGGAGCTAAATCACCATTTCAAAACAGTTCTGGTGTGTTTCAGGAGGAAGAGAAGACAAAATCATCCCTTATCAGGGAACCTGGAGTTTCTTTGTGAGCTCTACAGCAACCTGAGGTCTGGAGAGAGCTAAAAAATATGGATTGGAGGTAGGACCCAGGAGGGCCACATCATTTTACACCAGTTGAACATCTGACCTCAATTCTCTTTTGGCACTCAGGGTGATTTTGGAAATAATTCTTAGCATATGTCTGCACTGCAGACCCCCAGCTACTGGATCTCGATTCCTTCTGGCAGTTGGGCTTGTTTGATCAAGGTCCTGCTCTGCCTGAGGGCCCTGAGCCAGCAGAGGAGCTGCTGTCAGCATTCCCAAAGCTCAATCCTCTCATGTTAGGGCATCCTGCTCCTATACATTCCTGTGGGATGCACATGGAGCTGCTGAGCCTGTGGCAGGGTGAATGCCCAGTCACATCCCACCCAGAACTGTCCCTCTGCCATCCCCATGGCACTGATCCACACACTCCCTCCAAGAGCTTCTTCTTTGTTTACAAACTAAAGAAACACAAATTCTTGCATTGCTGAGAATTTCTGCTCAGCTATGGGTCAAATGTTAAGAATCCTGTGTCTTTCTTTCCAAGTAACAAATGTTTGCTTTACTGAAGAAAAGGGGAGTGAAGCTGTTCCACTTGAACAGGTGTAATTCAGGAGTAATTCCACTGAATCCAAAAGGCCAGGAGCAGGGAAAACCCAGCATGAACAGTGTATCCTGTCCATTTCCATGAGCATACGAAATCCACATTGCTCATTGCTTCTTTTACCCAGCCACTGCTTTTGTTCTTTTCCCACCCTTTCCCAGTCTCCCTGCTAGAAAGAATGTCATGACCAGGATGTCAGAGCAGTTATTACTGGATGCTTGAGTGTTTTAGTAAATCTGTGATGTTCTCTAGATGCTAAAGATCTGAGAAAGCTTCATCAGATGGTTGCCTCTGCTGTCATTCACACAGCTATAAATTCCAAGTCACGCCACTTCCTTCACCAGACTCATGCCACATGCAAGCAGAGGAACCAGATCAGCATCCAGCCTGGAGCTACTAAAAGCAAACTGACCCATGGCATTTTTTAGGGAAAGGCTCTTCCAGTGATTAATGCTAGACAGACAAACAATAGAGGAGCCTTGGGACACATTTCTCTAAGCCATAGCATTTTTCACTTAAGCAACTTGGAATTTTTAGCCCAAAACAAGAGACAAAATTATTTACTGTGTTCATCTTACACAGTTTGTTTTTCTCTTTAGAAAAAGCAGTCTTACTGGGAACATGAGTGGAAAGATCCTGTTCACAACTTGGGCTTGACTTTGCCTGAACTGAAAGTCACTTGGATTTAAGTCAACATGAGTCAGGCAAAAAGAATGGTTCCCACAGCCCTAGATCTGGAATTTAAGGATACAGAATGTCCTTTAATACAACTGTCTTTGCTCTCAGGGGTTCCAGAAGTGCAGGCAGAATCAGAGGGGCTTTTCTAAACCAGGATTAGGTGTGTCTTTGAGATCCACCTGAGAGTTTTTGCTGTTGTGTACAGTGAGGTGCAACTGCATTTTAGTTTCAGTGGGCCATTTGTAACCCTGGTAGAAGTCTGAGGTCTGATGAGCACCAATGGGAAAAAGTCTTTCAGGAAAGGCCTTGTGATCCTCCCAAAGGAGGGCTGAGAAGCAGATTTCCCTGCAGAATATTCGTCTTTGCACACTCACCCATGTTCTCACAACAGAGAAGTGTTTGGCCAATGCTCTCAGGCATATGGTGGTATTTTTGTGGTTGTCCTGTGCAAGTCCAGGAGTTGAATCCATCCAACTCAGGGCATTCTATGATTCCATGAACTGCAAAATTGCTTGCACACTTCTCCTGATAACTTACTTTTGATACACAGTTAAGTCTCCTGTTTATGTCACTTCTGAAGTGAATTCTACTTGTGTTGATCCAAATTTACAAAGTTATTTGATCCTTCAAATAGTTCCTAGATCCAGTTTATAAATTCTTGGATACTTTAGATCAGATGTGTCAGCAGGAGCCAGGACACCTTTTCTGTTTCTAGTAGTACAAAGCAGCCATAAACCCAGTTTAGCTGGACAAATAAAGTGGATTTACTGGTGCTTTGGACTTGAAGCCGTTCAGAGAGTCAGTGTATCAGCAAATACTTGTCTGCATGTGGTACATTTCAGATGGAGCCTTACAAAAACGCATACTTTCCTCAGAGAAAAGTTTTTGACACTTTATGGTCTCTTCCTTGCATAAACATAGCTCATTTTATTAAAAACAGCTGGATTTGCAGTAGTGTCACAGAGATGATGATCTGTGCTGGTCTTGTCCTGATAATTGCAGGTGTCAAAGAGGGTCAGTAAAGGATAGTTTCATTTGGAGGTATAAATTAGATGTGGGAAAACCCCTGCATTTTAGACACACGTTCAACCTTTTATATCAGAGTGTCTGGGCATGTTGAAATCTTTTTTATGTGGCTTAGTGTTTCCCGGTGGACAGCCCCAGTGCAGCTGTTGGGCTCATTAGCTCTCAGACATGGAGAATGTTTGTGCTGGGAACGGTATTTATAACTTTCCAAGGCAAGTCAGAGCCAAGCGGTTTCAAAGTATGATTTCTACTGGAGTGATAACTCTGCTCTCAGTTATCCCATTGCAAAGGTTTCTAACCAGTTACTGGGATTACCAAGACAGTAGGGAATCCAAAGCCAAAAGTGTATTCTAGACTTTGTAGGCCAATCTTTCTCTTGGTAAGGGTGAAGAAAGAAATATTTCCTTGAAGTGACAGATCTGTGGTGTTTCCTGGCCAAGGCAAGATAAGAAAGTTCCCATTTCTCTTTAATGAGAAGTAAGTTTGTGCAGAGTGAGAGTGAGGATCAACTGTTTCTAGTGCCGTCTTTTATGGAAAGAGTTTAGGGAAGGTCCATGTGGGAGTTTCTAATGGGTTTAAATGCTGCAGGGTTTCATAGACTCATTGAATGTCCCAACTTGGAAGGGACCCACAGGGATAGAGTCCAACCCCATACCCTGTACAGACACCCCAAAAATCCCACCCTGTGCCTGAGAGCATTGTCCAAATGTTCCTGGAGTTGTGGGACCCTTGGGGCCATGCCCATTCCCTGGGGAGCCTGGTCAGTGCCCAATTACCTTCTGGGGCAAGAACCTTTTCCTGATATCGAGCCTTTTGGAACCACTTAAGTCATTCAAGTCTCACCAGTCCAAACCTACACAACAAGACAGAGAAGGATTTCCTGCAGAACCACTTCTCTATATTTCTCTTGCCTTCTTTGGGATCTAGGAATTTCAAACCTTATGGCCCAAAGGAGAACTGGTTTCATATAAACTGATAAATATCTATTTGGAGATCTCCTGGCAAGTTTCACAGTATCACAGTTTCTTAGGAAGTTTTTCAGTGCTGGAGAGAACATATTTTCTTTCCCCGCAGAAAAGCTGCAGCTATTTGATATTCCACTGTTCCAGGTGCAGTTTCTGCTGCACTAACACCACAGCTGTGAATGATGGCTTGTTGTGACCAGCACTACCCAAATGAAGGGAGCTGCCAGGCTCCCAATTTCAGGAATGAAAGAAGATCAGAAGATAAAATAACTAAGCTACAGTGAATCAGGTGCAGTCATTTCAATGAGATAATTCCCACTCAGTATTCCTAGCTTGATTTTCCAATCATGTTAAGCAGTACGGTCACTTCTCCTAGGCCTCACACACTTTCCTTTTGATGCTTCCTGACATGTAAACTACACCCGTGAGTTTTTAACTCAATTGTAGTTTCTCAGGATTAGCAGGAATGGAATCGGATGGGAACAATCTGCTACTGCTTCATCGGGAGGGATGTGAGTTGCACTGACTCTGGGACTAGAAGCCATGATAAATTATAAAATAGACAGATTATAAATTCCAATGAGGAATGCTGGAAAAGCCTCAAGAAGGAATAAAATAAGAAAAAGAAGAGAAAAGTCTGTTTTGAGAAAGAGCTGGATCCAGCTTGTTGTGTTTGTGGAGCCCATGTGTGGGTCTGTATATTTTCACATGAGCACCTGTCGAAGACTCATTCCCTCCTTCTAGATGCCCCACCCATAGGAAATTTCCACTTATACACAAATTCACAGCTCCATGAAAAATGCTTTGCTGTGTCCTTGGGATGCCCCTAAACCATAAAAGAAGATTTCAGAGCATGGCTATAAAATCTTGTCACTTTCCAGGTCTGTAGTGTTCAGGTGTAACAGGAATGATACGGTTGCTTTGCATAGTCCTGCTGAGAATTACATTCCAGGATTTTATAGGTTTAGGCTTTGCTTAGCTGGTTCATTCTTACCACGGGACAATCAATTGGCTGCATTGGATATAGACAGATCTGAAAGAGGTTTCCATACTCACAGGGGGAGAAAACACCACAATGCCCATAAATTCAAGACTCTGTCAGTTATTCCCACCTTCTGCCTCAATTTAATTTCTCTGAAAGGAAGGAAGTCTATGAATCCAAGGAAACAAGTATTTATTTCCTGTCTACATGCCATGAGACTTGACAGCAATGTGCAGAAAGGAGCAGGAAGGGAGCACCTGACACAGCTCAGCCTGACTCCTCCTTTCACTCCTTTAATCCCAAATTCCCTGCTCCTCTCTCACACACTGGAGCCACACTCAGTTCTTCAGTCCTGCCCTTCCTAGCCCCAGCCATCTCACACAGCCATCACTGTGCCTGAAACACAAGTCACCTTGTAACAATGTCCCACTTGCAGTTGGGATAGAGTTAATTTCTCCACGACACAGAGCCAAAAAGCTGAACTCACAATGCAGCGAAATGAGAGAAAAGCATTTAATGTGGGAGAGGCCAAGCCTGGTCCAGTGTAACCTTGATCATACCCAGCCTCTTTATCTCTTTGCAGCATTTCTCATTTTCACTGATGGCAAAAAAAAAGGTCTTGTAACAAACTGAGATTTTGGTGGAATTTCTCAGCCCCTGCTCATCTTTGATGATGTAAATAAGTAGACCAATATTGAACATGTACCTATTCTGAACACAGTCCCTTCCAGTTGCACCTTGCAAAGTTTAAAAGCCCAGCCAAGAATCTCCAGGGAAGCAGCTGCCTATCCCTGACCTCACCACACAGAGAAGGATCTACAGTGCAAAGGAGGAACTTGCTGGAGGCCACAGAGCCTGGGCATGGCCAAGCCAGCAGCACAGGGCAGTTCTGCTCACTCTGCTGTGTTTCCATCAGCACAGACAGGACAGATATTCCAGTGATTTCAGAGAACAGAGGGCCTTCTCTGTGCTGCCATGTACTGCCATGTGTTTCCCTGCTGTCAGTGATTATCCACTGTCGGGGATTTCCAACAAGGACCTACAGTCACTGACAACATCTGCTGCAGGGTTTCTAAAGGGGGCTGAGGACAAGCTGGTTTTAGCCTTTTGTCAAGGCCCTTCCATTCCACACACACTGCTCTGTCCACCCAGCTCCTCAGGAGGCTGTTCCTCCCTCCTCCCAGCAGCTAAAAGCAGCGCTGAGCTCAGACAGATTTCATCCACCATCCGGGCTGGGGAACACCAAGGTGGCTGTCCCAAAGCCCAGCTAACCCAGCGTCCTGCTCCTGGCAGGAACCACCTGCCCTTGGCATATCAGAGTGATGCCACATCTCTTCCCACCGATGGATCTTGCTGGCTGCACAAGGCCTGATGCAGTACATGGATAAAGGTTTCTTTTTCATGCAGCCAACTGAGTTCCTACTGTCCAGTTCTGTCCCAAAACTCCCAAATACTGGTTAGTATTATATCAAATAGAGACAAGGTGATGTGCTAAGAGTTGAACGAGCTCTTGAGATTCCACATGGACCAAAGAGAGCAAAGAACTGAATTCAAAGATGTTGCAGGACATTGGAAAAGCCCCAGAACAAGGATCTGCTCAACAGGTAGATGTTCAATACAGATCACACAGAACCTGTTTTGTCCTGAACCATGCAATCAGTGCTGTCTCTCAGAGGCACTTCCAGGTGGGATGGGATAGTGTGCTGGGCTGCCAGCCCTGCTTAGAGTCTGTGACAAGATCCGGCTCTCCTTCCACATGGGAGTGTAGGATAAGGCTGAGGTAGAAATCAAGGAGAGCACACAACACTGAGCCTTTTTCACTCTGCTCCAAAGCTGCTCTGGTGCTCTTAGGTCTTCACGTCATTGCTGCAGTTACCAGCAAAGATATTAGTTAAACAGCAATGGAGAAAATGTAGCTCTGGGAAAAAAACCAAATGGTCATTTCACAGGTCTCAAATGAACTCAAGAGCCTATTTTCCCTCTCATCTGCTCACCAGTTTAGGGGTAACCATTCACCTCCACAACTAAACTCTTCCAATTCAGAGGTTTAGCGCCAACAACAGCCTATTTTGAAGATTTGGGGATGTCTTGAGGTGCTGAAGTTGACATCCAAACATCTCCAACTCATTGAGCAAACAAATGCAGTATTTGTGCAGTAATCCATAATTAGGGAGCACTGCTTTGCCCACACTCCATATGAGAAGGCTGGTTGCAGTTACGTGTATTCCAGGAATATTTACAGTTCTAAGCCTTGTCACATTGAGTGGGACCTTAACTGCTATCAACACTTAACTGGGGATAAGCAACCAATGGATGGATCCAAAATCTGACCCCTATGGATCACATGCCAGAGGCTTTGGTGCTTCGAGTTCATTTCCCGTGATTTCTCAGTCAGTCTCAGTGACTCTGGCAGCCAGGCCAGGCCAGGCCAGGCTCCAGGGCTCTCAGGCTGACATGGCCGTTGAGAGTGAACCGAAGGTCAGCAGCAACCTCAGGTGAAAGGACGCCTTGTTAGGCGTTGAGTTTGGTCCCAGGAGGGAGGTAGAGTTGCTCTCTCAAGTATTATGGAATCAACAAGAAGAGGGATCCAGCCTGATGATAAGGAAATAATGTCTCTGCTCTCTCCTTCCCAAGTGCTATGACCTCACACTGAAAGAGGGAGGGTGAGCAAAGCCAGAGCACAGCCCAGGCCCCCCATCGAGGGAACTGGGCATTCCAGACAAAGAGACCAGCCCTGGGTTTGCTCACATCCCTCAGGGATACCCTGACTCTGCACTGGAAACCAGAGCACTTTGTGTTCAGGGCGGCCATTCAGAGCTCATGCTCTGCTGTGGCTGTTGTTCTGCAGGACAAACACAAAGCCTCCAGTAAGGGACATGTTTGGCTTGTTTTTAAAAGCATTAACTTTTATGGAAAACTGGGAACTCACAGCAGTTTGGGCTACATCTGAACAACAGAGAAAATAAATCAGACCAGGCTTCGTGCACATATTTTTCTATGAAGAAAGTTGTTTACAGTACATATTACACTTCCGAATAAATCTGAGATAAACAGAGTTCGACTTTAAATCTTCTCAGTCCATCTCCCTGTGAATAAAAACCTATTCAAGAGAGAACCAGCCCACCATCTACTCACTCCGCCTTGTTTAACTTCTTGTGAGGATCATTGCAGACATCATGGAGGACAGAATGCTCCTCATCCTGCACATTACTTGGCTGCACGAATGTTTCTCAACACTCCTTCCCTTGCTTTGCTAGGCAAAATAACACCTTTCTCCAAAGGCAGCAGAACAGCTTGCCTGTGTGCCAGCTCCAGATCCCTTTCTGGCAGGCACCAACCACCAGCAACTCCAGCAGGAAGCAGAAGATGGAATCATTCATTTGCAGGAAGGGCTTAGCACTTTTAAAGCTGGAACTTCTCTTCCCTCTGTCTAAATCCTTGTACTGCAGAGGTTTTATGAGAACACCTTTATAAGGTCCCCAGTAGCCAGCAAAACATTACCTGTTGGACCATTAGATATATCTGATATTCCACCTTAGATAATGACCACTTCCTTTCCTAAATTAGCACACAGAGAGGTGCCATTTAAAGAATGAAAAGTCACACACTAATTTTTGAACTTGCAGCCCTTAGAAAGTCACACTCCTGAATTGTAGGGAACCTAGCACTTTCCCATCCATACATCAACTTCTCTCCCTGCAAACCCAGAGCCAGCTGGGAGCTTGCTGGCTGTGGCAGAGCTTTTATACCCAACAAATACCAGCACTTTCTACTCAGTGACCAAACACCAAAGACACAAACTGTCTCCTTCGACACAAACACCCAACCCACACACATATGCCTTGCAGCCAAGACTCACTTTGAGGTCCTTGTGACTCAAAGAGGAGAACAAGGGAGCTCCTTTTGGTCTGGCTCAGCCTCTAGTCACACTAACTCCTGTATTTCCACTCCTTGTCACATTCTCAATGTCTCCACAACTTTTTTTTGGCAGCTGAAATATGGATTAGGAAACTGACCTGAAATAAAAATAACCTAACAGGATGAAAAACAAAAACAAAGGGGGATTTTGTCCTGGTTTTCTTTTGGAATTGAGATAATTCCAAAAGCTAGGCCATTGCACAGCCATGCAAATGGTACAACAGAATGAGAGAGGGGAACAGTGGTGGTGCAGAAGGGATCAGTCAGAGAAAGGAAAATGTGACTGGGTTCTGGAACAATTAGCCATAGCAAGGAGAACATGGCTGGGTTCTGGAAAAATCAGCTGCAACAAGGAGAACGTGACTGGGTTCTGGAAATGTACTGCTGCTGTAAAGAAAAACTTGCAAAACCCAATCCTTCCACAGTTTGGAACTATTTGTTTTTCACTGGAGACTTGAGAGCCTGTCCGCTGCTGACTGAGAGCCTCCCATACAGACAAATCTCACTTGGCTGTCCATCAGCAACAAGGGATCATTGTCCTGCAGGACTACCACATTCTTGGGATTGTCTCTGATACTTTGAACAAAAACAACCCGAAAGTCTCAATTGAATAACTTGGTTGACAGAAGAAGAAAAACACAAATCTGTTAATGCAACCAGTGCTATTAATAACCTTTAAAGACCTAGGCTGAAAGCTGGGTAAGGCCCACAGGAAGGCAAGAGACCATTCCATAATACCTGAGAGAGCAGCTCTACCTCCCTCCCGGGACCAAACTCAACCCCTAACAAGGTCCTTCTGGTTCAGGAACATGTCAGTGCATGTTTCCTCTGCTCCAGGGATGGAGGGATGGTGTTCAAGGCCATTCCTTTCACTCACTGACCATGACATCAGCCAGAGGAAGGGCTGGCTGAGCAATTTTAATGCTGACAGATGGTGATGTAGGAATTGAATGACCAGGAGAGATGAGCCAAGTCGCATTTGGGGCCTCAGGGATACTGGGGTAACTCCAGTGAGGATGTTCAGATTAACTCTCCTCCTTTCCTGACAGAGCTGTTCCAGCAGGACCTGTCTGCACCCGCCAGACACCATCCCTTACATGAATGACCTGGGCTGACCATTCCCCACCTGCCTCTGGAGAGCCGTGATGGAGATTGCAGGGGTCACACCTCACTGCTGGGAGTGGGGAAATCCTGTGGAATGGGCCAAGGCAAATGGCAGGATCCCAGTGGGAGGGAGTCCTGTGATCCTTCTATTTTCGTAGTCCAGGGAGAAAACACTCCCCATCATGTTCTTTTCACCAGCAGACAGACCTCTGGAAATCAGACCCTTTCCAATTAGAGGACCACACATGGATTTAGGAATCTGGGCAATCAGGTTGGTAAGTGTTTAAAAGCAGTTAAAGCATGTCCTTGTTGTCATATATGAAATTTGAAGGTTGGTCTTTGCATATCAAGTGTTGTTAAGTGTTTTTAATCAATCCCAGTTAATTACCCTGGTTAATAAAGTTTTGCACTTTTTTTTAATGACCCATCAACCCAGATACTGATTTCCCAAGTTTTTACTAAAAGATTATGCAGTTCCCAGTTCAAAATCCCCCTTTCCAATGGATTTTCCAGGTTGTTAGTTCCCAGTTTAAATACAAAATAATGTTCTGAAGGTTTTATAGCAAATTTCATATTTTTACACCATTGTTGACTGTTCCAAGAATGTTTAAATGATTGGTTTGTATTTTTACAAGTATGTTTTATGCTTTTACAAATTGTTTTAAACACCCAGCCTAACTTTCGAATGGGCTCAGAAACCCCAGTTCCTAACTGCCCCGGACTATTTTTAGCTCCTGACAGTTACCCTGCACCTCGGCTCCATGGCAACCTGAATTCCAATGAGGGGACTTTCCCGCCTTTGGAAAAGAGTGACATCACCCTCTGGACATCAGCGAGCCACTGGTGGGCTGAGATTATCTCACCTTTCCATCCCACCCATCACCTTGGACCATGTGGGAGGGCTGTGGGAGGAACAGGGCGGAGCTCAGGCACGATAAAATCGGGTGCACAGAGTGAGGCGGGGGCTCAGTCACATGGAACTTGGTGGGCAGAGCTCAGTGCTGAGTACAGGCCAGCTTCCACTGGAAGCCAATCATAAATTATTGACTTTGGACTAAATAAAGTCAGCTCAGCACTGCCAGTGTTCTTTCCTGGTGGTCCAGAGCCCAAAAGGGCCAAAAAACCTCTGGATCACCTGCGTTCCTGGGGCCTCTAGACTGAGCCATAGGAGCCCAAATTTAATTTTTAACTATTTTTGTTAATTTTCTTCATTTTAATAAATTATATTTTTAAGAAAACAAGAGTTGTCTTGTTTCTCACATTGTGAAAATCCCTCCTCCCGCAGTAATGAACCCAAAGTCCATTGCTGTGGCAATGTTCTTTAATTAAAGCGTGCACTTTGTGAGGAGAGGTTCTTTTCTTAGCCCCATTTTATGGCTGGGAAAGCCAAGGTACAAATGAGGCAGCATTTCCTGAGGCTCCGTTGCATGGCTAGCGCCCAGCCAGAAACAGACCGTACTGCTTCTGACTCCCAGTTCCTCCTCTAATTACCAGAAAATTCCTCTCCTCTACGGCACAGCCAACTGGTTTCAATAATAAATCAAGCTGCTGCAAAGATCAAGTCCATTTTTTCACTGCTTAAGCCAAAAAACCATTTAATTTTAAAAACACAGGTCTGGCTTTTCACCAGAGAAAGGATTTGGTTTTCATTATTCATCTGTTTCTTGATTTTTTTTTTCTCTCTCTCTTTTCAAAAGCCAAACATTCAATCATTTTGTTCAATATAGAGTTCGTAGGCCAGGAGCACTATAACTATCGGTACCCTATAAATTTTCATTCTTACTATAAATAGAGTTCTGTATTTTTCATTTTGTTATTTTTATGACTAAAAATGGCACCTTTAGCAAACCTCAAATTGCTTTCCAGAATTAAGAACTCTGAATCAAATCCTGTAGTCCTGACTTCTGAGAAGAAACACTTTTTAAAAAAAATTGTAACATTCCTTAGTTTATGTCCGAAGCAATGACATTGATCTATAGCTTTCCAACACTGTTTTAATTATGCCAGTCTGTGGTAGTAAAGATAATATTGCTTTACTTAGACACAGTCAGATTGTCATAAGGGTACCTCATGTTACCTATATGGGAATAAGCCAAATCAGGATAAAATATATATATTTTTAAACTGTGCCCATTCAAGATATGTCAGAACAAAAGATTTGTGAAGGAGTTTTAATGTTAACATGTACTTCTGGCACATATAGTAATCACTGCCAGGATAAAAATGAATACAAATGCACACAAAAATTACATTTGTCCTTTTATAAAAGCAGCAGAATAGTATTTCTAACTTTTCTTTTTATACATCTGGAAATTCAGATTCTGTGGAGGCTGGAAGATTCTAAAATAAGTGGAAAGTAACTGGAAATAGTTTTATCACCAAGTTTATGAGTGTAAAGACTGATCTGTTGAAAGAAGAAGCAAATGCTAATTAGATCCTTAAATTCTGTTTTTCATTCCTCATTTGGCACAAATGAGTAACTAACTTTGCAGAGAAAGGATGCTTTTGTTGAAGAACTGAATCACACCAGACTCCCATTAAATCCCACCTTGTTCAAGAGCTAGTAACTCACTATAAATAGCAGAGCAACTGGGGGATTAAAATTACTTAATCCGTCTGGGATGGATCTTTTATCTCTGCTCCCCTCTTGAACTGCAGTCACAGATTCCCCTTCATCCCATCAGATGGGGCTGGACACTTAACTTCTCAGTACAACAAGAAGAAGCAACAAGAGGAGCAGGAATTGTAAACTAGGTGCTTTCATGGGTGTTTTTGTTGTGTTTCCTCAGGTCCAGAGCCCTGTGCTGAGCAGGCAGGTGTAATTCTGAAAGCAACACCACTCCATGGAAAACCCAGAGCTTTGGAACTTCCAAGCAATTCCAAAGCAGTCAGGGAGATCAAAGTTCTTCACTCTGGGCCAGCTGCAGCCCTAACGGCCCCTTAACCTCCCTGCCACACAAAAGAAGCAAACTATGAATTTTTTACTGGGTGCCCTGGACACTAGCTCTCTTCCATCAAAGCCAAAGAATACCTAGAAAACCACTTGGGAGGATTTGAAATTGTCTCAATATATCTTCAATGCAAAGAACACTGAAACAGGAGAAAATAGGTTGAAATTTAAAAATCAAAAAATCCACAAAAAAAATCTTTGTTGCAAAGCCCAAGCCTCTGAAAACCTGTTGAGCTTTTAGCCTGAAAAAAAGAGGGGATTTCTACCTTCCCTTCAGTTTTTCAGCATTCGCTAAAACAAGAGCAAGATCAGGAAAAATTGTCCCACTGTATTCCTGTCCCAAAGCCTGATGAAAACCTTGCAAGAAGAAATAGGGAAACTACAATTTACTTCTGCAACCCCAAGCCAGAGTTCAGACAGCGAGGTTTTATCCTCTTTAAACTTTAGAGAAAACTTTTCACGATTCCCACCCTAATACTTTGGTCCATGTTTGTTGGAATCAAAGAAACAATGTGAATGTTTGACTGATTTCTCTGATTTTTTTTCAGTGACAAACCACCTCTAAGAAAGAAGCTCTTGATAAACTGGACTGTTGGCAATCAAGAAAACATTTAAGCGTCTCTCTGTTCATTGAAATAATCCATTCAGTTGGCCTCGTTAGGGCAGAACTTTCCACCATTGGCACCCAATATGGGTACCACTCCATCAAATCCAGAGAATTTGAGGGATTTAATTACTCTGCCCAGATAAACTTAGATCAGCCTTACAGACTTAATGTACCCTGCAGGATGAAAAGCCACAGGTATTCCATCCTGGAAGAGGTGTGGACATCACCTTATCTTGCTTCCCTTTCTCATTCCTCAGGACTGATTGGGGCTTTTTTAAATATAAGGGTTAAATCCTTAGAAATCCTTGAGACCATCTACCCAGTAATTGTAACCGTGATGGTCTCATTCACAGAAATGGTCAGTTTGGGAATTTATTCTGGTTTATTCTGTGTAGTCAGTTCCAGTGCTGTGTTGTAAATGTGAAAATTCCCTGAGACCATGGGAGATTTGCAAATGGCACTGGACATTTCTGCCAGCCAGACCTTTGTGCACAGCTATACCTCTCCCACTCATTCAAATCCCTTGCTTCCCAATGCCACTGAATTTCATCCCAAGCCCAGAGGATCAATCTTTCCTCCCTCAAAAGATGTGATCCAGTCTCCACATGAATTACCCAGCACACGGACACCATATTCAGGGGGTATGCTATGATAAAAAGCCCACAAAAACTCCCATGTGAAGCCTCCTATCTAAAAGAGAAAACCTGGAAAATCCTTCTTGAAATGTGTTTTACTGGAAGTTCAGCACCTCCCCATCCTTTCTACAGCACTCAGAGAACAGATTCAGCCTCTTACCTTTCATCACTGGAAGACTGTCCTTAGCAAATCCTACCCTTCATCTTTGATTTCTGGATTAAATAAATCCAGTTCCTCCAGCTTCCTCTGCAGCTCCAGAGATTTAGACTTTGGGTTGTTCTTTTGGGTCTCCTTTGTTCTCCAGTGTGTCCTTCTCTCCCTCAGTGCATCAATGACTCTCAGAGTAGCACAGTTAATCACCCTGTGCCTCACGTGACTTTCCTGCTAGCACATGCTATGATAAAAAGTCTATTTTTTTATTTTTTTAAACAAAGCACCAACTGTTAAATTGTAGTCCCCTAAAACCTCCACATCAATCTCTGCTGTGCCACCACTGAGCTAATTCCCATTCCTACAAATCCACTCTGGTTTTCCTTGCTTGTCTAGGAGAACCTGATCTACCTTTTCCAGACTTACAGGAAGAAATGCACCAAAAATAAATACTAATTTGACTGCATAACCTTCTGGAGAGACAGAAGAGATGAGGGATAGGGCTCTGAGGAGCTTTCTTGGTGCGTCTCCAGCACCATCCGGGCAAGGATATATTCGTAACTGCTCCAGAAACTGATCCATGAGTCCCTCAAGTGCTATTTTTCTGATCAGGAACCATTTGTGGGGCCCTGCAAGACCTTTCCAACCATTTCCATTTAATGCTGTGTTTCCAGCTCAGCTTTAAGGCTGCAGGTAGAGCCAAATGTCACATAACTGGGGCAAAACCACCACATGCTTCTGCTCTGCCACCCCATGCTCAGCTTTGCTGTGGCCTCATGACATGGGTGCCACGCTCCAGCACAAGTCCAGATTTTAATTTATTGTGCAAAATACACCCAGCCAGTGAAGAACAAACTGAACACTCCACACACCAGTTGGAGCTTGGTCAAACTGGAATGCAGAGAAAGTGCTTTTTACTGCATTTTACTGAAGGGATTAAGAGAAAAGAGCCCTGATTTAGCCTCTTAACTCCAGGCATCTTTTTGATGTGCTTCAATTCAAAGCCTAAAGTGAAGAGCAGCCCTTCTCCCACACATCCCACATACATGGACAGACACACACACACAGGTGCCCACCTGAGAGTCAGGGGTGCAGCAGAGACTTGTGCCAACTCCTGCAGTGAAAACTGATCACCTGGTACTGCCACCTTCCAGCTGTGCTGTTTTCAGCATGGATGCCCTGATGAATCCACTGTCTCAGCCTCTAGCTCTCCTTCTTTCTCTCCCAGCCTTGCACTGTGCCTTCCCCTGTGCTGGCTCTGTTCAAACAAGGCACTTGCATGACCTACTGGGTTTTCTGTTGCCTCAGAAATAATTTGAATAGACTGTGGCTTTGTTTTCAGTATCAGAACTGTTTGTACTGAGCCATTAGCTGAACACTTTGGGATGTCCACTGGTGGGGTGGAAAAGCTCATTTATTTATTTTATCTTAAAACATCATTAGCATAAGATCCCACAGCTGACTGTGTATGGACTACAAACGTCCCGACAGATAACCCAAGAGCTACTCACAATCAAATATGCAGACCCAGGATTAAGTCTGATCTGGGATGTAACTAACTGTCCTGCCAGTTAATAAATTATTCCTGTGAACATCCAGGACACAAACATTATTTGACCAACTGACCTCTTAATAAATTCTCTGAGGGTGAATTCCCTGTATTACCAAGGGAGAAAACAAGAAACAGCCCTCCTTGTGACTCTATTCCTGGTGAATTACATCCATAATCTGAGACGGGCCTTGCTGAATCCTGGTGAGACACAGCAGTCTATGATTTGATCCCTGTGGAGGAAAGATGAGGTCTCCAAAGAAATTCCCTCTGGGGAGTGAGTAAGGACATCCCTCAGTGAAGATTTGAAGAGGATAAAAACTACAGAGGAATGGAGATTGACTGATGGTGTGGGAATAGGAATGAAAAACCAGCAAGAGGAACACATGCTCTTAGACGGCAAAACTGACAGTCCTGGGAGTAAATTCTTCTGGCCCCACTCACTCATGGATGTGCTCAGCTATTCCCCACACTGAACTGCTTGTGTTGTTGCTCACAGTCATTCCACTCAGAAGCCACTGAAGTTGGAAATGCATCCCTTTAAAGCAAAAAGAATGGACTGTCCTTGTCCTTTGATCTTGGCTTTGTCAGAAAATCTCATAAAACAGAGAAATATGAGCATAGGACTGTCACTTAAATGACTGCACTTTTTCTTAAATAGAAGACAAGAGAGGACATCAAGTTTCTCCTGCTGCACCTTGGTTGTATGCAAGAGAGTGAGTCTGGATAAGAAAGCTAGCAGGCACAAACATATCAATATGAGCTTTCACTACAGTATCTTTTAAAAATACAACTGGCACCTAGAAATCAATCAGAAATTATTTTTACTTGCTGCAAGATCATGACAGGAACAGCGAATCATCAATAAATAAGTAAGAAAGTCAAGTCTACAATAATTTGTAAATTCTACATTGAAAAAGACCCCAGATCTCTACATCACTATGAGCTGCATTATCTTTGTCATGAAAAGATGGATTTGATCAAACTTTAAGACATACCATCTCATGCAAAAATGGAAAACAGATTCCATGGCACATTTTCTTCTGGATTACTTCAATTATTTTCAGAATCTCAGAAGCTATTCCAAACTCAAAAGTTTTGCTTTCTGTTTTGTTTTGTTTTATTTTATTTATAATTTCAAATATCCCTGGCCAAATTAATCCCCGATCTCAGTCCATTGGCTACAGTTGCCTAAGACAAAGGACTGACTTGGACCTGCAAGACCAACAAAGGCGAGGTTCTAACACAGTAACATCCAGTACTGAGGGCACAAAACCCATTTGAGTCAGTTTCAAGTTCAAGCTAAAACCAGCAAATACAAATTAAAATCTCCCAGACCAGATTTTCAAGACCAAAACCATTAATTTTAAAAGTTGAAACTAGTCGGGGCCTCCTCCCGGGAGGTACTGAGTGACACCCTTAACTCCAATCAAAGTTACCAAGAGTTGAAAGAGTTCTGAAACCTGCAGGACTGGTGCCTCCAACAGGTTACAGCTCCCAGAGATCAGGTAAAATTGGGCTCAGGGATCACCCTTCCAGTGGATTCCAATTAACACTAATTGGAATTTACTCAGCAGTTTTCAGGACTAAGTTCCTAGATCCAGAAATACCTGCTCTCCCAGTAGAAGGAACAAGGGACATATGTTTGGCTGCTGACACTCATACTCAGGACAGAGGAATGCCCACATCTTCCTTTCACGGCCTCATTGCCAGTTCATAAATTTTTAAAGGGGAATGTTTTTCACATAATAACATGCTCTTGGCACTGGTTTTGCTCTTTCACAAGGTTAAGCACATAAACAGTGGTCATTTCAGATATAACACTAAATATAAAGTTCTTATCTTCTCCTGGTCCAACACAATCACAACCTTCTTCATTCTCATTGCCCAGCATCCATCTCTATGGATTATTCTAGGAAAAGCAAGTTTTGTGTTACTCAGTTGGAAGGGAAAAAAAACAAACAGAAAGGGGTTATTAAAGGCACTGAACTCACTTCATCAAATGACAAAGAACTACTGGCTTTTATACGTAATAACAGAGAATGAGCGACAGCTTTCTGGGCTCTGCAGAGCAGAGCTCCAAGTTAACCAGTGGATAAACTGCCATGTTGGGAAAAAAAAAAAAAAAAAACAAACAAAAAAAAACCACCATTCTGGAAGCTGAGACCTGAGAGGCAGACACAGCAGGGGCTTTCAAAGGGGGTGAGTTTGCAAGAGACCAGGTTGCCAGTGACACCAAGGCACAAAAAGTGCAACTTGAAAACCCAAGGTCTTCATTCAGCTGAGTTATCAGCTGTAGGTCTTTCTGCCTTTCTGATTTCATGCTACATTTTACCTTTTAGGGAAGAACTTGGAAAAAAATATCTGAGGGTGCTCTAGGGACTCAGAAAATACATAAAACTGTTAATCTCATGTCTTGCATCCCCCCAAGACTTGATATTCTAGAGCAGCCAATACTGGCTGTGCTGCAGCATGATGAGACATGCAAATCCTGCTCAGAATGAGGATGAAGGATTCTCAGTCTCCTGAAGGAATGTAGGAAGGATCAAATGTTTAACATACGCTCAGTCCGCAGGGGAAAGCACAGCGAAGAATTCTCCGTTCCACTCCCGGTGGGTTCCAGGCATTAGTCATGGAAGAGGGATGTTGCGGGGCAAGATCTGAGCGGACACTCGCACAACACTTCGGAAGGAGCTCCTCCATCACGCGAGGCTGCCCAGTGCCTGCCCGGGAAAACCTCCACCCGACACCGGCGGGCTCTTGCTGCCCTCTCCCGGGATACGACCGGCGGAGCCACTGCCCGGCTCGCCTGGAGCCCGAAACCATCGCGGCGAAAATAGCGCGGAGGCTTTTGAGTGTCCCTGTCGCCAGGAGATGGATTTATGGCGTGCGGCAGCGCCTGCACAACCACAGCCAGGGATTCAGCCCATGCCTGGCGTTCCGTAACAGGGCACAGGGCTCACCCGTGACGGGAGACGCCGAAATACCTACCCCGCGCTCGTCTCTGCTCCATCGTAACGAGGGGGCTCATCTTCTGCATGAATTGCCACCCTTGCTGTCGAAGGCCTGCGGAAGTAAACAAGAGAAGAGGATCCCACTGTAGCCAATCCAACCCCACGTTCTGGGCCGATGACCCCGAGGATGGATCTCCTGTCTCTATGAAGAGGCAGTGGTCTAAGCTCAGAGCCCCAGTTCGGCTGGGATTCGAAGCTTCTGATGCAGCTGCTGCCCCGTTGGGTGGAGGGGAGGCAGGATCATGGCCTCTCACAAACCTCCCTACCACAAAAAAACTCCATATCAAGTCTTAGGCCTTTCAACATTGCCAAAACCTGTCCGACTTTGTAAAGCCTGTGCCAGCTCTGACTGCGGTGGTGCCTTGAAGAGATGACCAAAGTGCTTGTCACAGCATGGAGCTGTGTCGGGGAGGGTTAGGTTGGATATCAGTAAAAAGATCCTTCCCCCAGAGGGGACGGGGCACTGAGCAGGCTCCCCAGGGAATGGGCACGGTTCCAAGGCTGCCAGAGCTCCAGGAGCTCCAGGATACTCCAGGATACTCTAAAGCACAGAGTGGGATTGTTGGGGTGTCCTGTGCAGGGCTAAGAGTTGGTCTCGATGATCCCTGTGGACCCTCCCAACTCAGCATATTCTGTGATTTTTTTTTCTAATATCTGAATCTCCTGTCTCAACTTAAAGCCATTTCCCCCTGCCCTCTCACTTCAGGCACTGTAGAAGAGACAGGTCCCCCACCTCACTACAATGTCCTTCCAGGTAGCTGTAGTTGCCCCAAACCCTCCTCAAGTTGCCCCAAACCCCCGCCCTCTTCCCCCAGCTCCCTCCCGCGACTGTCGCTCCTCCTGCCGCCAGGGGACGCTGCGGCGGCGGGGGCGCCGCTCTCTCCGCCCGCCGGGGCCGCGGAGGAGACGGCGGGGCCGGGCCGGGCGGCGGCGGGAAGGACCGAGGGATCGGGGCACCGGGGGAGGGACGGAGGGAGGGGCGGCGGCGGCGGGGCCGGGCCGGGGCCGGGGCCGGGCCGGGAGGCGGAACGCGCGGCCCCGCTGAACCCGCCGCGGGGCCTGCGGGAGCAGTATGGCCGCCAGCCTGTGGATGGGGGACGTGAGTGTCCGGCCGGGACCGCGCGGCTTTGTGACGAGGGCGGGGGGCGGCGGGACTGCGGCGGGAAGCGGCCGGGCCGGGGGGAGCGCGGGGGCACTGACCGGCTGACACCGTCACTGACCGGCACCAGCACACTGACTGACTGGCACCCTCGCACCGACCGATTGACACCCTCACACCAACTGATGCCCTCACTCTGGCACCCTCACGCTGATTGTCTGACACCATTACAGCAATTGACACCCTCACTCTGACTGACTGACACCCCCACACCAATTGACACCCTCATAATGACTGGCTGACACTCTCACTCTGACACCCCCACAACAACCAACGGACTGACATCCTCACAGCTCTGACACCCTCGCTCTGACTGACACCTGACACCAACTGACCATCTCCCTGACTAACTGACCCCTTCACACCACTGACACCCCCACACTGACACAGCCTCACAGCCCCTCACACACTCAGGCACACCTAAACTCCCCAAGAGACACTCACACACTCCTGTGCATGCTGGCATGCTCACACAGGCTGACACACACACTCAGACATAACCCCAGCCCGACAGGCACATTTTTGAGCAGTTAGACTCACACACACATACACACACCCCAGAGTTACCCTCGTTGTCTGCCCGCAGCCAGGTCACAGCCACACTTGGACCAGTGTCCCTGGTGAGCAGACACATGAATGGGCACCAACAAGTCTCACACGTCCTTGCTCTTAAGAGGCGCTTACACACTCCCATAGTCACAGCATGTGCACTTGCATGCTTCAAGGATTTATCTGCTGTTTTACCTGCTCAGCTGCTATAGGCACTTATATGCTCATATTGGCCAAGGTACTTACACACATTCATGGTTGTGCTGCTAATTGTGTTCACACTTGTGGGCACTCACATTTGTACGCACCTCCCCAAGATTATCCCTCCCAACCTGCCCCCTACATGCACACCTATGGGTGCACTTACGCTGTCATAGGGATTTTGACTCTCCTTCATGCACACACATTCACAAGCGCTTACAACCCTGCTAGTTCCCTCATTCCTGCCTCTGTGTGTACCTGGCAGGAAGAACACCTGTGAGAAGCACACTCACAAGTGCTTCTTCACCCAAGGGTGTTGTGGTGCCCACTCATGTGCACACTGTGGGCACTCTCACAGTGATGCACACCCCACAATGCCCCTTGTGTGCCCTTCACACACCCTCACTCTTGTGCCTCTGTGTCCCTTACCACTCGCTGCTGAGCACACACTTTCACGCACATGTGTACTCACCCCAGCGTGTTGTACTCTGCCACCCACCCACACTGCCTGTGTGTGTGTGTGCACAAGTGTGTGTTCAGTGTGATGTGGTGCCTGCATTGCTGCCACTGTCATACACTGTGACACACTCACACATGTGGTCCCACTGCTGTGTGTAGTCTTTGCTGTCTGACACACGTTTTGTGCACTCTACTATGTGTGTATAGTCACATACACTAGCATGACACAACTTCCCTGCCACCTGTTTCTTGGATGCACATCTTCCTTCAGCCCCTTTCTTGCAGCACTCACCAGCACAGTCCTACTTGCATGTAGTGTTCTTCATGTCTCATGTGTGTGTACACGCAGCCAACACATCCTAGAGGATCCCACAGAGTACTTCTGTCCCACATGGACACTCAGCACACCCAGTTTGCCACTGTATCAGGGAGTCCTCTACTGCCTCTGTTCATGCATGGAGACTCTGTGGAGTCTGTTCTCCCCTTTCCCCACACAGACGGTTATATGCCACCTCTCCACCATAGAGCCCATCTTCTTTTTCATCACCACATTCACAAGCAGGCCATGGCTCTTTGAGCCACACAGACATAGCCAAGCAACCTGTTGCCTTTACAAATCCAGCTTTCCTGCACACATACACCCCCAGGATCACCCTGCATGGCAGGTCTGTACAGAGTGGTGCTGCCTCTGCTCCTGGGACAAGTCAGTTCTGCTTCACACCTCCACAGGGCATCTGCTGCCTTTTGCACGTGCAAGTGCTGTATGGTCACCTTCTTTCACATACTGCAGATTCTGTCTCACACACAAGTAGTGGAGCCACCTGGTACCTGACAGACACACAAATACTTGAGGGCTGTAGGTTATCATGAGCTACTTGTCTTACACAGGTAGATACATGGAGATATATTTCATATATATATTTTTCAGCTCCATGTTACCTGTCACACACAGTGCTCCTCATTTTAATTTTGGTTAGTTTCCTCCTCCACTTTCTGTTATACAGAGAGGTGCTCTGTTCACTCAGGCTCTTTGTAGTATATTTGATCCAAATTCCAGCTCCATTTCCAACTTGTCAGTCCCTTACATCACGCAGACACCTGCTCTCCAGCATGTTCACATACGCTCTGACCTGCACAGTGCCACCCTCACCTGTGACATGAACACGGTCAGTGCTCCCATGGACTGGACGAAGCACAGAGCCGCTGTGAGACGTGATTCCAGGGTTTCTCCCAAGTGCTGCCCTGGTATCTCTGGGGTTGTGTGAGGCAGACGCAGCTCTGCAGACCCCTACCGCAGCGCAGGGCACAGAGCAGTGTCACCTGCTACATGCCACCTGGGGTTGTGCCACACCTATGTACCCACAGCACTGGCCCAGCCTTCGTTTGCACCTGGAGAAGGAGCCTGCCACCTCCTTCTCCCCTGCTCCCTGTAGTGAATGCTCAGTTTGTTGCTCTATGTTTCTGAGTGGCTTTTGTCCTTCTGTGAAGCTCCCTGTTCTCTGAAATTCATGCTGTCTCTTGGGTTCCACTTTGCAGACTGTTGAGCCTGGTTCATGCATGCCTGCTGGTTTTGAGTGGCATCGACCCTCTTAAATGAGTCTTCTTTTTGAAGTGTAAGGGTAAAATCCTTCTCAATAATGTTTTAACTGCTTAGGGGGACATTGACACATATATTCTCTTTTTTGAGGATGCCCTGATCTAACTTACTTTTTTTTTTTTTTGCTTTTGTAGCTGGAGCCCTATATGGATGAAAACTTTGTTTCAAGAGCCTTTGCCACCATGGGAGAGCTTGTATTGAGTGTAAAAATCATTCGAAACAGGTTGACAGGGTAACTGTTTCTGTTTGTCCTCCCAGTGCATTTGGACTGAAGTGTCGCTGTGGTCCTTCCATATCAGAGTGAATTTTCCCTTTGAGTTTCTCACCATTGCTGCCACCAATATGAGAATATTGATGAGAGCAATGGAGAGGGCACTGCTGGCTCTTCAGCCTCCCCTCAACAAACAAGGTTTGGCCCTCATCCTGCAGTGCTCCAGCACTCAGTCAGAGCAGTGTATGTGTCTCATTCCACCCCTCTGGGAATTACCCTCCCCAGGCTTTGGTCACTAGTCTGTAGTGCAGCTGTGTGATGCTGACAGAGGTGGGAAGTCTGACTTGGAGCAATATGAGAACCTTTAGAGTTCATTTGAAATAAAGTGAGTGACTGTAGCAGAATAAAGTAGTTCTGTTCTTGTTCATTATTCTTTTAAGTGTCGTAATTTCAGTTTTCAGTAGTTTAAACTTGGGTAGGCAAATTGGTGGTCAATGAAAGTTGGAAGTAAACTGTAACCTAACCATTTTCTATGTGCTTATGTTGACCTGACTTATGGTAAGTAGGGGCTATCCCTTGAGATCCAGCTTCTCTTTGGTAGCTAATGTTTATAATTTAAAAATGAACTGTTCTATGTATTGCAACTATAGCAAATTTCCTACCAGTTGTCTAAAATACAACTTTCCTCCTCAAATATGTTTTAAGTTTATAACCTTTGTCTCTTCTCTCCTGTGTTGTATGTTCAGAATTCCAGCAGGCTATTGCTTTGTAGAATTTGCAGATCTAGCTACTGCAGAGAAATGTTTACACAAAATCAATGGAAAACCACTTCCTGGTGCTACACCGGTAAGTAAACGAGATCAGTCAGCTGAGAACCAAAACTTGGAAGGGACAGATAGTGTAGAATCTGAATTTTTAAGGATTACAGACAAATTCAACAGTTAGCAAACTGGGATTCTTCTTTGCTTTAGAGTTGAAGTTATGACCATAAAACTATTAATGTTCTTGCTCAGAAAATTGTTGAGAAAAATCACTGATTTCTTTGGGACTGTCTGGATAAAATCCAGGTGTAGAAGTGTTGTGGGGTGCAGGGTTTTTTATATCTGAGCATTTCTGCTGTTACCAAAGTTGGACTAATGAGAAACCTAAGAACAACAAGGAAGAAATTAGACTGAGTATAGTGTATGTCTGCCACAGTTCTTCCATCTCTCTCCTTTTGTATAATCATGGAGTCACAGAGTGGTTTGGGTTGGAAGGGACCTTAAAGTTTATCACATTTCATCCCCTACCATGGGCAGGGACACCTTCCACTAGACCAAGTTGCTCCAAGCCCCATCCAGCTTGGCTTTGAACTCTTTCAAGGATGAGGCAACCTGAGAATTTACCTGTATGTGTTGTTACATGTGTACAGGATGAACTTGCAAGTTCACACTGACTTTTGAGTAACATTGATTTGCAAGAGAAACATGACTTTTAACCTTGCATTGTTCTTGGCCCTTAGCAAACAGAAGTTATTCAAACCTCTTTACAGTCGAGAAGGAGCCAGAGCATTGAATAATTGCAGTGTACAATTAATGTCTCCTGTACATAAAAGCTGGGTAGTTAAAAAGAAGAGGAAGAATAGTCAGAGAGGCTAATTTTAGGATGTTGACTCGAATGTGTGGTAGATTAAAATGGGACGGCTGACACAGCTGTCTGTTGTACCCACAGGAGTTGGCTGCAGTAGCTGGGGTGACTGGTTCATAAAGCAGCTCTAGAATCACCTCAGTTATGGTGTGATATACAAGGTAAATGGATTCCTATTTCAGAGTAGTTAATACCCAGAGTAGGAAACCGGGAAGTTCAGACTGAACTATTTAGTCAGCATTCCTGAGGGGGTGACATGCCCCTTAAAAGGAGTCAACGAGAGGCCTGGAGATATTGGTTTCACATGTTTGCTCATGATTAAGGCAAGCTGATCATCCTGGATGCCTTCTGTAGTCACTGGAGAGACAAAGAGAGCATCTCTTGCAAGAGTAAGATAATAATGGAAGTTTGGTTTTGGGAATACCCATCCTTCTTCACAGTTTTGTTCAAATCACAGTGTTGTGTTAAGGGGTGATTTGCATAACATGTGGAGAGAATTACAGATGTCAGGCAGAGATCCAAAGCAACCCAAATCAGTCTACTCAGCAGGCAACTGCCCAGTGCATCCTTTGCATTTAGAGGCTTCTGTTTACAGAAAACTTATCTGTGGCTCATGCTTTTATTTATTTCTGAATCAGACAAAGGAACAACAGAGAGCCATGGTGCTGGTCCTGTCTCTCTTTTCCAAGAATTGGTGTTCCCAGTTCCCGAAGTACTCTCAGGTGTCTCAATGATTTTAAACCCAGACTATGGCAGTGAAGAGCAGGATCCAAAAAAAAAAACCAACTAAGTGCTTCAAAGTGGAATCTAAATTTTTTGTTAGTTTGTAAATTATCTACAGAAAGTTGTGTAGCGCTGTGCTGTAGAGAATGCAAGCATGCAAGGAACAGGATTGTAACCTACAGTTAAGTCTGTGCTCTGTTTCCCAAGAATTAGTTACCTATCTTTGAGGGAAGGAAATCCATCATACAAGGTCCAGGAACACACTGGGCTCTTCACTGTACTGAACATGTGCCCTGATCTCTAGGGCTTTTCTGATTATGATCTGAAATCCTGATTTCTCATCATGAGATTAGCCCCTGATGTCTAAGAGCTGATCCAGAGGTCTTGGTCTCCTTAGGTCTTACTCTAAACTTACATCTAAGTTGGGTACAAGTTGCTGAAGTCTGGTAGGTTGGGGACAGAGAGTTCCAGATGTGCCAGAGGGCACAAATCTGTGCTGCTTGGAAATTTGTTTTAAAAATAAATTCAGATGCAAAATTTAGAGAGGCCTCCAGTGTCCAATGTAGTTCTTTCAGAACCCCTTAATTTTGGATCTTACTAAATGTCCAGAGCCAAGTATTTAGCCACACTTCCAGACTCAGGTTGATTCCATTTTCCAGTGTGGTAGATTCTGGTCTGCCATTGCTTGTGTTAAATCACAAAACTCCAATAGTGGTGCTGTCATTTCATTTTAAGATCTTAAATTTGGAAGAAATTTAACATTTGTTAATTAGTACCTTCTGTTCAGGTTCTGTTTTTCATTATTATATCTGTGTTGGCACTAAATAAAAATGTGCTTGCTACCTTAACTGGCTGGCCTGAAAGCACTGAACATGTGTCAGCATTAAGAAAGTTGTATTAAATCAGTTTATTGTATTTTTTCCTAATTGTTTGAAATCACATAACAACGTTTGAATGTGTGGATTCATTTTTGCCCTGTTTCAGGCGAAGCGATTTAAATTGAATTATGCAACGTATGGAAAACAGCCTGATAACAGGTAAGTGCTCAATATTTAAATATTAATTTTGCCTGCTTAATGTCTCTTTATCAATTGCCTTGCAAAAAGAATTCAAAATATGTAAACCTGAAGTTCATCACTGCCAGTCTTTGGTAGAGAGAGGAGAACTTAGACTGCCAGTTTTGTGCTTTGCCTTGTGTGTGGCACAGTGGATTTATCCAGTGTCCTTTAGGGTATTTAAACTTTGTAGCATCAAAGAATCTAATTCATATATTATAATTTAAGATCTATATATTATAATTTAAGATCTATGTATTGGAAATAGCATATCTGTAAATGAGATATTAATGTTTTCTTGCCGCATGAGAAATCAGAGATATCCTGTGAGTAATGAGCAGTGAAATAATCTTTAAATAAAAAGCAGTATTAAGTAGATTGGTTGTGCCACTTGAATTAACTTGAAAAACAGTGTCAATAAAAATTTTAGTTAAGCATGTTAACTGGGGACACTTTAAAGTCTCCGTTAAATGGTCTTTTAATATCACTCTTCCCTGAGTTCAAATATTTAGGCTAAATGGTAACTGTCACTCAGCATGTCCCTTGTGTGTGTGTGCGTGTGTGTGTGTGTATGTGATTGTATTTAAGAAGTTTTCTTTTGATTTCTTTAGTCCAGAATATTCCCTTTTTGTGGGAGACTTGACTCCCGATGTGGATGATGGGATGTTATACGAATTTTTTGTTAAAGTTTATCCATCGTGTAGAGGTGGAAAAGTTGTTTTGGACCAGGCAGGAGTATCCAAGTAAGTAATCTTTCATTCACTCTTTTTTTCCACTTCACATGTGGCAACAGGCAGGATAGAATTCAGCAAGGGGGAAAAAGTTTCTTTTGGCTTAGATTTTAGTGATCTTAAAGTATAGTGTTCTTGGCAATTCAGTCTGCAGTTTGCGTGAGTTTTGATAGTCACCGCGGGTATTGTCACTCCTCTGTCAGTGTGAGGTCCTTTGTGTGTTATTGCACTTCTTAAAATGCTGAAAAATGTCTTAAGTAATCTTAAAACACTCTCTTCCTGAACTCTCAGGTGGAATCGTGCTTTACAAACTTTAGACTATTGAGTGTGTATTCCTGTGAGAGCTGTACAGGTTTTTATTTCAAACAGGGCACTCAAAGCTGTGATTCACTGTCAGGTTCTCAGTAGCTGCCTTGTTTGTCTTTCCTGAAAATATCTTGCCAAAAACGGGTATTGAAAAGTTGCATTTCTTAATGTAGTTACAACATTTTCCAAATAGCACAAAATTAAGCTGAATTTTCCAGATGAGGGAGCAGTTGGTGAGCATCCTTGTTTTCAAAGCAGAGCATGGCTTTAGTGAAGCACAATTTTCTGATATAATAGCTGTGAGAATGCTGGGATAAGATACAGGCTATGGCTGTAGGTCCCCTTCTCATATGCAGTTTCTCAGTCTTAGACATGCTGGTTTGAAGGAATCTCTGGAGATCTCTGGTCCAGCTCCAAACGGGACTGCAGCCAGCGCTAGCTCATATCATCTATGAATTGTGTGGCCTGGAAAATCTGGAGATAATTCAATTTGTCTGGGCGGCTTGTTCCAGAGCTGCACTCCCTCCCCAGTCATGAAGTTCCTCTTCATGTCCAACCTGAACCTCTTGCAGAGCTGCTCAGTCACTCTGGCTGTTGGGTCCTCATGCTATCATTGCCACCTCACCTGGGACTGTACCTGCTGGGTTGGGCTCTGCTTGCCTTCTGCTCCTCCTGCTCCTCCTCCTGCTCCTGCTCTTGCTCCTGGTCCTGCTCCTGCTCCTCCTCGGTGTAAACCCCGCAGTTCCCGTTGTGCTGTTAGTTGGGTTTTGAAAACTGTACATAGGTGCAAACCTCAAGGAAAGGGGATCTGTGGTAGCTTGGGAAGTGGGGAAGGAGCAGAGACTTAGTTCTGTTTCTGTGAAAAGCAAAGCTGTCTCCCCTCGCAGTGCCAGAGTGTTGGTGCCATGGGCTTTGTTGGGACTTGTGCAATTGCTCAAAGCTGAGGCAACTGCAGGTGTCCGTGTGATGTGAGAGAGGAGCTTAGGGCTTGTGGACATGCCCAGTGAAGCCCTGGCCCTTCCAGCCAGGGCTGCTGGATCAGGAAGGCCTCCTCCCAGCACCTCTTGTCCAGACAGGAGAGGAGCTTGGAGCCTGGTGCTTCTCTGCTTTCTGCTAGGGGTGCAGGTGCTTTTCCAAACTTCAGGGACAGGACAGAAGGTCTGCAAGGAGATCCTAGCCAGGAAGAAATTATTTCTTTTCACACCAGTGGTTTAGCCATTTGTGTGGAAAAGCTAAATGTCTGGAAGAGTTGGAAGAATCACTGTTTCCCTTGCAGTACCCAGCATCTATTCCTGTACACTGCATCCAATTCTAACTATTGGAACTCCCTATTTTGGAACTCCCAGTCATCCCAGTTTCTCTTAAACACTCCTAGCCCCATCTGAAAATCTGCAGGAGTCTTTTGGCAGCTTAGAAACTTAGTTGGGTTTGTGTGTGAACAGATTAAACTGACTTAGAAGTTGATTTGCGCTGGATTAATTTGCCATAGT
Source organism: Lanius collurio (assembly GCA_020086605.1). Classification (NCBI taxonomy): domain Eukaryota; kingdom Metazoa; phylum Chordata; class Aves; order Passeriformes; family Laniidae; genus Lanius; species Lanius collurio. Next base: position 682,147 of record JACBWW010000105.1, read on the forward strand.
CCTTTGGCAGACAGCAAGTTAAATGCACATGGGCCTGTAGAGTTTTGCTTGTGCTTAATAATGTAGTTTGTATGTAGATAAGCCTAAGCTTTGATCTGGTCTTTTTGTGAGGAGGATACATCCATACCTGTATGTATATATAAAAATACGATATTTGGACTTGTGTGTGGAGCTTGCTGTGCAAGGTGCTGTGTTTTCTTGGGCACAAACTGCTCTGGAATAGCTGCCAGTGGGGACCTCCCATGAGTAGTAGGTGACGCTGCTTTCAAAATAGCACATTAGTTGGTGTTTAGCAGTTCCCACAGAATAGATAATGCACTGTAAATTTACACCCTTGCTTACAGCTTGTTTTTTTCCCCAGGTAGACAAGCCCTTCCCTCCCAAACTCCTTTCTTTGCTTAGATGGATTTCTCTTATTTTCCCTCCCACACCTAAGTCTTTGATCTTTCTGCTTCGTGAGGCAGCCCATCCCATGATGGGATCCTGGCACTGCCCTCTTGGATGCTGTTGCATTGCTTCTGACTCACTACAGCATCAAAATCCCACGCAAAGGATCATTGGGGTTGGAGTGAGTTGGAGTTCTCTGTCTGGCTGACATGCAGTGCTGCCACACGCAGTGAAGGGTTGTTGCAGAGTCTAGGGGTTCTGGATGTGCTGTCCCTGTTCCAGCTGTGCTCTCAGAGCAGGTTTTAGCTACTTGATGTTAAGAGCTCATTTTCAGGCCCAGTGTTGGAAATGCTGTTGTTGAGAGTGGCAGAAAGCCTACTTAAGTATATATTCCTGTTGAAAAGAGAACTTGATTGGAAAGCATATCTCACTGACCCTAGGGAAAAGTAGTGTTTTCCTTCACAGTGGGGCTGTTTTGGATACGAGCAGTGTCTATCTTGTCAATCCCTATGCTGACTTGCAACTCTTGAGATTATCAGTATCCTCCCAGCAGAGATTTGGGACTTTACCAGTGTCAGTTCACACATTTCGACATGGATTGTGACAGGTCACTTCCAGTTACTCAGAATCCACTGGCACAAAAACTACTTTATATTGATAAGCCCTTGAAAGCACTGCTAGAGCTTAGACATGTGGCTTCAGGCATTTAGGAAGAGCATCTGAAAGGCAGAATAATTTCATCTCTCCCAAAAGCAGGGACAACAATGCTAGTGAACATTTTCATTCACTGTGTTTCTTAAACCAATTCAAATTTCTCTGTAACTAATTTTTATAATGTGGCATGGCTCTTTGGGGTTGGTTTTATGTGAGTTATTCTGTGTCTCTGCAGAGGTTACGGGTTTGTGAAATTCACGGATGAACTGGAACAGAAGAGAGCACTGACAGAGTGTCAGGGAGCTGTGGGGTTGGGCTCTAAACCTGTACGCTTGAGTGTGGCTATACCAAAAGCGTGAGTAGAAGAACAGGCGGATGTTTACATGAGAAATCACATCTGTGTTTAAATGCCTTTTAGTGCTTCGGGTACATGTCCTGGATGTTCCCATCATAAAATGAAGGAATACCCATGAATATGGGGAGCATCAGAATGCCCAGGAGTTCAAAGAAATTATAACATTAGCTCAAGACTAAGCATTTTACACTGTTTTGAATTGTAAACGTTATTAAATCCACACACATGCACACTCACTGTAGTTAAATAAGATTGTTTTTAAAGTGTGTGTTCCTTTGCATTAAATTGAAATAGTCTAAATCTGCTTATTGATGTCTGGATAGCAAAGCTCAATTACCTTGCTAATTCTATCATGTTGTCTATCACACTTAAGAGTTTTGGGGCAGGGATTAACTTTTTTTTCTGTGTTTGTTCAGAACCTGATACAATGAGATCCTGGTCTGACTTGGGGCTCGTAGCACTAGGGTAATACGAATCATAGTAATTGCTCCCTATTTGAATAATATTTAGATTTTCAGTGACCTCATAAGCCTTGGGGGGGAAAAGGAAGAGAAAAGCAGAAAAAAGGGGTGTGTCGTGGTGAGAAGATTGATGTTTCCTTCTTCCTACTTCTCACTAATTTCATCATGAGTAGAAATAACTTTATGTGTGACATATTTTCATTTTCAAACAATATTTGTCATCTCATTATTTCAAATCTTAATGGTTAAGTGGAATCCTAGTTCCTTGGGAATGCTGCCACTTTATGGCAAGGAATAGGAATTTTAGTCAGTTCACAGGGTATTTAAGTTTATTTTTTGATTACTAGTAGTTCTTATTTCGTGAACTTTTTCAAGTCTGTGCATTGAAGACCACCCAGTTCAGAGAGAAAGAGGACAAGTCCTTGCTTAGATTTCTGTATGACAGTGGCAGAAGGGAGAGTTTTTTCCATTTTTACAAAAGAAAGCTCCCGATTTTTTGCAAGACTTTAAGTCTTTAACTCTTCATGTAAAGCAAGACTCAGTACCTTCTCTCAGAAGGCTGCAGATCACTTAACTTCATCCTCTTTATCAGAAGGAAAAAGGGACCCCAGTATCTGGATTGTGGTTCAGGATTTTTCTAAACTGAAGCTCGTAGTCCTGAGCTCTTCCCTTCACAAAGGCAGGAAGTGATACCCAATTAGCTCGTAAAGAATGAACACAATGTTTATTAAGGAAGAGGAATACGAATACAGGAAAGCACATGAAATTTAAACCACTTCTTTCTTTATGCAAATGTATGCAAATAATAAATATTGCTGCAGTAAATAGTGCGTATATTTTAAGGATTGAAATTTGCATGTTAGACTAAACCTTGTCTGTTTACCACATTGTATCTTAAGCTATTTCACTGCTTTTTTCATACTTGTTCTGCAATATTTGCAACTTATTCCTGCTTTATTTTTTGAAGTAATCGTGTGAAACCAATGGAGTACAATCAGATGTACAACTATAATTACAACCAGTATTACCAACAATATCACAGCTACTACGCGCAGTGGGGGTACGACCAGAACACAGGCAGTTACAGCTACAGCTACCCTCAGTATGGCTATACGCAGAGCACCATGCAGGTAGGGCAGCACAGAAACACCATGGAGCTTGAAAGGTGGCATGGGAATATCTTATCTTCAACTCTGAGAGTCACAGAATGTTGTGAGCTGGAAGGGACCCACAGGAATCATTGAGTCCAGCTCCTGCCCCTGCCCAGGACACCCCAACAATCCTACCCTGTGCCTGAGAGCGTTGTTCGAGAATACTCCTGGAGCTGAGGCAGCCTTGGGGCCCCGACCATTCCCTGGGGAGCCTGTTCAGTGCCCAAGCACCCTCTGAGGGAAGAATCTTTTCCTGATATCCAGCCTAACCCTCCCCTGACACAGCTCCAGCCATTCCTTTGGGTCCTGTCCCTGGTCATGGAGAGCAGAGGTCGAAGCTGTCCCTTGGGAGGGGCTGCAGACCCTAATGAACTCTGCCCTTAGTCTTCTCTGATCTAGACTGAACACACCAAGTGATCTTAGTATAGATCTCTTAATAATGAACTCTTCATATAGCTACTATTTAGTGTTTAGCCCCTGGTGTGTATTGTTGCCTGTTGTCCTGTTGGGGGTATATTGCTGAGGTAAGAAAAGGTCTGGAGGACACAAAGGGTCTCTTAACACACTTGTCATGGTATAAGAGTTCTCTTGGTACAGGCAGTATGCAGAGTTCCTTTGAGATCCTTCATAAGCTTTGTTATAAAGGATAGAACACATCAGAACAGCCACCCCATTTCAACCCTGGAATTTCAAGAACTGCCTCTGTTAGAGGTTTAAATGTGGGGATCTTGCCTGTGGAGTGCTGGGAATGGAACACATGCTTATGTGTGAAGAATTCTGTTGTAATAACTTCAGTATAAAAGTCAGTCTGACAGTACTAATCAACAAGTGATGCTTGCAAAAGAAAAGATAATTATCCACTGTCCTAAGGGGTTTGTTTCTCCTTGCAGACATATGAAGAAGTTGGTGAGGATGCATTGGAAGGTATGTTTCTCAAGATCTGTATTGAAGTTGTCTGTTTGTTCTGCAATGCTTAGAGATGGACTTTCTCAAATTGGGCCTAATTTCAATTTATAATATATCTTTGAATAAATCTAAATCTGAGAAAATTTGTGGGTCACTATCACCTAGAACAGTTGCATCTTGGTTTTACTGTTACTGCTTCTAGTCTGAACCTGGTGAGGATGGAAACTATTTGATTCCCCCATCACCGAAATTTTAATCTTCTGTAGTATTGAAATTTTTATCCTTTTTTAACTAGGGGGTTTGTTTCTGATATGCTACCAAGAAAAAAGTGGATATTCTGTTTTTCTATAAAATCTTGACATTTAGAGCCCAGAATACTTCATTGTGCTTTGTTGTGGTTTGACACAACTAAGCATCAAGCATCTAAAATATCAGTTATTTTATAAGAAAAATAAAATAAGGAAATATGGAGGAAAACTAGATAGCTGCGAGGCAAAAAACAGGTTCAAACTTAAACGGTTGCAGTACAAGGAGAAAGTTTTATTACTAACAGAATTAAAAGTTAAAAGATATAGCAAGAAATTAAAACACACACACCTTCCCCCCTGCTCTTTTCTTTTCAGCGCTTTACTCTTTCTTTTTAACTAGCACAAAAGATAACACAACATAGGATTCTAGTCAGGGTTACAGTTCTTGAAAAGTCTCTCTCTTATGCTTAAGGAAAAAGGGTTTCTTCTTGTTGCACATGGTTTCTCAAGCTGCCCCCAACAACAGACAGAAAGAAACAATCTGCTGTGGTGTAATACATCTCTTGTATGAAAAAATATCAGTTTTTTCACACTGCCACACCTGGGCCATCACATGGGGTTATCAATCTTTTTAAGGATGAGTCACTCTGGCCTGAACACAAAGGCTTTTTCTGCTACAAATCCTTAAAAGCCTCTCGCTGCTTCTATATCCTGGCATAGGCAACTCTTCACAAACTTCACGGGCCACACGTGAGTCTTCCATCCCCCCCTGCACTCCAAATGGATTAAAGAGACAAAGAGTTTGAGATGTTACAGTTTCTCACCACCGCACACCAGAAGGATTTTTAAGCTCCGCGCGAGGAACGCGGCACCGCCCCTTTCTCCACCGCCATTTCCAGCTCTGTCTCACAGGGCTCACTCTCTCTGACTCTGAAACCTCTGTGCTGAGGAGTGTTCTTGTTCAGGCTTTCTGGTGAAGAAAGCCTCGCTCCCTTTGTACTGCTGACTGCAGAAAGGAGGCTCTGCGGGCTCCGTGTGGGGAACAGGGGGGGACCCACCGGTCCCAAGGAGCCGCTCTGGATGGATTTTAGCTGTGGGTTTAGCTGTGCCAGCCCAAGGCTGGGTTTAGCTGTGCCAGCCCAAGGCTGGGTTTAGCTGTGCCAGCCCAAGGCTGGGTATCTGGCAGTCTATGGCTAGGTTTAGCAGTCTATGTCTGGGTTTAGCAGTCCATGGCTGGGTTTAGCTGTGCCAGCCCATGGCTGGGTTTAGCTGTGTGCCAGTCCATGGCTGGGTTTAGCTGTGCCATCCCAAGGCTGGGTTTAGCTGTGCCAGTCCATGGCTGGGTTTAGCTGTGTGCCAGTCCATGGCTGGGTTTAGCTGCCTGGGCTCTGGGATGGTTCCCTCCCCAGCGGCCCAGGGTCCGTGCCGCGGCATCAGGGAGAGGGGAAGGGGCCGGGGCCTCGGCCCGGCGGGGCCCGGAGGCTCTGAGGCCGCCCCACCTCCCTCAGGCGAGCTGGAACAAGAGGAACTCCCACCTTTCTGTGCAGTTTAAATGTGTAAATTGTGAGAAGTGTTATTGATGTAAAAATCTGTCTATCAACTCAGATTCAACCCACTCTATGCTTTTAGTTTAAAAATAAAAGGTAATAATATTAATCAGCACGCTGATAGAATATTTCAAGACTGGAGTTTTAGATACCTGTACAAGTAGCTTTCATTTCTTGATGCAAGAAACTGTCATTCCATGCCAGCAGTTCCAGATTTCTGTCTTGAGTGGAATATGCACTACGCCGTGTATCTTACTCTTCTCTTTAAAAAAAAAAAAAAAATTAATGGTAACAGATCTACAGGATCCACAGGTATGAGTAAAGATGTGTGCAGAAACTCTTCATGGGTCTTAAAAGCATTCCAGGAGAGCTTTCATTTTGCTGAACCCAACATATCAGGACTAGAGTTGGAATATCTCTGGATGTCTCTTTTTGTGGTTGATTAAATGAATGATTCCTACATTTTTAGGAAACTGAATTAATGTATTGCCACTGTATCATTCCTTTTCCTTAAATCTCCTGTAATGTGTTACAACATGATGTAGCTAAAACCAAATATAGAATCCTGGAATGGTTTGAGTGGGAAGGAACTTCAAAAGCCATCTTTTTCCACCCACTGCCATGGGCAGGGACACCTTCCACTAGGACCAGGTTGCTCCAAACCCTGTCCAACCTGGCCTTGGACACTTCCAGAAATGAGGCAGCCACAGCTTCTCTGGGCAGCCCTTGCCAGGGCCTCACCTCCCTCACAGGGAAATCACATGTTTACAAACATTTTATTCCTGATGTGTTTTAGAGTCTTTCCGTTCATTCAGCTTTGCACTGAGAGTTACTCACTGACTCGTGTGATTGTGCTGCTCTGATAACCTGAGCTTTGGGTTGCCAGTGTTGTTAGGTGAGCTTTACACCCTACAGGGGTTTGGGGAGTCCATCACTGTGCATTGGGAGCAGCAGGATTGGACCTGCTGGCTTGTTGTCCAGCTCCAAAATGCTTTTCAAACGTTTCTTCCACATATAAAATAGGGCTACGTTCACACATAATGCTGTGGTGCCACTGGCACTCCCTTGGTTCCCAACTGTGATTCCAGCTTTGAGCTGCTGGAGGCATTGGCAGACGAGCTCTGGTGACTGCTTGCAGCACTATAGGACACTCCCATCCATCTTTCCATCCATCATTTGTGACCTCACAGTGGAGTGAGCAGGAGGGAACAGGTACCTCTGCCTCTGCTCGTGCCCTTTCCATCAGGGCAAGCCCCTTCTAGCAGTGCAGGTGGCTGCACTGGGCTGTGAGGTGCAGGTGTGTGTTCCCTCCACTGACTCTCCTGTGGGGCAATCACCACTGAAAAAAGGGATGTGTTTGGATGTAATTATTCCTTATCCCATTGCAGAGAGATTGACTAGGGCTGATCTGGTCAGGTTCATGACAGGGCATGTTTGGTGATTCACAAAATCACAGAATACTTGGGGTTGGAAGGACCTCTGGATATCATCCAGTCCAACTCCCTGCTAATGCAAGCTTACCTAGAGTATGGGACACAGAAACACATCTAAGTGGGTTTGGAATGTCTCCAGAGAGGGAGACTCCACACCTTCCCTGGGCAGCTGTTCCAGTGCTCTGCCACTGTCCATGAAAAGAACTTCTTGTTCATGTTGAGGTGGAACTTCTTGTGTTTTAGTTTAAGGCCACTGCTCCTTGTCCTGTCAGCAGGCACCACTAAACAGAGTCTGGCGCTATGCTCTGACACCTGCCCTGGAGATACTGAGACTTCTCCCATGTTTGTTTTAATAAACCAACTTGTTTACAGGGTGGGTTTTTTCTGAACACATCTTATGTGTGACCTGTTTTTCTGTCTTTCCTTCCACAGATCCCACACCTCAGTTAGACGTCCATGAAGCAAACAAGCAGTTTATGGAACAGAGTGAAGAGCTCTACGATGCCTTGATGGACTGTCATTGGCAACCTTTGGACACTGTCTCGTCAGAGATCCCAGCTGTGTTATAGCCTTGCTGCTGAGGCGTTGTGTCTGTGGGACATCCTGCCAGTGTGCTCAGGACTGTTACACTGCCCCTGGATCCTGCAGTAGTGAGGGGTGGCCCTTTCCCCACCCAGGTCTGGTACTCGGAAAACAGGAGGACTGTGGCCTTTCCTGTAGAGAACAAGTATGGTAGGAGCATCACGGTAACCTTTATTCATGGTGAAAATTAGAACTGCGACAGTTTTATTCCTTTTGTCTTGAAATGAACTCTTAATACTTACTGGGAATTGTAATTTATAAACTTTCAACAAGATGGCACAGGGGAGAGACTCTACTCCATCGTACAATAAAAAAGTTGGTCTTTTAAGTAAAATTACCCTTTGCATTTTAGTTCCTGCCCATCTTTCTGTTTCACTGTCCATTCAACTGTCTTAAGTCATTTGACCCAATGCTCATGAATGTGTTATTTTAAGAAAGATCATTGTTGGACACCTTGAAAATGTTGAAAATGTCTCAAAATCTTTCCAGTGACTGGGTAAGGTTGCTGTAACTTGGGCATGGGATGAAAGCTTATCTTCTGGTTAACTTAAACTATGATCTTGAGCTTGCAAGCTTGGTGTTCTTAAGCAATCAACCGAAAGAGCACTTTGGAGAGCAAAGACAGAAAGGAACATTATAAAGCTACAGACTGATGCCTTTTATCTGGTGATCTGTTGCACACCAGGCCTGCTTTTGCACCTGTGTATGAGGAAATAATTCCCCATCAACCAAGCAGTTTAAAACATTTTTTTTCCAGCAACCATATTTAAATGTTATTTTGTGTATCATGCCTTTATTTTTTTTATTGTGACCTTGATGGTCTCACTGAGATGTTGAGATTTTGTAGTGTCTTCCACTGTCTGGTCAAAGTGAAACTGAAGATCTTGCAGCAAAAACGGGTCAGAGCAATTGCATTGATATATTGTTCAACAAATGGTTGTAAACCTGGAAAGTGGTTTTCTACTGGATGTTGTATAAGCTGGATGGACAAGCAATATATCTAAGCTGATAGGTTGCATTAGAGGTGAAAGTGAAAATAATAGCACTTATATACATGTTATAAGCCCTTTTTCAGGCTTTTGTGCCTTAAACTCTTGGAGAAATAGGAACAGAGAAACTACCTGTAATAAATGTCTATCCAAGGAATAGTTTGGTTACTGGAATTGCTACTGCAGAGCATTTCGTTGCCTCCCTGCCCATGTTGATGCAGAGATTTGCCACAAAATTTAAATACTTTGATAAAGCTACTTCTACTACACTTTTGTTTGTGTCCATAATTATGACATATTTGTCAGTCTGTGGTCTTTTTTATCAAATGGAACTGGGAATGTGAGGGGAACGGTGATGTGACTGGAGTTAGGTTATTCCTAGTGAGGGGAGCTAGAGGACTGGTGGACTCCTGCATTCTCATCTGCTGTGAATTTTCCTCATGATGTGCCCCTGACTGTGCTGCTGTCTCACCTTCAGCTGCTCTGGATATAAGGAAAGGAATGTTCCCTGTGCATGCCAGGAGTTTGGGAAGCAGCAGGAGTGGAAGAGAGCAGAGCTTTAAATTCTCTGATGTGGCCGCTCAGCTCAGGACAGCCCCTCTTCTTGGGAAGTGAGAAGAGCAGAGTGGCATTGCAGAAGTGATGTAAAGAAGGGGGTTTTAAAACATTTTCTAGATCATTCTGTTACTGTGCTGCCCTGTGTGCCCACCCTCCTCCTATTTTGGAGTTGCCTTTCCCTACCCCCACAAATTTTAGCTTTTACAATGTGGCCATTCCAGTTTGCTCCAGAGGGTGAAGCCACACTTATTTATCAATATTAATTTATTCTGCTGTTCTGATCTGCCCAGCATTGCTCTGTGGAGTATTTCCTAATGCCTGAATAAACTATCTCCATACAAGTCTGTCTCTAGTGAAGATGAGGTTATCAGGGAGCACACAGCAACCCTGTGGGAAAATCATTTTGCTCTCTGCTTTTGTTTTGTGGTGGAAAGAAAAATGGTAAATATTAATCCAACACATCCTAACCCCTAATTCCTGGGAGACCTGGGCACATACAAACCCTTGTGAGGAATAATTTGGGAGTGCAAAGGCCAGCAGAGATGACCTGCTGACGCCTGTTTACTGGTGTTACAGAGCTTAAAATAGCTTTTGCTTTCCTTCCAGGAGAGAGGTTGATGTGAGGCTCTGGGCCTCGTTCCCTGGAGGTATGAGCCAGGCTTTTGGGGTTGTTTGGAAGAATCTCAGCCAAGGTTCTGTGGAGCTGATAAATCTCTGTATTGTTTGGGTTTTTTGTTATATCGCTTACTCATCTTAATGTTCATTTTCAGCTCCCGGCCATTATTGCAGTGTCTGAAGCACAGGAGAGACTTTTATGTGGAGCTACAAAACAGCCACCGCCTGGGATTTGTAGGGTATGCCTTTTGGAATCCAAGTTAAATAGAGTGTGGGATTTTGTTTCTCCCAGACTGCTACGGGAAAAGCCCAGATAAATTACCATTTAGTGTCACACAGGATGAAAGACGAGGACTCTGTGTAGTAACCTAAATTCTGCTTTTTTCTCTGTGTGCTAAAAGTAAGAAGTCCAAGGCAGATGATATCACAGCTCCCTGGGATTATGTAATTCCTGAAAATTGCATCCAAATCTGCCACAGAGATAATTAAGCACTCTGCCTTTCAGCAGGCAGGGTTTATAGCAATTCCTAAAACAACTCAAACATTCTTATTGTGTTCTTTGATGAATATGAGATCATCCAATTTAGATGAAATTGTAGGGACTCTGATTCCCATTTGAGTTACACAGACTGGGAATGTTCAGCAGAGTTGGAGGGACATGGGTGTTTTCAGGCACAGAGTGGTGATTTCCAAAGGCTGAGCTCTGAGGCTGTGGGGTGGCCTCTTGCCATTAGCTTGTGTTTAATTAAAAGCTTGACAATACACATTAGGGCAGCCTGGGGGTGATCCTGACCCGCTTCCAAAGGGATGAGGAGTCTGGAAGCATTTCTTTAGCAAACATATAGATGAGAGGGCTGAAAGGGGCTGACAGTGATTTTTTTTTCTCCCATGTAAGTCTGACTAGAGAAAATTCCTGTTACTTAAATCAGTTTCTGGAGATGGGTTCATATCCCACACACTAAGACATACACAACACCCTTAGGAATTTCTCTGAATCCCCTTTGAGGAACAGAGATAAATACTTGACTCTAATCTTCCTGTACTGGGTTTCTCATTACCGGCTTGTTAATCCTCAGCTTTTGCTAAACAGGATCTAAGAGGAATTTTTACCTTCCAGCCTTGCTATCTCCCAGTGATCTTGTAAAGCATACTGGATACACCAGTTTCTGGGTTTAACTTGGGATTTGCTGAAACATGAAACTATTCAGTGGCAGGATAGGGTATGAATTTGAAATGCAATAGCAGAAACTGATAGAGGTGCTTCAGGAAATGTCACTGACAGAGCTCACTTTCCCTTTTTTCCTGGTTAGAGCATTTTTTCAGAAAATATCTCCTTTTTTTTTTTTCCTTCCTTAGCAGTTACTTCAAGTCAAAATGGTTTCTCCAAATGCAGTCAATGTTTTTAAGAAGGGGTTTGGGGTCCTGCTTGGCACACACTCATTTTTCCCAGGCACGAGGTGGGATTCTTGGAGTGTTCTGTTCAGGACTGTTAGACCTGATGATCCTTGTGGGTCCCTTCCAAGTCAGCATGTCCCATGAATCTATAATTCAAATATCATGCTGCTTCTGCTGTAAAATTTCCAGGGAAAAAGCAATGGTGGATAACACAGTTAAGGTGATAGAGATTGAGAGCTAACCATGTCCAGGATTTGGCTTTTCCCCTTGATGTGTCCCAGGGAGCCACAGGTACAACATATTACCTGGATCACTAATGCACACCTGCTTTTCCCTGCTGATAGTTTTCACATCCCTGTGCATTGTCTGGTCCCACCTGTCAGGTGCTGGGAACTGCAGCCTCTTCCAGCATGTGCTTGCTGTCCTGTGCCGTGGAAGAGACTGGTGAGAGATTCCTGGGAGGTTTCATCGGGGCTTCACTGACCATGGACATGCAGTGGGATTTTCTTTGCCCCTCTTGGATGTCCATCCATCTTGTCATGGCAGGCTGAAGTCTGCTGGGCATCCAGTGCTTTTCATTGCTGCTCTTCAGGGATTCTCCAAGTTCAGCATTTGGAAGAGTCTCTTCCCAATCAATGTTTGTGAAGGTTTGAAATTTTGGGGAAGGTTGATGGTTTTTTCCTATAGTGATTTCCCAGTTTCTACTTTGCCCTAGGATTTTACATTATTTCTAGGCTCACTTTGTACAAATGGCTGTGCCAAGGAGACTCCAGGGATTGCCTCGTGACTTGGTGGAGCAGCTGTGAGATCCATGGAGGAGGAGAACGGGAGCAGCTGTTGGTACCTTATCCATGCCAGCTTTGGCAAGGGCTATCTTGGGGAGGATTTGGCCACACAAAGTTTGGGGCTCGTTCCCAGACTTGGCTCTAAATGGCTGAGGGTTTATTTTGTTGCTGATCTGGCATGTTTGGAGGGAATTACCAGCTCAAAAGGCCATTACTGAACACTGGGAATTTTTTCATCTGTCCATTTGCTCAGAACAGATCAAAAAATGACCATAATTTTTGCCCTTTCTCCAGGGTTTGGGCAGGAAGCAGTTTCAGGCTTTTTCGGCTGATTTCCCACTATGACTGTGCTTCCTGCATCAGCACTAGCAGCTGTTCCAGCACTCCCTTAGAGCCCGTTGGCAGGTGCTCCCATTTTAAATCCTTTTCATGGATTATGGATCATGAGCCAGGAGCCTTGTCTGCTGGCAAACAGACTTCTGTTTCCAAGAACCTTTCCTTCTATTCCCGAGGGTGGAGTGTTCCCTCCATGTTCAAAAAGGGAGGAAGGAGTAGGGGAAACGCCGCTGCTGCCTTCAGCTTTTCCAAGAGCAACCCCTGGTGTGCACCTTGCATAGAGGAGGAGAGAGAAATTGTGCTTGTGCCACCCGTGCTGGAGGATCGTTTAGGTGCGGTGGCGGTGTGCTGCTTCTCCCAGTGCTAGAGGGGGTTGTGAATCACGGGATCATGACATAGTTTGGGTTGGGAGGGGCCTGAAAGCTCATCTCATTCCACCCGCTGCCATGGGCAGGTTGTTTGGGAGACTTGTTTATCCTTTGGGATGGGATGGAGTGGGAGACCGGAAGGAAGGAAGGAAGGAAGGAAGGAAGGAAGGAAGGAAGGAAGGAAGGAACGAACGAACGAACGAACGAACGAACGAACGAACGAACGAACGAACGAACGAACGAACGAACGAACGAACGAACGATGTCGGGGGCTGTAGGCTGCGCGATCTACAACTCCCAGAGGCCTCTGCGGGACGGCCGGGCACCAGCAGCCAATCGGAGTCCGCGCCGCAGTGCTATAAAAGTTGGCCTCGGGCCCACTTCCGTCTCTTTCGGCTATGGCGGCTTGTCGGGGTGGCAGTGCGGGGGCCATCGGGGACCATCCACCGCCATCCTAGTCCCCGGGGCTCTCCCGCCGCTCGACTCCGCCGCATCGGCACCCTGTGGCCATGGCGCCCGGCGGCGGCGCTTCGGTGCGCTCCGAAGGCTGGGAGGGGCAGCGCGGCGTTGTTTCCGCCCTCCTTTCCAGGCCGGGCCCGGCCCGGCCCTGGCCCCAGGTGAGTGAGGGACCCCCGAGGCTTAACTAATCCCTGTCCCGCGACAGGCGGCGGTGGGCAAAAGAGCCCTGCGGACCCGCCCGGCCCTATCGAAGCTGCGTCTGTCGGTGCTGTGGCAGATGCAGTCAAAAAGGAGCCGAGAGCAAAGGGATTTTCCTCGACGGTCGCCGTTCAGTTGGATCCTTCGTAGCTGTCCGGCAACATTTAGGGAAAGTACACGGCCCACCGTGGGCTAGGGGTGGTTACTGGTGCTGGAAGCAGACAGCTGCCACAAATCCCTGCCTCTGGGGTTCAAACTGATGCACGGGGGGCGAGGGCTGGATATCCTGCCTTTCTGTAGTTTTGTTTTAATTTACTTCTCTTGTAATCTGCTTTAAGCTCAAGATTCTCTTCTTCCCCAGCAGTGGTATAGAAGGTGATCCCAGAGCATGGGATGGCTGGTGATGGCCTCAGCTTTGAGCAGGTGAGATGGGTGATCCAGGTTCTGCAGTCCTCCCTTGGGCTGAGAATTTGGTTGGTTTCGTGGCCTCCCTGGACTAGAGCAGGAATCAGCAGCATTTCCTGCCCCTCTGCTATCAGACAGTGCCATCACATGCTGTTCCAAGGCCATGGATCCTTCATAGGGCTCATCCTTGGGGCTGGGCCCTGCAAACTCCCTTAGTTCTTGCTCCATCCAGATCAGATGTGGGTGAGAAAAGGGTAATTCCTCTCTTAGCCTGGCTAGAGGCAGAACTGGGAATCAGCCCCGATCCAGAGCTAGTCAGTTGCTCTGTCAGAGGCTTTACTGGCTAAACTCTATGTTTATGTGCATGTTTATCCAAGAGCTGTGGCTCCACGCAGTAGCTGCAGGTCTCCAACAGCATGCCAGAGCAATAGGAAGGTCTTTGACTGCTGGGCCTCTTCTGCCTGTGGCTGTCACTCACCCCTCCGATACATTTTTGGGAATTGGGCTTTTGCTTGCTTGTGCTTTCAGGGTGGGATGAGTCAGGGGTGTGTCCACAAGTGTGCAGCCCACTGGTGATATTTGGGGGTATGTTGTGATGTCTTCCAGGGGTCCTGGTAGTTCCAGAGCTCACCGATCTGATGGATAAATCCAGGTGAGAAGGTAGTAAGTACCCTTGTTGGAACTCCACAGCCCATCCCTCCAAATCCCTTTCCCATCAGATCTGAATACCGATCTTGTGGTCAAAAAAGGAGGAAGAGTAAAATTCATGCTGGTCTTGGGCTCTCTGCAGGTGTGTCCTGTGCTGAGAGGGGCCACTAGGAAGACAGGCTTTGCGAGCCTCACTATTTTGGGAAGTCTAGTTGGGAAGGAAACCCCTGGTTGGGAGAAGGGGTAAACGTTGGGCACAGGGGGCAGAGGTGCCATGAGGGTTGTAGGGCTGAGATTTGTTGGGACAATCTGAGCCATGAATTTACAGTGACCCATCAGCTTCAGATGTTAAATTCTGGCTCCATTTTTTCAGCAATTCCTTTGTGGAAAAGGGTGAGAACCTGTGAACCCTGTCCCAAGGGCTTCAGCTTGCTTCCCATAGGACCTGAGCTGTGGAGCTGCAGTGTGAAGCATGTGAGTGTCCTCTGGGGAACTTGTGGTGTTGGGATGGGTGGTAAGTTTCAACTAGATACTGGGAGGAATTTCTTGGCTGTGAGGGTGGAGAGGCCTGGTTGCCCAGAGAAGCTGTGGCTGCTGCATTTTGAAGTGTCCAGGCCAGGTTGGATGGGGCTTAGGGCAACCTGGTCTGCTGGAAGGTGTCCCTGGCCATGGCAGCAGGTGGAACGGCATGAGCTTTTAAGGTGCCTTCTAACCCAGACCATTCTGGGATTGCATGATCTGGCGTGGGGTCTGGAGGACAGGGAACAGTTTAAGCTGACTGTGCCTGTCCTGGAAGTGGCCAGTTTTTCACCTGGACTGTGCAGGTGGGAATGATCAACCTTGTTTTGGAGGTTTTTAATTGGCCAGAGTTGTGATCTCTGGGGAAGGATGTGGGTGAGATCAGTGGCAGTGCAGCCTGGTCCATGATGACTCCCAAGTCTGGAGACTGTTGGATGAGTCCTGCGGATATGGGGCTGAGGCCGGGTGTGAGCTACCCAAAACCACAGAGCGCAGTGGGAACATCCAGGAGTTCCAGAACATGGATGGAATCTGACGCAGCACTGAGTCCATCTGCTCATCACTCAGATGGATTCTTTTTTATCCCTTTTTTCAGGTCTAAGCAGAGAGTGAGCCATCCCTGAGGGTATTGGTGCTGCAGTGCCAGACTGTTCTTTCCCTCTCCTCCAGAAGTGGGAGCTTTGTAGAGCCAGATCCTGGCTTCTGAGCTGTGAGCTCCACCAAGGCAGATCAACTCGTTTGGCTCCAGGTGTTGCTCAAGCTCCTGTTCAAATGCTCCACATAGAAGAACAATCTGTTGTAGGGTCTGACAAACCCCTGTCTTGGCAGTAAACCCTTATTTAGATAAAGACAGCTGTAACATCTCCAAATGACGGGGTCTGACAGCTCCCTGCCCTGGCAGGGAGGCCTGGAGATAAGGAGGTAGCACTATCTCCCTCCAGGCCCCTCTTGGGGAAACAAAGAGCCTTTTAGTTAGAAAAGATAGATCTAAGATCCTCTAGGAAACTGTATGTAAAATACCCTAGTACCCATTGGTTTCTTACCCTTGTACGCCCATCTCTGTACCCCCATAAAAGAGACCCCTCTGCCCCGAGTCGGGGAGGATTTCGCCTTTGGTCACCCCTTCGTGGAAGATGCTGAAATAAAGCTGCTTCTGCGGAACCACAAGAGAGTCTCCTCCTCTCTCTCTATCCGGGCCTGGCCAAAGGGGGGTTCTGCCTTGCAGAGCCGAGCTGAAATCACTGCACTAAGAGCTGACAGCCTGCTGAGCCAGGCATCCTCTGCAGGCAACCCCGGCCGAAGGCTGAGAGAAGCCACGACCCCCTGAGAGACGGTTCCTCACGGGATCACCTCTCTGGGTTCGCTACGGCTTCTTGGGTCGGAGCCTCTGACCCCATCCAGCCCGGGCCGGGAGAAACCCCCCAACCAGAATAACAACTTTAATCTGTTCCATGGAGTTTTCTCAGGAGGGGGTCTGAATATCTGGATATGCTTTGTTGGAGCAGGGAGCTGCTAATGCCAAGGGTGGTGGGTTTGATCCTTGTATGGGCCATTCACTTAAGAGTTAGACTCAATGATCTGTGTGAATCCCTTCCAACTTGGAATATTCTCTGTGTGTGACACGAGTTTGAATAAATGCAATTACTTCAAATCCTTGTGGTGTGTCCTGTGTTTGGGTTGTATTGAGATGGGGTGAGGATGGGCTGGCTCTGAGCCAGGGAATCTGAGCATCTCCTTCCAGTGGTGCTCACCAGTGCTCAGGGACAAGTTCCTGTCCTTGCTGCAGCACCTGCCGCTGGGGTGTCCCCCACAGCCCTCAGCAGGTTTCCCTGGAATGCAGAAACACACCTGGGCCTTTGTGGAGCAGCTCCTGCAACCCTGGCCTGTTCCAACACCCTCAGCTGGAGCCCTGGTGATTCTGGTTGTTTTCTCACCTTGGAGAAAAATGGGTTGTGGTGAACCACAGCCTCTGTGTTGGAGCCACTCTTATTTCTTAGTCACTAGATGGCTGGGCTGTGGCAAAGCTCCCCCACGGGAGGTGACCTGGCTGCTGAGACTACTTTGTCCTGGAATATGGAGCTGGTGCCTCTGACTCTTCTGCTCTCTTACCTGCAGGTCTTGAGAGCCCCTTCCCTGTGGCGTGTCTCCCAGGATCTTAGCTTCTGAGGGACACCAGTGATTCTGTGCGCTCACAGCCTGGCTGTCCCTGTTGTCACCAAAGCCAGGGTGACAGAGCTGGCATGTGGCAACAATAAATGCCAGTATGTTGCTAGGAAGTGATTAGAGCTGAACCTGTGTTGCTGCTAAAGTTTGAAATGTGGGGCTGTTTCTGGGATTTGTGTTTTGGAATTCGGTGGTTGGGAAGCAGGCAAATGGAAAAAAAATAGTTTTAAAAAGCAGGGGAACTAGAAAGGCGAGTCACTTAACTCAGTGTGTTTCCTAAGTGATTAAAAGTACTATGCAGCATCTCCACAAACCTTTTTTTTTGTACGTATGCCTGGGAAGAAGACTAAACTCTCTTACTTTCATTAGTGTTACTGGAAAGGATGAGGATGGAGCTGGCATCTGGCTCCTCCCTGGAACAGTTTGTCCTCCTGGGTTACTGCGGAGCCAGAGCCGTCCTTGTCCCCAGGTGGGGTAGGGACAAGGGTGGAGACCTGTCCTGTCGCCGCCAGCCGAGCAGGAATGCAGTGGGTCGGGATCCAGCCAGCTCAGCCATGGAGACAGTGACAGATTCCCCCCAGAATCCCAGCTCCGAGAGACACTTCCAGTTCCGCGTCATCGTTCTGGGGGACACGGCAGTGGGCAAGTCCTCGCTGTTTCGCTGAGGGGCCATGTGGGGGTCCTGGTGGGGCGGCCACCTCCGGCCCCACCGTCGGCGTCGAGTTCTACAGCCGGACTATCCTGATGCCACCCACCAGCAAGGCCAAGCTCCAGCTCTGGGACACAGCTGGCCAGGAGCGGTTCAGGTGAGGTGGGGATGTGGACCCCAGCACCCCAGTGAGTCATCCTCCCACCCTGGGCTGTTTATAAAACCCCGGCTGGGTGTGCAGGGACGGGCAGCTCACTGGGACGGTGCTGCTTTAGGGACCAGTGACACCTTGTGCTGAGCTGGCAGCGACACTGGAGCTATTTAGCAGGGCAGCCAAGGGAGCAGGGCTGGTCTCGGTGTGCCTGTGGGCTGGGTGGTTTCTTTCTTGATTGCATCAGTCCGGAGCCAGGAGCACCTGGGAGTGTGAAAGAGGCTCAAATGGGGCACGGGGCGGGGCATTGGTGTTCGATCACTATATCGAACACCAATAGA
>JACBWW010000105.1:700813-722953 GCA_020086605.1 Lanius collurio
TGTGGCTGGAGCTGGGCTCCCAGGCCCTCCCCATCTCTGGGAACCTTTCAAGGACCCCAGGGTTGGTCTGGGGGACGCCCTGTTCCTGTCCAGGGCTGCCCCATCCCCACTGCATCCGAGGCTGTTGGGGGGATAACAATAACAGAGTCCTCAAAACCCCCACAGGTCTCCTCTGGAGCCCTCCAGTCTGGGGAGAGGGATGCCGAACAGAAAAGGGGGGTTTAAATGTCCAGGACAGGTCTCCCTTTCCCACTCCCGAGGTCCAATCTGTCACCCAAAAATCTCCCAAGCCCCATCTGAGAGCTCCCCAGTATCCTTTGAAACCCAGCTGGGTACGCCCAGATCCATCACCAGGTCCTTCTACCGGAGTGCGGCAGGGGTGCTGTTGGTGTTTGGCCTCACCAACCGGGCATCTTTTGAGCATGTCCCCGAGTGGTACCACGAGGCTGTGGGGGACCTCGCCTGCTTTCGTCCTGGTGGGACACAAGTGGGACCTGGTGGCCGAGCGATCCGTGTCGGCAGAGGAGGCCGGACACCTCGCTGCCACCCTGGGCATGGCCTTCATGGAGACCTTGGCCCACAGCAACATCAACATGGAGTTGGCCTTCCAGACACTTGCTGGAGGTATCCAGCAGGCAGTGGGCCAGGGGGTCCTTGCCCCACACCAGGGGTATGATGGCATCAGGCTCATCTCCAGCCAGAGCCACCACCAGCCTCTGGCACAGAGGGAGCCCCGGGAGTGCTGCCAGTGCTCATGAGGATAAAGAGACATGGGACCCTGACTCATGAGGATGCTTCTCTCTCCACCTGGTGCCTGCAGCCCTTGGGTGATTATGGGGTTGGTTCTCCCACCTGGGCTTGGGTTTATTTCAGACCTTAATCTGAGGGCTCTGAAAAAATAATACTCTGGTGTAGGAGTGTTTTTAATAAACTAAGGCTTTTGCACACTAAATAAAGGCTATGCCAAGCACCACACCCCAGGCAGGGGCACAGCACTTAACCCATGGCACGGGAGATCCTCTGCTTTGGGGGTCATCACTGGTAGGGCAACAGCCCCCCTTGTCTCAGACACTTTTCAGGGTGTCCTGTCTGTAGGAAAATGGGAGCAGGCACCCCCGAGTGCTTTCAGCTGGATGGAACCAAAATAAAGGGGACAAAGAGGCTCTAATGGGGCCACACAGCACCAATGGTGCTGGGAACGCCTCCTGGGTGGAGGAGTTCCCTGCCTGCCTGAGCATGCTCCTGGTGCGGGGGTGGCGGGTCCTGGCAGCCAGCAGAAGCACCAATGGAGCCACAGTGGCAGTACCAGTTCCGGGTGATCATGCTGGGGGACTCGACTGTGGGGAAATCTTCGCTGCTCCGGCGCTACACTGAGGGCATCTTCCTGAATGCCGTCAACCAGACGGTGGGGGTGGACTTCTATGTCCAATTCGTGGAGCTGGAGCCGGGGCTGCGAGTGAAGCTGCAGTTCTGGGACACAGCTGGGCAGGAGAGGTTCAGGTGGGTCCATGTGGTGGTGGTGGGGGGGTGGGGTTGGGTGTCTCTCTCCAGGTTTGGGGTGGAATGTTGTGATTCCAAGCCCAGGGAGGTCCTCAATGTGGCTGTGTTTCCACTGGTCCTTTTGGGTGAGGAACCACTGTGCCAAAAGCTGAAGCCAAGGGAAAGGAGCCCTTGGGACTGCCTTATAAACCCTTGCTCCAGCTCTAAAGGGGGTACAGGACTCCCCCAAGAACACCCCCTGCAACACCAGCTGCAGAGGGGCTGAGGAACAGCTGGGAGCCCACTGGGTGCTGGGCAAAGCATCTTCCTCTTCTCAGCTGCCAGGAGCCTTCATACCTCACTCTGGGGCTGTCTCCACCAGCCAGGCAGCTCCTGGGGACAGGAAAGCTTGGGATGTGAGGCTGCAGGGGATGGGAGAGTGGCAGATCTGGGTTTGCAGGAATGGGAGAGTTCAAGGACTGTTGCAGCAGCGATGGGAAAGTACTGAGAACATGGCAGCAGGGAGAGAAGAGCTCCAGGACCATGACAGCAGGGATGGGAGATCTCCAGGACTGTGGCAGCAGGGATGGTGGAGCCCTAGGGGCATGGCTGCAGACACAGAGGCACTTGGGGGCTGTGGCTGCAAGAGACAGATGAGCTTTGGTGGCTGAGCAGGGACAGAGCTGCCCCTGGAGCTCTTATTGACACAGCAAAAGGCTGATTCTCCTCCCTCTCACGGTACTTTGAACACAAGGTGCCGCTTGCAGGAGCAGGTCCTAGCCAGGGCTGCTCTGCAGGCAGCTCTGCTGCCTGAGGGGCCACTCACCTCCCCTGCTCTTGGCACTCCAGGTCTGTGACTCGCTCCTACTACCGCAACTCAGCCGGGGGGATGCTGCTCTTCGACCTCACCAACCGCGCGTCCTTTGAGAGCATCCGGCAGTGGCACAGGGAGGTGACTGACACAATCCAGCCCTTCCGCATGGTCTTCCTGCTGGTGGGGCACAAGAGTGACCTGGCTGGGCAGCGCCAGGTGGGCCAGAGGGAGGCGGAGAAGTTGGCGGCCTCGCTGGATGTCCAGTACGTGGAGACCTCAGCCAAGGACGCCTCCAATGTGGTCCAGGCCTTCCAGATGCTGACAGTGGCCATTTACCAAGCACTGCAGACGGGGCAGTTGGTGGCCACCGAGGCATGGGACGGAGTGAAGAGCAGCGTCCCGCTGCCAGTGCTGCCCAAGGCTCAGGTGCTGGAGAAGGAAGAGAAGCAGAGGAGATGTTTGTGCTAGAGCTGGGGACACTTCAGGAGCGGAAGCGGATATGGAGCAGTCAGGCACAGGCAGGAGCAGCATGGCCACATTAAACACCCCTGGTCACCCTCTGCCTGCCTGTGTTGTCCTGGGAAAGAGGAAGTGTGTTGGAAAGGTGAAGTCCCCAGGTGGGACTTCACAGGCCTACAGAGGTCAGCATCACCCCCTTCCCCTATTCTCTCCTGTACTAACTGAGACCCAAATCATAAAGCCTTACATTCTTTAAGTCTTCCCAAATAGAATTAAAAGTGACAGGTTTATCATGGAACTCAGATGATGTATCTGCCACTCTGGCTGAGTATAAGCCTAGCTGGGTCCAAAGTAAAAATAACCACATGTCATTCTGAGGAAGTACCCACTTTCCCTTTTAGATTAACCTTCATACAATATAATTTGCAAAAAAACCCACTCTACAAGGCTGTAGAAAGAAGCTCCCCAGGCTCCTCATGCCACAGTGGCACAAGGAGAGGAGTGAACTCAGGATGGTCCTGCACTCACTTCACCCACCCTGGTTTCCCCTGCAGGTACCGAGAACCTCCAGAGAGTTGGGTAGGGAGGATGAGACCATCTCTGCCCAGGGCTGCAGGAGCCTTGTCGTCATGCATGGGTGTGCAGTGCTGTCAGCTCCCTCATCCCCACAACAGCTCCCACAGCTTCCCTGAGGTCTCAGCAGAGCAGCAGAAACAGGCAGGGGCATCTGGCCTTCCTTTTCAATGTCCAGGCACAGACAGAATCAGGGGGACCTTGACTTCCTGCCCTGTCATAACATCTCCCTCCCAACAGCCCAAACATCCCAGCAATGGGGAAGGGACTTGCCCTGGGTTGGAGGTTGGGAGGGAAGTGACCTGTCCACCCTGACTGGCAGGTGAGGGACCGGCCAGATCCTTGTGGTCTAGAAGGGTCTGGAGGGAAAACCTTTGGAAGAGCAGCTGAGGCCACTTGGTCTGTTCGGCCTGGAGGAAACAGGGGAGACTCACCAGGGTCTGCAGCTCCTCCCAAGGGATACCTCCAATCTCTGCTCCCTGTGACCAGGGATGGGACCTGAGGGAAGACCTTAAGTTGCGTCAGGGGAGGGATAGACTGCATCTTAGGAAAAAGTTCTTCCCCCAGAGGGTGCTTGGGCACTGAACAGGTTCCCCAGGGAATAGGCATGGCCCCAAGGCTGAAACGGCTCCAGAGAGTGTTAGACAATGCTCTCAGGCATTGGGTGGGATTGGCGGGGTGTCCTAGGCAGGCCCAGGAGCTGGACTCAATAAGCCTTGGGGATCCTTTCCAGCTCAGGATATTCCACAATTCTGCTCGCTGCAAACTCCCAGATCTCCCACAGAACAGCACCACACACACAGATGAGGTGGCAGGGACCCTGCCCCTGCCATCCCCATGCAACACTGCCTGAAGAGCACAAGCCTATGCCAGGACCTTAGATTAATAATTTCTTTATTCATGTAAAACAAACGCAAGTATTTATATAAACACTGACATTACAAAGTACTGGAGCAGGTAGGGGCAGGAAGGAGGAAACAAAAACTTCTACAGATGATTCTAATACTGTCCCACACACGATCAAATGCTCTGCCCCTTGGATAATCACTTGTACGATAAACCACTTTCAAGTCACAAATAAAAGTCTCTGTTTGAGATATGTCGCACTCTGAGCAGGAACGAGGAATGGGGCATAGAATGTTTTTGGCAGATCTCCTCATCAAGTCAAGATATTGCTGCACCATTAATAAAAAATAGATGCTTCTCTGTAAAGCATTAAAAAAAATATCCCACAGGTGACATCGTGGAGGCTTCAATGGAGAGGCAGGTATCCCAAACTGCACTGGCGGCATCTCTGGCTCTGCCCAGGGGCTATTTCTTGGTAGTTTTGCGGATCAGTGCCATTCTCTGCAACAAGAGAGGAAAAATCATGGGAAGCCGAGTGGCTCAGAGCAGGTGACTGCACAACCACCCACAGCAGGAACAAGGCACCCCAGGTGCTCCCAGGACGCTGCCTGACTTGCTTCCACACAAATCTTTCAGGTCTGTTTGAATCTTAATGGGGTCCCAGGCTGGAGCCAGAGGAGAAGGAAGTGTCTGTGCTGCTCCACTTGGCACCCTGGGGCAGTGGGATCAAAGCCCATCTCAAGGCCCCCCCTCTCTGCCCAGTGGGTTCACTGCAGGGCAGTTCCTTCTAGGCTCTGACCATGGCTTAAAAAGCAATGGCCCAATGCAGTTTTAAAGCAAAATTAAGGGTGTTTTCAGTCCCTTTGCACAGAGATGGAGCTGCCAGGGGCAGCTGAGAAGTGTCTGTGTGCAGCTCCCAGTTGGTTTTAAGCCTCCCAAGCCACTCAGTATCAAGAGTTGCTGCTTCCCTTTGGGCAAAGCCAACATAGCTGAGGGAGACACAGCAACCTCAACCCTCTGCACAAACAGGTCAGGAGGCTCTGGAAGTCATTTCCAGTCCGAACTACTTGGAAGAGGCCACAAATTCACAGTGCCAGGAGGCCATGACCACTGTATCAGCCTTCCATGTGATTCCTGGTGTTGTGAGGTCTCCTTACCTGTTTGTGAGCTTCTGTAGTACAGGCTTTTTTGTAGGGCCTGATCTCTTCAGAACCAAAGCCCGGGATCCACATATTCCACTGACGTTCTGGAATTCATAGAATTTGAGACGGAATTCACATTAAAGCTCATCCAGTTCCAACCCCTTGCCATGGGCAGGGATGCATTATCTACTCACAGGTTTCCACCACAGCTGTGCCCTGACTCCAGGAAGAGACGAGAGCTGGGCGTAGAGGGGAAAAAACAGATAGAAGTCACTCACCAAGGTGCAACTGGACATCTTTCACTTCCAGGGTGTTGGACTTGCGGTGCCGTGCGAGCTGGCAGGCGGCTGTCACCACGCTCTCAATGAAGTCATCGGCGATCTGTAGCAGCATCTGTGGTGAAACAAGGGCAACAACCAGCCTGGTCAGCACTGAGCAGTTGAAATTATGTGGGAAGATTAAAACAAGCCCTCAGAAGCTGGTAGAAGTACAGAATGTCCTGAATTGGGAGGGACCCACAAGGATCATCCAGGCCAACTCCTGGCCCTGCACAGGACACCTCAGCAATTTCCATCCTGTGCCTGAGAGTGTTGTCCAAATGCTCCTTGAGCTCTGGCTGCCTGGGGAGCTGGCATTAACTCCCAGCAGTTAATGGGGGGGCCTTGCCGGTGGGTGGGGGGGGCCTGTTCAGTGCCCAGCACCCTCTGGGGGAAGAACCTTTCCCTGATCTTCAGCCTGAGCCTGCCCTGGCCCAGCTCCAGCCACTCCCTGGGTTGTGTCCCTGTCACAGAGAGCAGAGATTGGAGGTGTCCCTGGGGAGGAGCTGCAGCCCCTGCTGAGCTCTGCCCTCAGTGTCCTCTGCTCCAGCTGGACACACCAAGTGCCTTCAGCTGCTCCTCCTGTGGTCCCTCCTGATCCTTCCCCATCTCCAGAACCTCCTTTGAGCGCCCTCTAATAGCTTTAGATCTTTCTTGTATTGTGGTGTCCAAAACTCCGCTCAAAGGAGTGGATTTCATAGGTCTTTGCTGCAATTGCAATTGGTGTTTTAGAAGCCTTTTTGGTACTGGGATGCAGAAAAACAGGGATGGCTGAAGGCTGCATGGGAAAACAGGTGTTAAATGAACCAATGCTCCCTCCTTGGGCAAAGGGCCACTGATCTGTGACAAATCCCAAATTAGCTCTTTCTGCAGTCCCTTCTATGGCTTAGAACCTACTTCTTCCACGTCTTCATCCAGCTGCTCGTTCGGATCCACCTCACGCACCAGGTCCTGCAATTTCTTCTTGGTTAAAACCTGAGTGTGTGGGAGGAGAGGAAGGATTTACTGCCCTGTTCCAACAAAGAAGGGCCCATGGAGCACAGCCACAACCACAAACACCTCCTCCCCTGTGCTCCCAGGGCCCAGTCACACTGTTGACACAGTCTATCAGCTCAGGAATGGCAGAGATAAGAAATATCAGGTGTTGAGGAGTCATTTTCAAGCACCAGTGGTTGCTCTGGATGTGAAGGGAATGCGGCAGCCAGGATAAACGTTACCAGCACTAAAATGCTGCTGGCAAGGAGCAGAAAGGCAAAACCACAAGCATTAAGATGCAGACAGCAAGTGCAATCAACCTATCAGTGACCAAAGTTGTGCTTAGGGCAGGAGGAAGCATTTCCATGGCTCTAGCGCTTATCAGCTTTAGCGCTTCATGTGGAAAAGAGATATGTGGGAGTGCTGGGTTATTCCAGTGCAGTCAGATGTGACAGGGAGCGGAAACCACACTAGGCTGAACAACAGGATGCTGAGTCTTAAAAGATACGGATGGAAGTTATCATCCTGGTCAGGTCAACCAGGCACAGATGGGAAATTCCTGACTTTTCTTGTTCCCTCACTGCTGTAGCTGTTCTGTGCTGGGGTCTAGTGCACTTCCCAAGAGTCTAGGTGCCAGCCAAGCCATCAGGGAGCATTGCCGGGGCATTCCCTGGGCAGTACTTTGTTTTATGCGCATTGAAGGCTCCATGCCAGGTTGGGTTGGAAGAGACCTTAAAGCTCATCCCATTCCACCCCCTGCCATGGGCAGGGACACCTTCCACTGTCCCAGGTGGCTCCAAGCTCCATCCAACCTGGCCTTGGACACTCCCAAGGATGGGGCAGCCACAGCTTCTCTGAGCAACCTGCACCTCAACACTTATTTCTCCCCATACTTCTCCTATCTAAACCTCATTTAAAAATAACTTCCCCTGGCACACACCAATATATATTTCCCTAAGACTGGAAAAACCTCTACACCTACATTATTCAAACTCCATCCAGTCAAGAAGCACATGAGAGGGAGGAACTCTGTGAGGAAGTTTCGCTCGCTCAGTAACTGATATTTTAACAAACATTGTATTTCTGCTGGTGATTGAGAGATGACGAATGAAGCCACAGGCAAGTCTGTGATGCCTGAGCATCATCGCTGTTGTCTCAAAATTGGGGATGGGATTACCTGGTTGCTTTCAGGACTGAGCCGCCCTCCTCCACTGGGCGTTCCTGGCATCTTTGCCACAGTGGTGCTGTTGGCCATGGAGCTCTGAGGGGGGGTGCTGGCTGGTTCTGGCTTGATCGAGGAGAAGTTGGAGAGGTTGATCAAGGTAGAAGGGCCAAACTGGTTCATAATCTGTTGGGTTTTAGGTTTTAGATCATAAAGTTTGTCTAGGTCCTGCTTCTCCTTGGGGTTGTAGGGATCCAAACCAATCAACTGGACAGGGAGAGGAAAGCCATGGTTAGCAAACAGAAGGAATTCAGCAGGGTGAACAAGTCTTTGCCCAGAGAAAACTGCAGTGTTCTGACATGGTCTGAAGCTTATAGATCAGGAATCTCTGCTCACAGCATGAAGGGAGAAGTGATGCTTAGTAGCAGAGAAAACCTTCCCTGGTGTACGGAAAACTAAGTTTTCCAGAAGCACGGCAGCTGCACATCGGTGACAGAAGCACTGACCCATCCACCCATTCATCCCTTGAGCTGACCCCCCCATCCACCCCCACATGGCCTTCCTGAACCCTTTTCCCACAAGGAACAGAGCATTCAGAGATTTAACTGCAGGGCATGGCTCATTCCTGCTGCAGCAGCATGGGATCCCTCATCTCTACAATCCAGAGCCCTGGAGAAGGCACAACCCAGCCTCTCTGGGGTCTCCAGAGGGTGGGGGGGTCTAATTTTTGGCAGCATCATGCTCACAGCCCAGCCTGCAGCGACTCCTCCCCTTGGGACTGACAACATCGTTTCATTGTGGGTTCTGACAGCACAATCTGGTGCTCTGAGGGGGAGGAACACATGTGTGCCCACACTTGCCCCTTGTTCCTCCCACTCCAGGCAACCGACAGCCACAGGAAACAGAGTGGGATTTACAGAGCTCCCAATGGGGAACCACAAGTGGATTCTCTGGTGACACAGATTCTCCAGGTGCTGAAGTTACTCAGGGTGTTGGTCACGGTGTGAACACTGACTGACACCTCCTCTGTTTCTACTCTAAGCCCCAGGCTCAATGAAGTTTTGCTCTGTCTTCACTGCTCCATGACAGGAAATTCATCCAAACCCTGCACCTTCCACTACCACAACCACTGTGGGCAACAGTGATGGGTCTGTAACAGGGAAAGAGAGTTTAAGGAATGGCAAAGCCTCTCGTGATGGGGCCAGAGATGGCTGAGAAGCTGAGGCTGAACTCACGAAAAAAGAAGAGTCTAACCAGCTTTATGGGACACACACACAGGGTCTGCTTCCTAATCTACAAGCAGACATTTCCCCTCATCAGAGCAAGCTTGTTTGGATAAATTAATATCATAACCCACATGAGAAAGCACATGGGATTTAGAAGCAGCTGCTTTAATGCTTCCCTCCAATGCACACTCATGCACCTGCACACATGGAGCCTTTTGATGGGAATTAATATCCCAGACAATCTTCTGCAGCGCCCTCAGCAAGTTTCCAGCTCCGTTTTAATTGAATTAACAATGGAAAATCATCACGCTCACACTCTAGACCCCTCAGATGGCACTTCTAGTTAAGGAGCCTAGCACAAGATCAGGAGGGACCTTCAGTCTTGGTTTTAGCTGGGGTCGATCTCAGGCTGTTTACCCTATACCTCACTTCACAGATCCACAAAGCAGGAATTCCTACCCACTATGTAGAGAAGGAAGTGTCGAAATCCTCAGACACAAATCCCCAAAATGCTTGGGCAGAAGCACTTCAGCAGCATAAAGACATTTTGTTGGTTTATTCCCAGATCTTACTGCACCCTCCACATGCTGCTGAGATCCCTGAACACAAAACTCATGGGAGGAGCAGATTCACAGGGTAAATCCCACATGCCAGCCCCACTTATTTACAGCTATCTGAGTGTCTAGATCTTTAATTACATCAGCAACTGTTGTGAGCCCAGTGAGTGGAGAAGCCATAGCCCACAGCCTTCCCAGAACGTCACTAGTCAGCGTTACCTACTCTGGCTTCCTCCTCTTCCACATAACTCTCATTCCTACAGGAAGACCAGATATTTTTTGTATCACTCATTCTACCTAAGATGGTTAGAGGAAACAGTTTCACACGTTGTCCTCACTACAGTGCCACAGGTTTCTCTCTCAGAAAAGATCACAGTGGCTGCTGCAGAGGATGAGCATTTGGCAGGATCCTGAAGAAAAATATGGCCTAATTCCCTTTTTCTGCCAGGAAACAGAGCATCCTGGTACCTGCTGATGTGCAGGCAAGCCCAGACCCTCACAGCAGCAGCTCCCTCCAGGGCAGGAGGGGGTTTGGGGGCTGTGACCAGCACCACGACTTGTTCAGCTCTGAGACAGCACAGTGTTAGACCTGTAACTAAAATCCACGTTAATGACAAACAGCACGTTCCCTAGACTGCTCAGGGGGCTCCCACTTCCATCAACCATAGTGATCTTCACCAAATATCTAAATATAATCATAGAATCTCAGAATGGTTTGGGTGGGAAGAATCCTTAAGCTCATCTCATTCCACCCTGTGACATTAACATGGACACCTTCCACTGTCCCAGGTGGCTCCAAGCCCCGTCCAGCCTGGTCTTGGACAATTCCAGGGATGAAACAGCCACAGTCTCGCTGGGCAACCTCTGCCAGGGCATCACCACCCTCACAGGGAGGAATTCTTTCCCAACATCCCAGCCCTCTGGCACTGGAAAGCCATTCTCCTTGTCCTGTCCCTCCAGGTCCTTGTCCGAAGTCCCTCTTCAGCTCTCTTGGAGCCCCTTTAGGCAATGGAAGGGGCTCTAAGAGTCTCTCCGGAGCCTCCTCTTCTCCAGGTTGAACATCCACAGCTTAAAGCGCTCACCAGCCCCACAGGGACTACTGAGATGGGAACGAATCCCCCTCCCCCTGCAGAACGTCCCCGCCGGGAGCCGCGGGGCAGAGCGAAGGTCACCGACCGCCACCAGGACCGACTCGGCGCCCACTCTTGTGCTCCCTCCCGGATTCGCAGCAGCCAGTGTGGAGCCCTCAGGTGCTCCTCCCAGCCCTCTCGAGCCGCCCGTACCTCCCCATGACCGGCGGGCACGCCGAAGCCCCGCCGCCGCCACAGCCGCACTCCCTCCGCCGCCCGCCGACACCCAGCGGCGCTTCCGCTTCCGGCCCTCCCCGCCACCAATGGGAAGTGGAGTCCCCTGCGCACGCGCGTATCACCGCCAATCAGGAGTGACTCCGCCTGCGCGCGCGCCATGGCTCTCCTTCCAAAGGAGCTCCTCCTCCCCGCGCTGCTTCAGGGAAGAGGCTTGCCCAGAATGCCCTGCGCGATTTGCATAACCCTGACCGGCTTAAAGGTGGGGAAAACTGCACTTCTTTGAGGGGAAAACCGGAAGAAATGGCAAAAAGAAATGAGGAATTTGAAGAGGAAGGAAAAGGAACAGAAAAAAACCCTCGTGTTTGGTGTTTGCAACGTCCCTCGCCGTAACCTGTCGGTGTACTGACTCTTCCCCATTTTGGATAGGGTAATTCTTCACCTCTAAAAAGGGCTTCTGCCGTGTGTGGCACGGGGGGGTTATGTACTACCTCCGCGGAATCGACATCAAGAGATTTCGGAAGCATAATTTTTGTAACGGAGGGCTGCCGGTAACCGCTTGTTCCGGCACCCCGATAATCGGTAACGAAAAGAAAAATTGTGGGTTGACCTGGAGAGCCTGCGCGACCGAGGGCTGTTGCCAGTGATTATTGGTTTCCGGTGATTACCATATTGTAGTCGTACGAAAGCTGTCGTTCGTCGTTGGTGTTGGGGGTGTAGGCCCTATGACACCCTGTGAACGTCGAGAACGGTGGGACAATGAGTGCAACGACACCCCAGGCCGCTTGGATAATCGCATGCCGGGCCAGCAGGCGGTGCAGGGCACAGCGTTCCACGTCTATCTTTCTATATATATTACATATATTTACATAGGATTACTTTTAAAAAAGCCCCCCACTAGGACGTGGAAAGACCTTCTTTACACGCGCCCCTCCTCCCCCCCCCATCTCCCCCGCCTCATATTGTGCCGCTGTGCTCCCCTCCTCACAAGGCTTCATGGTACACGTGTGGGAGAGGACAGTGCCTAGGCCACCCACGCGACCCCTCGAAACAGGGGCTGCCAGTCTGCTCCACCACAGCTGGCAGCTCCCCAGGCCGCAGGGCAGGGGTCTGGTACCGCACTGGGGGGCACCCGGCAGGCCCTGCAATGCTGCAGCTGCTGCGGTGCATCCCGGTGGGCTCCAGCTCACTGAATGGCGTGGCATACTCAGGCTCTGGTGGCAGCGGCTCGGCGTACTCATGGTGCTTTCCCGGGATGTCATAGTGGCTCAGGACCAGCGGCAGAGTGTAGCCCTCTTCCAGGAGTGGCTTGAAGGTGGAGGGACCTGTCTGGTTGCTGGGGCTCACCTGCACTAGGTCTGGCTCAGCATACTCTGAAACAGGGAAGCTGCTGTGTCAGGGGGATCATGGTGCTGTGGCAGAGGTGGGTGGGGTGGGTTGAAAACCTGAGAATGTTTGGACTTGCAGGGATGGGAAATGCCAAAACCCACCTAGGGCAGGGCACCCACCCACAGAGACCCCACATTCCTCTGCCACACCAGAGAGGGGCTCCTACTGTCCCTAGCCACCCTCAGTGCCAACAGCTTTGACAGAGGTGGACTATTACTACTAAATAATGTGTGATGTTATTACAAAAAATTATAATAATTAATTACAGTATTTAAAGTGGGGGCTAAAATTAATCACGGCCTCCCTGTTGCAAGAGGACCACGATGCAGAAGAGGTCACACCAGAATGGGAAGGAGGGAATGGGCACCCCAGGGCGTCCCCCAGGGTGCAATGGAGGAGACTCAGCTCTGGCTCTGGGCTGAGGGACTAGTTCATGCCCCGATGTCCCTGTTACCTGGCGAAGGGGTCCGGCTGAGGTCCCCTGGTGTGGGGAAGGAAGCCAGGCTGGGGGCTGGCAGGCTCTGCAGGGAGCAGACCTGGCTTGACTCCATCTTCGGGTACCCTGGGCAGGGAGAGGAAACCCTCAGTTGTCACTGAGGGACATGCAGGTGCCCCTGGGGGTGGGACAGGTCCAGGCTTAGCAGCAGCACCAGTTAAACCAGCTGCACCCCACGGCACTGATTTCAGGGAGGGGTTGTGAATCCTTTTACCTTTTGTGATGCCACAGTTCAGCTCTGCTGTTGACTTCCTGCCAAAGGGAGAGGCAAGTTGGGGCAAGAGGTCCCAGCTACCCTGTGCCCACCACCACCCATCTCCTCACACCCACTGCATGGGGGGCTGCACCCCTGGGGACCCAGTAAGCAGCTGGATGAAGCTGCCACAATTTGGGGGAGGTGATACTGAGTCCCTCAGGGCAAAGCAGGGGACAAGAGAGGACCAACCTCTTCCTGCGGCAGAGGAAAGCCAGGAGCAGGAGGCAGGAGCAGAGGAGCACAAAGCCACCAATGAGCAGCATCACCAGCAGTGTGGAGCCTGGGGAGGGAGGGCAGTGTCAGCCCCGCCCGGGCCCCCATCCCACCCCTTTGCACCCATGAGTGCTAGGAGCCCACCTGGGGCCACTAGAGGAGGAAAATCAATGTGTTCCCACAGGGGGATGAAGCTCCACTGGCATCTGGAGCACCACAAGACAATGCTGCATCCCAAGGATAGCCCCCCATGGCACCCACCTGCCTTCTCCGGGTCCAGGGCGATGCCAGGGATGGGGGTGTGGCTGGCTGGGCGGCTGGTGGGTTCAAGGACCTCCTTAGGGACACTGGGCACTGCAGGGCAGAGTGGGGACTGTGACTGTGGGACCACTACTGGGTGCACAGGGAGGTAGAGGCCCCAGGATGAAGTTTTGGACATGGAGGTGTGAGCTCCTGTGGAGGGTCTCACCGTAGGGACGGGGCGCGCGGACCCGTGCCAGCTGGCAGCCCACCAGGGCCACCTTCAGGGCCATGTGCTGGTGCCAGCTCTGTGGTGTGACACGGACATAGCGGGCGACGATTGGTGGGATGAAGGCATTGGAGACCTCCCCCTGGCTGTCAGCATTTCCTTCAAACACCTGCCAGAGAGTGTGAAGAGGTGCTGATGGCCAAACATCCATGGGCAGGGGTTCTCAGCCCTGTGATATCCCCCCATGCCCACCTTGTCCTCCTGGCCACTGCTGCCTCTGTAGGGTCTCCAATTCTTCCCGTCGCGGCTGGAGGAGACGTGGTAGGATGTAACGTAGTAGTTGTGCTGTTCGGAGGAGCCCTTTGTGATGATGCCTGTGAATGCAGGAGGGGGGTCCCCGCTGTTAGTCAGAGGTTGCGGGGCTGGGGAAGGGCCACCCTCTACCCCACTGCCCTCTACTCCTAGCTAGAATAACCCCCATCTCTGGGATTCTCAAGACCCAGCTGGGAAAGCACTAGGAGGGCAGAACCTGGCAGAGGGGGGGTGTCCTGATCCAGGGAGGGGGTTTGGGTGCTAGATTCCAGTGTGGGATGCCCTGATCTGCCCCCAAGAACCGATAACCTCCAGCCCCAGCTGCCAGCCCTGCATTCCTCCCTCCTCCAGCCTCCAGCTGGACAATGTCCCCATTTTCCTCGCCGAAGTCGCCAGCCACTAATGCACAAAGCCCCTGCTTTTGGCAGGCTCTGGCCAGACAAAAGATGCTCGTTGGCACCAGATGCAAGAGCATAATATTAACTTGTTCATCCCAGAAATGGCTGCAGATGAGGGGGGAAAACAGACAAAATGGGGACAGGAGAAGCCGGGGGGGCTGGTGCACTCTGGGATAGTTTACACCAGTAAAACCATGGCACAATAAACTCCAGAGTGTCCTGGGAGTTATGGGGATGCAACTGCCCTGGCAGTTTTGTGGGGACGAGTGAGGCTGGCACAATGGGAGGACAGCGGTCAGGGTGGCATGGGGACACAGGCAGATGTTGTCCCCATCTGACAACTCTCACCTGTGACATTCCTTCGGGTGCCCAGGTCCAACTCCAGCCAGGCAGCCCCGGCGCTGGGTTCGGCGGCCCAGGAGTGGCCAGTGGTGCTGAGTGCTGCCCGTTCGGCCACCCAGGCTCGGTCCTGGCCCAGTGCATCCACCTCGTGCCACCAGGACGAGGCATTGAAAGCGACCACCTCCAGTACATCATCACAGGCTGGGGACAGGAGACAGCACACTGGGAACCCAGAAACCCCAGCCGGGCACGTGGGGGTGGCATCTGGTCTAACAGCCAGAATTGTGCCTTAATTTTAGGGTAAATGGGAAAAAAATACCTTTGTGGAATACAAGTCGCTTCTCAGAAAGAGATCCCCTGTGTGGAGGAAAGCAGGGGGAGCATCAGACAGGGGGTGAACAAACCCTAGGGTTTCTGAAATGGAGGAGTGGCAGTTTTGCGGTGTCAGCGCTCATGGGTCCCGCAGCTACGTCTGGGGTGCAGCCCCAGCCACTCCTCACCCACCTTTTGGAGTGGAGCCCGTTGGCAAAGGCTGCCTCATAGAGCGTGATCCCCTTCTCCCGGTACAAGGTGACCTGCCCGCCCAGCTCGTCTGCAATCACCCCGGCGTGCACGGCTGCCTTGCACAGCAATGATGTCTGCAGAGAGCAGGGGGTAAGGGCAGCACCCCACGGCAGGCCTGAGCACCCCGTGGGGCACCCCAAGGCCACACCCATCACCTCTGAGTTGCTAGGGGTGACAAGCAGTGGCCACATGTGCTGTGGGGAGTGTCCCCAGTGGGTGCACCATGGTGCCCACACTTACGTCCCGGTAGCCCTGGCTTGGGTTGCCCCAGATGTCCCCATGGATGTCCTTGCAGCCCGCAGGGCAGTACACACTGAAACACATGGTAAGGGCTGGGTCAGGGCTCCCTCTCATCCAAACCCCATCTGCACACCTGCTCTGCTCCCTACCCCACCAGACCTCTACCTGTGAGGGATGGGGAGGAAACCAGGGCTGATGGGGACCCTTGGAGCAGGGGACACCGAAATGGCACCATTACCCACCCCCAACCACTCACCTGACATGCTCCTGGGTGTAGTGGGTGCCTCGAACCAGGCAGGAAACCAGGTCTGCAAGGCAGGGACACCCCAGGGTCAGAGACCCCCACCTGCCCCGCAGCACATACCGACTTCTGCCCCAAGGCACTGCATTCCCCTTCCCAGTTGAATCCTGCTCCTCATTTGGGTTTTGCCCTTCACGTCCCCATGTCTGGAGGGGCAGGGAGGGATGGCCCCTTGGTCCCTGCAGCCATTGGCCCCATGGCACAATCTATGGTGCCTGTGGCTCTGCCTGACATTGGGGTGCTACCTGACTTGGGGGCTCAGGGTTCTCAGAGGGGTCCCAGCTGGCTGGATGGTCTGAGAGTCTCCCATGTTTGCCCCCAGCCAGGAAGAACATGGATGTTCAGGGAGCTTAGGGAAATGGGAGCCCATCCTGAGGTCAGCAAGGAGCTCTCTTCACCCCCCTGCATGGGCCAGGATGCGTCCCAGGGGTGTCTCTGCGTCCCAGGGGATGCTCCCCCCTGTACCTGGATGCTGCGAGGTGGCATAGGACAGGAGAAGCCCTCGTCCCGAGCGGTGGCTGGTGCTGTTGAACAGGACGGTCACAGTGCTGGAGTTTGTCACCAGGAGTGGGGCAGAAGGGACGGAGTTCCTGCAGTAGGGCCCTGCCAGCAGGGATGGCACCGTGGAGAGGATTTGGGACCTGGACCCTCGCCCAGATCAGCCCTTGCCAGGGCCAGAGGGGCTCAGGCATTAGGGCTGTGCTCAGGGTGGTCCCAGAGTTGTCCCCACATCCAGGGTGGCCCATCCCCAACGTAGTCCCAGCACCAAGGGGCTGAAGGATGGTCCCATGCCAAGCTGGTGCCATCCTGAGGATAGTCCCATGTTCCAGGATGGTCCCACACTCAGGGTAGCTCTATCGCCCTCATCGGGCACCTGCCCCTGCATTCCCCGCTGCAGGGACTGGTAGACATGGCATCACTCCACAGGACCCCAAAATGGGAGCTGTGTCCTTGTCTCCTCCCCATGTCCCCTTTTCAGAGGTGCTCCTGAAGCTGCCTCCTAAACCATCCCCTCTCCCCATTTAATCTACATTAATTTGCAATCTCCATCTCCCTGATTAAAACTTCATCTTAGCAGGCAGGTGGGTTCCTTAGGGACATCTCTGGTCCCAGCTGGGGACAGAAGGTGGCCCCAATCCCTGGACTGCCATCACCCCCTGTCCCCCACATTGCTCTGCTCTGTATCATGCCCATCACTGGGGCCTCTGGGCACCCAGAAATGCTTTGAGCAAATGCCATCGTTGTCCTGGGGACAGGGAACTGTGTCCTTGTGTCTCCATGAGGCTGCTGGTGACACCTCCCCCGTGTCTCAGTTTCCCCACACCCACACCCTACCTAGGTCATATTGAACTGGGAGGTCAATCCCAGGGGACGTGGAACACATGTGCATGCAGAGATGTCACATATGTGACAGAACTGAGGTCTGCACGATATGCAGATGACATGCAGATGACACACAAGCAGATTTTCCTTCCACTAGTTGCCAGATGCAAGCGCTGCCCTGGGTCAGTGGTGCCATGTCTGTATGGAACCCAGTGATACGCTGGGAACCCCTCAGCTGAGCCCCGGAGGCTGCCACCCCCATGGAGACCCTGCCATGTCCCAGCAGAACTAGGCCAGGGGCCAGACACCAGGTCTGAGTCAGCTGGAAGGAGCCCACAGCCTCCGCTTGCTCCAGCCGCTTCCTGAAAAACATCTGGTACTTCTCAAGGGCCAGCGTCAGCCGTGGGAGAGGGAGTAGAACCCAGGCTCTGTGTCATGCTGGCATGGCCCTGGTGGCACCCAAAGGGGCTGTGGGTGCCCGGCCACCTCCCCTAGCCCCCCAGGAGCATCATCTGGGGGGGGATCCCTCCTTTCCTGCATTGCTTTGTCTCAGCCTGGGGCCAGGAGATCTCTTAGCTTTGGGGACAAATATGTCCCTGAGGCCACAGTAGAGAGGATGGGGACGAGGGACCTTGCATGCTGTCACCCCTCTGGGGACTAGCCCAGAAAGGGTGAAAGCCCTGAAGAACAGGGAAAACTCCCAGTTGATGGATCCAAGCTGGCTCCTTTCCATCCTGCATCTCGTGTCCAGCCCCTGCCCCTCACCAGCGCTGCTCCTCCATCCCACCCCATTACTCGATGCTTCCCTCCACCCCCAAGATGTTTTCCTCAGCACTCGTCATGCCCCCAGTGCTGCCAAATCCCTCCAAGACCATTAAATCTGTCTGGGACAATCCTGGAAGTGTTTGGGCAGCGGCTGGGTCAACAAATTAATTATTCAGTGTCTGCATCTGGGCCCAACTGGGCAGTTCCCCTCCAAGGCTGCCAATAATAATCTCCTTGGGTACCTGCCTCCTCAGATATCCCCATTCGCAAATATTACTTTCCTTGGATATACCTCTCCTTGAATATCATCCCCTCCATTTGGGTACCCCCACTTGTCAGATGCTTCCCTGGATATTTCTCTTCTTTGGATAACCCACTCCTCAGATATTTGGGTACCCCCCATCCTCTGATATTCCCCTTCTTGGATACCCCCTCCTCAAATACCCCCTTCCTTGGATACTGCCCTACTTGGTTACCCCCCTCCTTAGATATTCTCCCTCTTCATGATGAAATCAGCTAAACCCCCGATTTTCCAGATATCCTCCCGATCCACAACATTATATCACCCCTGCCTCAGTTCCCCTGGGACCCCCCTTTACCGTAGGCAGTGCCAGTTTGGGGGTCAGTGAGCAGCAAGGAGCTGTGGGCACAGTGCTCTGAGGGTTCCAGATCCACATCCCCGAATGCCAGGAGCAGGGAGGTGCCTGGGGGGGCTTGGAGCTGCCAGCAGCACGTGGTGTGGTTGGGATATGTGCCCGGGTAGTTCTTGGAGCTCAGGGTGCCACTGTGGGGTGTCAGCAGCGTGTGGCCACAGCCATTTCCTGCAGAGACACCAGGGAGGGGGCTTCAGACAGGCTGTTCCCTGCCTCTGTCTCCCGTCTTGGTGAGGCCCCCAGAACAACCCCTGGGCACCTGCAGCCTCTTCAAATGTTTTCCTCGTCCAAAGCATCATTTTCTGGTGTCTTTTCTGGATGCTCCCAGCACTGGGAACTGTCTGCAGGAGGATCCAGGGATGAAGCTGCCATAGCTTCCCCCAAGAGCCATCCAGCACACCCCTCCAGCTCCTCTACATGCCCCAGTCCAGGAGAACCCCAGTTTGGGGGGATACAAAAGGATTCAGGGAGGGCTATACAGCACTGGGCAGCCCCTGGGACCCCTTGACTGGAGCCTTGACCTTGAGGATAACCTTGGGCAGCTGCATCCCCATCGCCTCCTTCCCAGGGTGATGCTAGACCCACCACAAAAGGGGCTTTTCTCTGGGCTCACTCCCTCCGGGCATGAGGGAATATCCTGGAAATAAGTGGAAAGCATCTGGCATTGAGGTCTGGCCGGAATTTCTGGGCAGGATTGGGGTGCAGGGAAAGGAGGGAAAGCACCACTCAGCCCCAGTGTATGGGCTGTGGGTTTGTGGGGGTCCAGTGCTCAACACCTCTTCCCCACATCCCCCAAAAACTGTTGCTCCTGCCAAGCATCATCCTGGCACAGGAAAGAAAAGGGATGGTGGGCATAGATTTGCCCAGCCTTGGCTCCCCTCGCTGTCGCTGGGAGACAACACAAAGCGCCAGCAAGGGAAAATCCTGCAGGGATAAAAAAGCAGGGGCTGGAGGTGAAAGACGCCAGCCCCCCACAGAGCCCCCCTCTCCCCAGCCTGCGGGAAGGGCTGGCAGCCAAACTGGGGGGAGGTTTATCCTGGGGGACTGTGAGAAATCACCAGCTTTTCCCCTTTCTGGGCAGTGTCTGCTGACAGAGCAAAGCTGGGAAGTATCAGGCCCTCTGAGAGTGGGGGCTGGGGGGACAGTGGGGACCCCAAGGCTGCCAGGACAATAGCTCCCAGAAGGGTTGCTCTGCTGTGGGAGAGAAATTTGGAGTGTTTGGGGGGAGTTTCTAGCCTGTAAAGTGGAAGGCATTGGGATCTGCATGGAAAACTCTCTATGGCCAGGACAGCTGGACACATGAGCCCAAATTGGATGGATCCCCCCAGTTCCATATCCACACTGGTGGTGCAGAGGAGCTGCGGGGACCCATTCCAGGAAAATCCATCCACGGAAAGGAAATCTTTGTTAGAAACATCCTGAGTGTGACCAGCGTGTGCCGGGAGGGAATGCCAGAGATAAACTCAGAGCTGCAGGCACTTCTGGGAATTTGGCTCCAAAGAAGCTACCGAGGGGCCAGGAACAGCCAAGAGAGAACCACAGGGAACTTGCCCCCAGCTGCGGAAACTTACTCCTCTCCCAAAAACTGTGAAAACTGGATTTCCGGTGGGTGAGGGTGAACTCACGGCCAGGCCCCGCTGGGGTCATTCCTGCCAGGGATTTGTTTTCTCACAGGATGCAAGAAAGACAAAACAGGGCAATGCTCCGAGAAAAGCCCGGCACACTCCTGCCTCCGTCAAGCTGCCGGCCCCGGGAAAGCTCCCCTGCGTCCACCAGTGGGTTTGGGATCCGGTGGAAATCCGCTGCACGATGTGGCCCAAATCACACTTGGGGAACGTAGTGGGATTTTGCCTCCAGTGATCCCGACCTGGCCCGGTGCCTCAGTTTCCCCTCCCGGAGAATAATGCTTTGGATGACCCGTCGTTGTCTCCTCGTTGTTGGATGAGTTGAGGACGAGTGACACCGGGAAACACGAATTTTGGGACGACGTTTGGGTGAACATTCCCTCGGGATTGTCTTGGACCCCGCGGCTACAAATCCCCCCGGGAGCGACGCTGCCGGACTCCGCAGCATTTCCGGGATGGAGTCCACTGCCCGGCTCTCCCGGCTCTGCATATAAACTCCAGCGATCCTCTTAACCCGGAGATTAAGGGTTCCCCGGGAAAGGCCTGCAGGCGGAATGGAGCCAAACGCGGGACTCTCGGGACCTCCGGGGTAGTGGCCACCGGAAGCAGGGACAGAGAGAACTGGGGGGCTGCGGGGAAAATAGGCGGATGCAGGACCGGCATGATGCTGGGGTGGTCGAGGCAGCAGGGAGCTCGTCCCGTCCGGTACCGGAGCAGAGGGATACTGGGGACCCTGTCCCGGACCAGGACAGACGGACAGAGGAGACTCCGTCCAGTCCGGTACTGGGACAGAGGGATAGCGGGGATCCCGTTTCGGACCGGTACCGGAACAAAGGGATGGCAGGGAACCTGTCCTGGGTCAGTACCGAGAGGCAGGGATAGCAGGGACGCCGTTCCGGAAAGGAACTGGGGCAGGCGGACCAGGACGACTCTGTCCCGGTGTGGTCCGGTCTGGACACAGCGGGGAGCCGTTCCCGGGAGCCCATCCTGGACAGA
The DNA here is from genome assembly GCA_020086605.1 of Lanius collurio. Taxonomy (NCBI): domain Eukaryota; kingdom Metazoa; phylum Chordata; class Aves; order Passeriformes; family Laniidae; genus Lanius; species Lanius collurio. Next base: position 722,010 of record JACBWW010000105.1, read on the forward strand.
TCCCGGTCCAGACACAGCGAAGAGCCCGTCCCGGACCGTCCGGGGGCAGAGGCGAGCCCGTCCGGTCCTCCTTCCCAGTCCCCATCCCGCAACAAGTTACGGTCCCCTTCCCGGCGAATGAAAAGGAAGCTCCGGGGATACCGGTGGGAGCAGGGCTCCCGGTGCCGCGTCCCGGTATGGGATGTCCCGCCACCGGTGCTCCGCAATCGGCACTCACCGTCCTGTGCGCCGGCCGGGCACAGTCCCAGCGGGCCGAGCAGGAGGCAGCGGCGGACCAGCGCCAGCGCCAGCGCCCCCGGGGCTGCCCTGCCGCCCGCCCGCATCCTCCTCCCGCTGCCGCCGCCCCGGCCCCGCCGCGGTGTCGCCCCGGCCCCGCCCTCCTCCGCCTTGCAGCGCCCATTGGCTGTCGCCGCCCGACCACGCGTCATCATTGGCCCGCCTCGTTGTCAGTCGACCGGCCCGCGCGGCGGGGAGAGGCGGGCCGGCCGTGGGAGGTCCCGGTGGTCTCGCCGGGGCTGGCTTGGGGCGTGGCGGGAGATGCCCGGTACCGCTTTCCACGGCTCGCTGCCGGAACCAGTGGGGAGCGAACCCCGCCGTGACCACCCCCGCCTACAACCCGTGTCCTGGACGCCGCGAGGGCGATACCGCCGCCGGCCACCAGGGGGCAGCACAGAATCACGCTCTTCACCGGTCGGCCCCTTTAAGGCAGGCGGCGGCCGGAAGTGCTGGCGGCCGAGGCCGCGGCGGGCACTGCGCATGTGCTGCTGCTGCCCGGCCCGTCCCCCCCCCGTCCCCCCGTTCCCCCGTCCCACAGCCCCCGGTCGCGGCCGCTCGCCGACGGTAAGGCCCAGCCGGCGCCGCTCTACGGGGGCCGGGAGGGGCCATACGGCGCGACGAGGCGGGGCGGGGCGGGAGGGGGCCCGGCCCCCTTGCAAGAATTCAGC
>JACBWW010000105.1:723337-784064 GCA_020086605.1 Lanius collurio
GGGGTGTGCGCGCGCCGGCCCGCTGAGGGGGGGGGCGGGGCGAGGCCACGCCCCCTCCCCCGGGCAGGCCACGCCCCTTCGCCGCCGCGCGCGCCGCGGGGTGGCCCCGTGGGTCCCCTCTCACGTGACCCCTCGACCCCAGCGCAGGGGAGGCGGCCGCCCTCGAACCGCAGCCCGGAGACCCCGCGGGGTTCCCCTGTGTAGCCCCCCCCCCCTCCCCCCCCACTTAAGGCCTCCGCGCGATCGCCGCCGCGGTTTGTCCGTGTCCTATTGACCGCCCCCCCTCGCCGGACATCCTGGGGAAGCCCCACCGTCTTTCGGGGTGTCCCGGGTGGGTCTCTGTGTCTCCCGGAGCGGGATGAGGCGCGGGGGCCCGCGAGGGTCCCACGCCTGGAGCTGGGTGGGCGCGTGGCCTGTGTGCCGGTGGCTCTCCAGGTTTGTCCTGGTGCATCCCAGCCATGGGATACCGAGCCCTCCGTCACCCGCCAGGAGATCCTGACCTGAAGTCTCTGAGATTTAGACGAGACATTGTGAAGAAATTCTTCCCTGTGAGGATGGTGAGGCCCTGGCATAGGTTGCCCAGAGAAGCTGTGGCTGCCCCTGGATCCCTGGAAGTGTCCAAGGCCAGGCTGGATGAGGCTTGAAGCAACCTGGTCGAGTGGAAGGTGTCCCTGCCCATGGCAGGGGGTGAGACAAGATGAGCTTTCAGGTTCCTTCTCACCCAAACCATTCCACGATTCTGACACTGGCTTTCCCAGCAGCTTGTAGACCCCAGGCTTGCAGAGGTGAACTCCAGCCCCACACTATAACAGAATCAACTTTGTGCATCCTGCACAACCATAGGCACATCCACTGGGAGTGCAGCTGCTCTGGGACCCCCTGTCAGGTCCTCCTGTGGTGGCACCACACCTTGACACCAGCTTCTGCTGGGAAGGATCACTCACAGGCATGTTCCTGGTAGCGAGAGAGCAGAGCATCCCAGGGGTGGACCAGAGCATCCTGGGGTGGCTAGAAGCACTGCCAGCCAGGGCCACCAGGAGAAGCTCTGTGTTGGAAATACACTCTTGCCAAAACCCAGCTGGTGCCAGGTTGGGGGGGGTCAGAGCTGGAGAGAGTTGCTGGCTCGGGAAGTTATGAGTGGGATGACACTGGGGGGATCTGCCTCTGGGATCTATTCCCAGCTCTCATGATCCACAGGGAGGAGAAAACCTCGCCGGGTTCATGTGAGAGATGGCGAATGCCGAGGTGAGCGTCCCTGTGGGTGATGTGGTGGTTGTACCAAGTGATGGGAATGAAGGGGAGAACCCGGAGGATACCAAAACCCAAGTGATTTTGCAGCTCCAGCCGGTGCAGCAAGGGTGAGTAGGATTGTAGTGGTGTAACTGGGAGGTGTGAGGTGGGATGGGGGGAGCCCTGTGGATTTTCATGGTGCGGGGACAGAGCGTCGCTGTGTTTTTCAGGTCTGCGTCAGTTTTGTGCCATGCAGGGGAGAGAGAAAATACAACAGATTAAAGCTTTAGTGTGTGGGGCTGTCACGAGGCCTCCGAGGGCTGAGATTGTCCTGCGAGGCAGTGTTGGTGCAGTGCTCCTGGATCGTGGAAGCAGTGCTGTCCCAGTCTCTCTCTTCCTTCTCCAGTCTCAGGGTTGGTTTTTGCTACACTGCAGCTGCTGAATGCTGTGGTCTGCGTGTTCAGACCTTCATGTGCCTCTGTGCCAGCTCTCCCCTAAAATAATCCTCTTCTAAAATAAAATGAACCTGGGATGTGGAGGGAATTTTGGGGCTCCCTGGCAGCTGCTGCAGAGAGTGGTTTCATCTTCACTCTGGATCAATCAGAATGGAAAAAAACTGGCTCTAGTTTGATAACATTTGCAGGGCACAGTGGCTGTGGGCCTGACAGTGACTTCCCTCTGTGGTCATCTGTGCTGCAGTGTCACACAGGACTGGAAGGGAAATCCTGGGACACTGGGCTCTGCTTCCTTCTGTCGAGGGTGACAGAAAGCAGAGGAGAAGGCACAAGGAAGCCTTCAGAGCTGCCTCAGTGGCGCTGGCAGTGTCGAGGATGGGATGACAGCACTGGGAATGCCTCTGCATGTGTCAACCCTTGGGATTATTTGTGTTTTGTACGTGCCAAAAAATTCCTGGTGATTGAAGCTGTATCAGACAAAATTCATGTCCCTTGAAAACAGGCAAAAAGAAATTAACTGAATTTTTTAACCCTGTGCTGTGAATCCTAATTTCCCATGATTTATATAGTTTGTTGACGGATGTCCACTTTCACCACAGGATTTACCAAGAGGGCTCTGAAGCCAGTGCCGCTGTGGTGGCCGTGGAAACCCACACCATCCACAAGCTGGAAGAAGGGATCGGTGAGTTCCCACTTAGCGTGGATGAATCCCCTCCTGTGCAGGGCTGGTGTCTCCAATTCGCTGGGCTTCCTTCTGGCTCTGCCCCTGCAGATGCTGATTCCCAGGCATGGATGTGGGTGCAGGGGCTGGGCATACTCTGGAGTAAGAGTCTGCTGTTACTGCTTGGTCTCAAAGTCCTGGAAGTGAGATCCTGGCTCTCCTGCAATGAATGGTAAGGGCTCCCACGGGGTCCAGGGGAGCCGGGATGTCACCCTAGTTCTAGTGTGCAGACATTGGCAGCAGGAATGATAGTGATGAAGATGTGGTGGCTGAAGCATCAGGCTGTGGTTGCGGAGTCTTTGCTGAACCAACAGTCCGATAGTTTGGATTGGATGTTCAGAAGAACCGAGCAGGTTGGCTCCCAGTGCTCCCTGCCATCCTGGGCAGTGTGTGGGAAAAGGCTCCTGTCACCGGGTGCTGTCACTAGATCTTGACTAGAGTTCTGCTTCCTGTGTGGGTATGGCTCTTTTGGCAAGATTAGCAGAAACTCTGCACATGAAGAGAATGTATTATCAGTAAATACCTGGTATCACTGCTAAAGAGGTACCAGAGCTGCAAGAATCGGAGAAATATCTGTGCTTCAAATTTTAAACTATTTTGTTTAAGATTGTTCTCATCGACACCTACCCTCTTACAGATATGTTGGATTTCTGATTTCACGTTTCCTTATAAATGAGCTTTATTTGGAGCATTGCTATACCAAAAAGCAGATGCCACTTGCTGTTAGAATTAATATGAACTAATTCTGAGAAGATGAAGAGAGGACTGATCCTGAACTGGGATCTGGCCTTTTTTTTTTTGGTTTTCCAAGTGCAGGTCTCACAACCTATGAGCTTCCAGCTCTTGCCTTGTGGGATTGGAGCCTCTTGGGTGGAAAGTTTCATTTTGAGTCGTTCCTCCCTCAGACCCCAGCACCCTCGAAACAAGTGAGGAGATCGAGATCGCCTATCCCATCACCTGTGGGGAGAGCAAAGCCATCCTTCTCTGGAAGAAGTTTGTCTGTCCAGGAATTAATGTCAAGTGTGTGAAGGTAAGTGAGAAACTCCCAGTGGATTCTTCTTCCGCTCCAGGTGTGCTGGTTGGCCTCCACAGGAATTCCTTAGCTTTTGTGTTTCATCCTAACTGAGTCCTTGGATTGTTGGTGCTAAACTTGTTTTCTGATGGGGAGAAGCATGGAAAGAGTGGATTAAGGAGGGAAGGATATCTATCACTCACTTCATATTTCAGCTGTATTGGCCTTTGAGGAGGGACTGAAAGCAGGCAGGACATGTGTGTTGAGATCTGGCAGAGCTTTGTCTCCTCCCTTTTCCTTGGTGTCCTGGTACTCCACTCCTGTCACTTCCTTGGCAAGCAGATTGCATTGAGAAGGGAAATCTTGGTGTTACCTTTTCCCACCTGAGAGCATGGCAATGCTCGAGCCAAGCCCATTGTGCTCCTGCCCCTCAGCAGGAACTACTCGAGTCACTGGAGCAGGGCAGAATGGATGCCCAAGGGAATACCTGTGTCAGCTGGATGCTGCTGGGTCATTGGATGTAACAGAAACCTCCTGTAATGATCTCCAAGATGACCGTACATGTTCATAGGAGATTATTTGGTTCATGTAAAGCCTTCAGGGCTGTTCTTGGTCAGGGCTGTGAATGCCTGAGGCTGGCAGATCATGCCTACAGATGTCCTTCCTGGAGCTGTGAGCATTGCTGTGTCCAGAGGATCAAAGCTGGGAGCGAGCTCAGAAGCAGCTCCTCTCTCTGGGTGGAAGGGAGGGCTCAGATGAGCTATGTTGGATGTCCCAATCCTCCCAGGTGATGTTACTCTGTTTGCTGAGCCTTTGCTTGCCTCATTGCCAGTTCAATGACCAACTGATCAGCCCGAAGCATTTTGTTCACCTGGCTGGGAAGTCTACCCTGAAGGATTGGAAAAGAGCCATTCGCCTTGGAGGAATCATGCTAAGGTATTTGACCCTGTCCAGCTTCAGGGCTCCAGCCCTGCAGCTGCAGGACCCCCAGCAGGCGTTTTGTCTGCTTTGCAGTCCCCAGGACGCCTCTTGGAGGCCCACAGTACCTGGCCAGCAGCCTGTAGAGATCCCAGCCCCATGATGTGAGGGTCAGGATCCCTCATCCTGGACAGAAGTGGCCTCGCCTGGGGAACCTGGGGTGGAACAGGACTGAAGCCCTGTATGTGAAGCTGGGGGTGGCTTGTATTTGAAAGCCTTGCAGGAGATTTTTTGTGTGCAGAGTGGCCCTGGGATCTCCCTTTCTCTTTCTTTCCCATGGCCATAGCATTTCCAGGTGGAATACTCCTCTTTTGTCTTCAGGCTGAGGTTTGAGCTGAGCCTGATTCTATCCCTACTCCCTGCACAGGAAGATGATGGATTCGGGGCAGATTGACTTCTACCAACATGACAAAGTTTGCACCAACACCTGTCGAAGCACCAAGTTTGATCTCCTGATCAGCAGCGCCAGAGCACCAGTGCCAGGGCAGCAGAGCGTGGTGCAGACTCCAACCTCAGCTGATGGTAGGAAAGCAGTTACCAATGCCATGGGAACTTCCCTCTGATGCTCTTCTCCCTCCCACATGCCCTTTACACCTTCTCCCCGAGCACAGCAGGGCAGTCCCACCAGGAGATTGCTCTGGTTTCTGGGAAGGAAAATGCTTCTCATGTCTGTTTGGAGAAGTCTTGGCAGCATCTGTCAGGGAGCTCTGCTCTGCAGGACTGGGGATGCTGGAAAACTGCTGGCATAAAGCAGCTGCTTTCCAGAGAGGCAGCCTTGGTAGCCAGGAGAGGGATTGAGAGCCTTGCAGGGATCCATGCTCTGGGATCATCACTTGACCTGTAAGAGCGCGCACAGCATTTTCTGATATATTTTCCAGTTGGGAGTCTGTTATAAAGGCATGAGTTGGGCTCATACTGAGGAGTGAATTTAGAGATGCTGTCCTCCTTCAGAACATCCATGAACAGGATGTGGTGGCTGGACATGACTTGATTGTTGTTCCAACTGCAAGTTCTCAGTGATGCTGTGCTCCAGAGCAGAAACATCTTTTTGCCGAGGTTAAGGGAGAAGACTATTCCCAACTGTACCACACTGTTAAGCCACTGGGTGGCTTATATTTCTTTGAGCCCCTGGGTGGGTGACATGGCAGAGTTGTCCATAAGCTAAGGAGAATCTCTTGGAAAGCACCATAGCCAACTTAGAGTGGCTGCAGATTGGTTTAGTCCCAAATTTGATCCAGAAACTTAGAATTGAGTCAGATCCATTTCCCTTCTATAAACCAGCTCCATCTCCTGAGGGATTAGGGGTGCAGAGCTGCCTGCAGATGATGCAAGGCAAGAAGGGTGGCTGGGCTGAGCCTTATTTGTTCCCTTCTTTACTTTGATCCCTTTCTACTCCCTCCACCGTGCAAGGCACATGGTTTTCCTTCCAGAAGCCCCAGAGCTCTTCACAGTCACAGTTCCAATGAGAAGCAGCAATATTTGCTTTTAAATGTTTTGGTTGAAAGAAGCCAAGCACAAACCTGACCCAAAGAGTGAAAGAGAGCCTGGGGAGACCTGAGGGGCTGGGAAGCAAATAGTAGGGATTCAGGGCTGGCAGAGGGAGCTGATGGGGGCTCTCTGGCAGGGAGCATCACCCAGATCGCGCTGTCGGAGGAGAGTATGGAGGAGGGGATCGAGTGGAACTCGGCTCTGACAGCTGCTGTCACCATGGCCACTGAGGAAGGCATGAAAAAGGACACGGATGAGATCTCAGGTAAGCTCAGGCTGCTCGTTGGATGGCTTTTTTCCCTCTTCTCCTCTGTTACCTTTTGGAAACCTAAGTCTTGAAAATAAGTAGAATTTGGGCAATGACGAAGTTGTCCCCCAGCCCCTTGGCTATCCCCAGCATTTACCAGGCATCGAGGCTTTCTGCCAATGGAGCTCCTTACCACTGTAATACTTTGTCTGTGGCCTCATGGCAGATGGATGATCCCCCAGATCAGATGTTACTGGTTACAGTGAGGGGCTTTTCTGTTTTATTCCAAGGATGTGAAACACATCTGCCAGCCTGGACCCAGGCTAGAACCAACAAGGAACAGTTATGTTTGTTCCCTGTCGATTCTCCGTTCTGTCTCTCTGGCCTTGCATTCCCTTGTAGTAGCAGTATGGAAGCTTAGCTAGAGTTCCTCAAATAATGATTTTAAGTTCTGCACCTTGCTGAAATGTGAAATGTTGCCTTGGAAGTCATGGACTTGCTTGAAAACCTGTTCCTGATTTGCTGCCCGAGTCCATTTTGCTTGGTTTGGGGTTGGTTATTTTTTTGACTTGTCCTATCCACGGCAGTGGCCAAACTACCTTGCAAAGGTAGTCACCTTGAAGGGGTTTAAGGAGGCCTCATGGGAAAAATGCCAAATGCTTGTACATATTGACTTGTTTTCCTCCTCTTTTGTGCCAGAGGACACACTGATGTTCTGGAAAGGAATAGCTGATGTGGGGCTGATGGATGAGGTGGTGTGCAACATCCAGAAGGAGATAGAAGAAGTCCTAAGAGGTGTGCAGCAGCGGTTGGGTCAGTCTCCCTTCCAGATGACAGGTAGGTTGTGAGGAAGAAGCCTCAAAAAGGCAGCTGCAGGCAAAACAGAAAGTGCTAAGGGTCCATCCCACCATGTAAAGCTGGTGAGTCAGCATAGGGAGCGAGTTCCCATATGTTAGCTGAGTTGTGGGAGCACAGTCTGTATGTGTTCTCAGCCTGCCCAGCTGTGAAGTGCCTTTGCTTCAAAGCACAAGGACACACCATTCCACCCTGTTCCCTGAGCAAAGTTACCCTGGCAGCTTGCTGGGACCATCAGATGACTGTCTGCAGCTCCCAGCCCTCATGGAAGCTCTCCCAGAGTCACTTGACTGTAGTTACTCAAATACTTCTCTGTGACACTGCAGGCTTGAACAGGTCCTACCCTCTCACTTCTTGTTCTGCTTTCACTGGTGGCAGAAAACCTGTTTTGGGGGCTGAACCAGATGAGGGAAATGATCTGAGTTAAAAATAATTCCCCTCCCCTTTTTAGAGTTACTTTTAACTTGGATCAGCTCCCTAATCCGGTTCGGCACATGCCCCATTTGAACACCTCTTGTCAATGCTCTTCCTGAGAGAACATCCATGTAGCCACAAACTTCATTTTACCCAGGATTTTTTTTTTAAAAAAAATTCTAATTTAACTTTGGGCTGGCGGGTCTTAGTGTCTGGTAGGTGGTAGTTCTTTGGGAACTGCAAGTGATTGAAGTCAGTGGATTATAAGAGACATTTTCCACAGCTTTCAGCGGAGCTTGGCATGTTAATGACACTGTCAGCAGCATGGGGTGATGATTTGTAGGTGGAGAGCTCATTTGTATCTCTGTAATAGCAAATTACACTGTCATTTGCAGCAATTTGGTGCTGCTTGAGTGACACAGCTCTGTTCAATTTGCTTTATCATGTGAATGGGATATTTTAATCCTGGAAGCATGAGGGAGCTGGGCTTCCCCTTGTTAGCTAGCCCTTGTGAAAGAATAGACAGTTTTAAAAAGCAGTAGAAAATTTTTGGTGTAATAGGAGCATCTTTTAAGTGCCCAAGTCTTAACATCCCTGTGCCCTTTCCTTGGAGATGCTGCAGTCCTGAACAACGTTGCCCATACATTTGGCTTAATGGACACAGTCAAGAAGGTACTGGACAACAGGAAAAACCAGACAGAGCAAGGAGAGGAGCAGTTTCTTTACACACTGGCAGGTAAAGTGCCTAATAAGGGTTCACATCCTGCTACTACTCTTGGGAATCGATGTGACTTTCCTTCCACACAACCCCGATGAATAAAGGTTAGTGTTCACTACAGGCTGCCCCAAAACAAGTACATCCCAATCCCTTTCTGTCCTAAGGCTCAAGTGGAATTTCGTCTCTCCCCTGCCTCACAGGGAGCAGTTGCTTGGGGCATTGGACAGCCAAAAGTCCGTGCCCTTTGCTGCAGTCAGGGTGCTGCAGGCGTGAGTCCAATTCCCTCAGGATCAGGGATAGGACCTGCCAGCGCAATGCTGTGCCATGGTCACCTGAGCCATGGACACTGTCATGCTGTACCCGAGCTAATAAGCCTCTCCGAGTGTGGGGTGCTGAGCTTCTGCTTGTCTTGGCTATCGGGGCTATCTGCTTGTCCTGCGGAGCTATTGGGTGTCCTGTTCAGCTTCCCCTGAGCTGAAACCACTGACTGATCTGGGATGCCCAGAGCTGCTCACTGGATGTGTGTCGCTCCTTGCCATGTCCTGTAGGATCTGTTGTTATCTGAGATGTCCTAGTCCCCTGGATAAATGTAGTCACTGGGCTACTTTTGGCTCCCAGTGTTCCCACCACTGACAAGGGTTGAGGGGGATGTTTCATTGACCCAGGCATCCTGCTGCTGTTCCCAGTGCAAGTGCTTGGCTCCTGGGGAGGTGACCCAGCCAAGCTCAGGAAGCAATTCCAACTGCCTGGGGTGGGGCTTGTCCACACTCCCTTGCAGGTGGGTTTAGCTTGGGGAGCAGGAATGTCCACATCCTCATCAATAGGAGTAGCCAACAGGTATGGAATGTGTGTCTCACCCAGGTGCCCACAGCCGGAACATTGACCAGGTCTATATGAGTGGCAGGAGAACCTACCCTGTTCTTTCAGTGCTATTTGATCTCAAGGGAGAAGCCAAGATCAGGCTCACTGTGTGGTTGGGTGACCTCCTGTCACAAACCTGGGAATGATGGTTGGTTCTGGAGCCCCAGGAGCTCCTACTTACCCTGGCGTGACGTGTTGCTCAACCATTCCCTTTGCAGACCTAGAGCGGCAGCTGGAAGAGCAGAAGAAACTTGCCAGGGACCAGAAGACCAAGTCCCAAACTATCCAGAACGTGGTGCTGATGCCTGTGAGCGCTCCCAAGCCCCCCAAGAGACCTCGTCTGCAGCGCCCAGCCTCTGCCACCATCCTCAGCTCCTCCACCCCCATCCAGCAGCCTCAGTTCACCGTCATCTCCCCCATTGCCATAGCGCCTGTTGGACAACAGTTCTCTGTGGGCAACATCCCAGTGGCAACCCTCAGCCAAGGCTCCAGCCCAGTGACTGTTCATACCTTGCCGTCTGGCTCCCAGCTCTTCAGATATGCCACTGTGGTTTCATCCTCCAAGACCAGCTCCTCGGACACAGTCACCCTGCACCCATCCTCCAGCCTGGCACTACTGAGCTCAGCAGCCATGCAGGACAGCGGGGCCCTGGCCAACGTGGCGGCCATGGTCAACCCCGTGGAACTGGTGGCCATGGAGTCTGGCATTACTTCCACCATCCAAGCTGTGGAAGGCACCTCGGACGATGGGCAGACCATCATAGAGATCGACCCGGCGCCGGATCCTGAGGTGGACACAGATGAGTCAGAGGGCAAAGCTGTGATCCTGGAGACAGAGCTGAGGACTGAGGAGAAAGTGGTGGGAGATGTGGAAGACCATCAGCACCAGGTCCATAATGTGGAGATTGTGGTCTTGGAAGACTAGTGGGGAAGGCAAGCATCAGTTAGGGGAAGAGTTGGGAATTTGTTTTATTTCAGGCTTTTTTGTTAAGCATCTTTACCAGCCACCCCATTTGTTACCATGGATATTTTCATCATACTGTATATTTCATATATATATATGTAAAATTTTGATTTTTAAAACAAAGTTGGAGAAACACGTGAGATGTGGAAAAGGCTCCATCTCCGTGGAACACTGAATAGTACCACCTGTGGCAGGGTCAAGGAGAGACTGAATCTCTGCTGGACAACCAGGAGGAACTAGCCATGCCTTGGTGCTTTTGCTCCGGGGCTGCCCTGTCCTGGAGACTATTTGAGAGACAATAACCAGTGGCTTGAGTGTGGATGTGGCTGTGAGAAGGGTGTTGGATTTGGGGTGGAACAGGTACCTCATTTGTATTTTTATTTTCCCCAGGGAAGGGAATTCTTTTGGACCCTTCACTGTCACCTCAAATGGGATTTTTTATTATTATTCTTGCTTTGGGGAGACCGACAGTACAATGAATTTACTGTGCGTGTTCTCCTCCTCCACACAAATTGTTTTTATATCTCTATTTTTTTGTATTTGTTTGCTCTCCCTTCCCTTGTCCAGATTTCCCACCTGCAAAGCCCTGGGACCTTCTCTCAGGATCCCTGTATCCCAATCCCACCTCTTCCCATGGCACTTTTCCCTCACCCCTTTCCCTGCCTGGCAAGGCTTGGTGCTGCAAATGCCGCTTGAAGACTCCGAGATCACTTCAGCCTTTTGTATAAGGCAAAAAAACCGAACTCAAACTCAAACCTAGACCCTCCTCCTTGGCTGCTCAGCGCTGCAGGGACCTTTCGGGATGTACAAAGCATGTTGTGCTGTTGCTTTCCGGGAGAGCCGGATTTTGGATCGGGACAGCTTCTGTTTACACTGTGTGCTGAGGCTGCTCCGTGCTTGTCGCTACTTGTTTGGTGGTTTTATTTTTGTATTATTTTTTCTTCTTTCTTCCTATAATCTCTTGGCAGGATTAGAACTGGCACGTTGGTGAAATACTGTGCATCCCGCTGTTTTCCCTCTTTCCCTCTTTTTTTTCAGTGGTTGGAGATCCAATTGGGCTTTGCCACACTGTGAAAATGGAAGGGGGGAAGCATCGGGTGGCTTTAGAGCTGCAGAGGTTTGGGAGGGCTGGGATGGTGGGAGCTGCTTGGCTGGAAATATTTAAGCAGAACAATGGCAGAGGAAACACACCTGGGGAGGGTGGGGGGAGGGCAGGAAGATGTGTTTGGCTATTTTTTTGCATTAAAAGGAAAAATGGAATTAAGCTCCAATGGATTTTTCATGGAGAGGTGAAAGGTAGTGCCTCCATCACCTTGGGGACAGCAGGGAATGGGCAGGGATCCCAGAACCTGTTTGTGAGGGATGGTCACTGCTGCTCTGACCTTGGCCTCTGGGAAGTGTTTCCTGGCTTGGGGTGGAGGTGGAAACAGCTGTGTGAGCCAGGTCCCATGCTCAGCCTGGAGAAGGCTCCAGGGAGACCTCAGAGGCCTTTCCAATGCCTAAAGGGGCTCCAAGAGAGCTGGAGAGGGACTTTGGACAAAGGCCTAGAGGGACAGGACAAGGAGAAATGGCTTCCCACTGCCAGAGAGCAGGGTCTTAGGTGGGATGGTGGGAAAGAATTCTTCTCTGTGAGGGTGGTGAGGCCCTGGCACAGGTTCCCGGAGAAGCTGTGGCTGCCCCACGCCTGAAATTATTCAAGGCCAGGTTGGACAGGGCTTAGAAGAACCTGGTCTAGTGGAAGGTGTGCCTGCCTATGGCAAGGTGAGCTTTCAGGTCTCTTCCAACCCAAACCAGTCTGGGATTCTGTGGTTTTGGATCAGGGATCCACCTCCTTCCATATCCAGCCACCTTCCCTCCATTCCCCTCTGACTTGCTCCTTGCAGGCAGCCCCTTGACTGGGCTGTGGGCAGTGGGGACCTTTTGGGGACCCCCTTCTCCAATCCAGGTCTACAGCAGAACCTGTCAGGTCCCTGCTGGAGCTGTTCCTGACTCTTGGCCGGGAAGGGGGGTGACTCTGGGCTCCCTGCTCGCTGTATGCCCACCCAACACCCAGGTAGCCCACTTGACCTGGGTGGGTGTCCCAGAGGACTGTGACATCCCCTGGGTCCTCCAGACCCTGGAGTGCTGGACTGGAGACAAGGGGCGCTAAAATGTCGTGGCGCGACAGAATGAGGTTGGGCTGAGCCCGCACCCGGGCCTCGAATTTGCCATTTTTTTTTTTTTCCTTAAAACCTCAGCGGGGCCGCCTGGCCCTTTAAGAGCTCTACCGCTTCTAGCCGAGGGGGGCCGCTGCTGCCCCCACGCTCCGGTCCTCCGCCGTCCCGGCATGCCCTGCGGGCCTCCCCCCCCCCATTTCCCGCCATTGTGCCTGGGCGCGCGCGGTGCCGCGTGACCGGGCGGGAGGAGCGCGAGGCGGCGGGCCCGGGCCATAGAGACGCGCGGCCGGGGAGGGGGGTGGGGTGGAGATGGTGGGATAGAGCGTCCCCCCGCCCCGCTCCGCCGGCGGCCGCCCCGAGCCCGCCAGGGCCACCCCGAGCCCGCCGGGCCTGGACAAAGCGCCGCCGCCTGCCGCCCCGCCCCTCCCCGCCTGCAGCCCCGCCGCGGAGCCATGTCGGCTAGCAGCCTCCTGGAGCAGGTACGAGTCCCCCCGCCGATACCTGGACGGTCCTGCTGGGCGAGGTCGCGGCTCTGGGCCTAACGGGGGTTGCGCGCCGGGCGGCGGCTGCGGTCTCACCCCTTTCCCGTCGCAGGGCTGTGCTCTATTGTGATGCGGCCGGGCCAGGCCTGTCCCCGCAGGGCTCGACCCCGCCAGGACGGATCTCTACCCTCTCCGGGCCGGGTTTGTCCCTGCCGAGCCTTGGCTTCTCCTGCCGCGACGAGTCTGTTTACCCACCCCGGCTCTGTCCCCCCCTTCACCGGGCCGGGTCTGTCCCCCTGACTCACCGCTCTCCCTCTTTCTCTCCCCACATCGCCGCCGTCGCGCCAGAGACCCAAGGGCCAAGGCAACAAAGGTAAGGTCCCGGCTGGGAGCGGGAGGATCCCGCCGCTGAGAGAGGGAGGGTCTCCTTAAAACCTGGGAGGGGGGGAATAAATCTTGCGACCGGGTATGGCTGCTGGACTGAGGATAGTTTGCAGGTGATGTCTGTGCGGTGGGGAAGTGTCTGTGTGCCGTGGGCCGAGTGTGGTGTGCTAGAATTGTCAGAAGTTCGTTCTATTACAGGGTTTGGCTTTAAATAATTAGGGTTGATAATTATGGGAGTTCATTGCATAGGTTTTCCTGACATTACATATCTCTTCTCAGTGCAAAACGGCTCTGTGCACCAGAAGGATGGGTTGAATGATGATGACTTTGAGCCCTACCTGAGTCCCCAGGCCCGCCCGGTGAGTACCTGCTGCAGGCAGGAGCACCAAGAGCCTGATGGTTTCCTGTTGCTCCAAGGGAGGGGAATTTTGTCTCCTTGTGTGTTTCCCATCTCCACTGATTGCATTTTGATGTTTGCCAGCTGCCTTAAATTATATCCTATCCTGTACCTGCATTTGTTCAGGCAGAAAGCATTGACTGCCCTTAGATTGGGGTGGGTGAAGTAGGAAGGTTTTTAGCAACTTTATGAGGCTGTGAGAACTTCTTAGAGTTGGTGTCCAGCTCTTTTTTTTTTTTCCAACATGACTGTCTCAGAGTCACTGTTTCTGCTCTTTCAGTTTTAGTGTTGTGCCTGTTTGGTTTCTCGCTCTTTACATCAGAGAGATGTGCTTAGTTGGGTTGTGAAGTTGCTTCACATGATGATGCTGCTGCACTTTTGGAGGATCAGATCAGTCATCTTACCTGTACACCAAGTCAACTGGTGATGCCTGTCAGGGGGATTTCTGTTTTTCACCAAAAAGAACCAAACCCCAGAGCCCACATGTGATACAAGTGTTGAGACTTTGTGAGAACTTCGGTTACAAGTTGAGCCAGGGTGTTTTTTTGACCAGATCCTGGAAGTCAAACTTGCAGCTACTTTTCCTCTTCACTTTCTCTTAGATTAACTCCGCTGTTAACTGGTGTTTGTTTTCCTTAATGAGCTGCAGGGGAGTGACACAGAACAGATGGAGTTCAGCTGATTAGATGTACAAGTGAGTACCATAGATAAACATCNCCAGTAAAAATAAGCTATTCTGGTTTCCCCTTTCTGTAATTTTGCTTATTTTTACTAGTCAGTACATTATTTTTTTTCATGTAAATGTGATGCATGTTTTGTTGGAACACAGAAACAGGTTTGTGTCTCAGTTAAATTTTCAACAAGTATTTTCTTAGTTTGTGCTAAAGATCTGGGAATAAGTATTCTTTGTCATGTTAGCTGTTTGTAATTTTCAGAATTCAGCCTCAAGACAATTTACTGCATTCAGCCTCCTAAAGACTTACAAGCCTAAATTCAGTCTTCATAGGGTGAGAGAATGTTATTACTTTCTCAAGTCTTGAATAAAAGCAGCTACTTTCCTAGTAGCTGTCATTTAATGCTGGTTTGTTCTGTCTTAGATATCAACATCCCTAATTTCCAGCTTCCTTCTGAATGTGGATGTATTTCCTACAAATTGCAGTTTTATTTAGGTTTCCTAAAGACAATTATGGTTACTATAATTTTGAAGCAACAGAGTATTTTACTCTATTTTGCATGTTTGGTGAAGTATTTCTGGATCTTTATTTTTTTTTGTGTGTGTCTCAGGCTGGTAAAAATACATTTTAAAAATCAGGAAGCGGTTGGATGTGCCCCAGGAGGCATAAACTGAGCTGGAGTGAGGTGAAACCACTCCACCAAAGTGGAATCTTTGAGTGACTCTCGGTTCCTCATTGTGCTATGTTGCTGCTCTGTATTCTGTAAAATAGAGTCCAAAACCTCCAGAGCTTGGTCTGGAGGGAGGCAAAAATACACAGGTATTCAAGGGTGCACCTCTTCGCTGGAGATGGGAAAGGGAGTTAGAGAAACTGCTCTGAGTTAAATGAGTTTTGGAGTTGCTTCCCGAGCTCTCCACACCCGTGAGGTAACTATGTTGTAAAGTTTCGCTGCTCCTTATTCCCCATCTACTCTCTCAGGTATGACTGTTACTTGTCAGTTCCCACGAGGTTACTGTGTATTGTAAAGCTCAGTTACACAATAAATGATTTTTCAACCCTTTAAAAGCCAAAAGCTCAACAGCAAGGCTCACTCAGAACCCTGCTTCTGGTCTGAGGTGAAGAGGAACAGTGAATTTGAGGAAATAACTGTGCAAAGAGTCTTAGTCATGGAGAGAATGAGAAGCTGGTGGAGTTTTCTTTGCATGTTAATCAGCAGGCGTGTCAGTTGTGCAAGGGCAGGGGAGCAGAGCGAGGTGCTGTATTTGATAACAAAGCAGTGTTGGAGACGTTCAGGTGGAGAACAACAGAGACCGTGTCCCAGATTTGCTCTGAGCTGCCTGTGCTCAACTCTTGAACTGCTCTGCTCCCTCCTTACTACCTGTATGTAGCTGTTTAGTACTCCACAGGTGATAGCTTAATACAGCCTGTGTTAAATATCTCAAAGTTGAACATAATGACAAGTGGGAAGATATTTTGAGGCAACAAAAGGAAAGATTTTTATCTGATAGTGAGGTGCTTCGAGTGCTCCTGTGGAGAGGAAATGGCTCTGCCTTGGGGTTAGGGATGGGCCAGCATGTTCCTGTTCCTTTAAAGCTGAATTTAGGAGAGAATATGTTGCTCTTATCATTGAGGGGATTAATTTATGAAGAGACTTTGCTGGTTCAAAACAGTAACAGGAAAGTTCTTTCATTTGTCTTACAAATTAGTGTCAGTGTTGGTGCTTTTGGACAGATTGAGTCCTGGGTTTAGCAGGATTGAATTCCTCAGTTAGTAAAACCCTGGATGAAAATGAGGGGTTTTTTTACTGATTTGCTTTTGGGAGACCTTTGTGAAAAGAAAGGTTGGAGAGAGCATCTCGGTGAGTTTTCAGGCAGTACCACAGAAATCTTGTTTCTGAACACATGATGTTAAATAATTCCTATTAATTTCTGTGAAGTTGGGGCTTGGTTAGCCCCAAACCTGTTGCTCTCCCACAAGCAGAAGGCAGAGTGGCAAACCAGCTATTTCTGGAGGGTACCAGAGCCATCTTGAGAGACTCTCTGGATTTCAGCATGGCATGAAGTCCTCTGGGAGCCGTGCTTGGCACATGAATACGTGATGCAACAAAAATGGAGCAGAGCCTGTTGCAAGCCAAGCTTTTAGCTGGGAATTGAACCTGCCTTTGATCTCGTCTACACTGGGCTAGTGTGTTAGGGGCTGGGCAGCACGAGACTGCTGCTTACAGGTTCAAATTACTCAGGATAATTTCCATTAGCAGGACTGGAGGGGACCTGTGTTTTTGAAAGGGAAATGACAGATGTTTTTCATGTAAGCAAATACTGGGGATGTCTGAGACTTCCCTAATTGTCAAATTAGGCATTTGTTTTTTGTAACCTAAAGGCTGTTTGGATGTTAAAAGGGAGATGAAGGCATGGTGCTGGGTTTTTTTTCCTCTCTGGATTTGAAACCTGCTTGTGCTAGTGCTATCACTGTGCTGTAAAAAGCTATTATTGATTACTTCTCATTTTCAGTGTGTGCCCACAGCACTAGAGAAGCTTGTGTTTTGAGGAATAGGCTTTAAGTCCCTGTTTGTTTGCAATTTCTTGGAATATTGTGAAGTGTGGAACTTCAAATTGTAGGAATAAAGCTATTTTCCTGGCTAGTAAGTTAAAGGAAGGCCGTCAGGGACACTTGTGATTTTTGCAGTGTACTTCCATTGGATCCTTTTCCCTCTTAATACCCTTTTCCCTGCATCCTTTTCCCAAATCCTGCCTGTTCCTGCCTAGCCCACCATAGTAAGGGTTAAGTATGTTACACAGGCAGGAAAAACGCTTGTTGGGAGTAGCTACAAGCAGAAGATGATATTTGGATGCAAGGTGAGATACTGGTTTTTAAAGCCTGGGCAGGGGCTTCCCAGCATCCCACACTGTATGTCAGGAACACCACACGCTCCCGTCTTGGCCTGGGAAGCTTTATCTTTAGCCTTTCTGAGCCTTTGTCTTTAACCTTTTTGGCAATGGAACAGATTTTAGAGCCCTTGTAACAAAGGAGGTGTTCAAGGCTGGGCCTGTTTATCTGCCCATCCCTAAGGTAGGGAGGGGTGGGGCATGGGAAGGCTGAGCTGCCTTTATTCCTGGTCCTTTAAAATTGGTTCAACTCCTTCTAACAATTCAGTGCTTATGTTTTTGTGGTTTTCTTTCAGAATAATGCATACACTGCAATGTCTGATTCCTACTTGCCAAGCTACTTCAGTCCCTCCATTGGATTCTCCTACTCCTTAGGTGAAGCTGCCTGGTCCACAGGGGGAGATCCCCCCATGCCCTACCTGACCTCGTATGGACAACTGAGCAACGGGGAGCCTCACTTCCTTCCCGACGCCATGTTCGGGCAGCCAGGGGCCCTTGGCAGCACTCCATTCCTCGGGCAGCACGGCTTTAACTTCTTTCCAAGTGGGATTGACTTTTCGGCTTGGGGGAGTAACAGTTCTCAGGGACAATCCACTCAAAGCTCTGGCTACAGCAGCAACTACGCCTATGCCCCCAGCTCACTGGGAGGGGCCATGATCGATGGGCAGTCAGCCTTTGCCAACGAGACTCTGAACAAGGCTCCTGGCATGAACACCATTGACCAGGGCATGGCAGCCCTCAAGCTGGGCAGCACGGACGTGGCGAGCAGCGTCCCAAAAGTCGTCGGATCGGCCATAGGGAGCGGATCCATCACTGGTAATAGTGTGACATCAAACAGTTTGCCTCCGGCAACGATTGCGCCGCCAAAGCCGACCTCATGGGCTGACATTGCGAGCAAACCTGCCAAGCAGCAGCCCAAGCTGAAGACCAAGAATGGCACTGCAGGGTCAAGTCTTCCGCCGCCTCCCATAAAACATAACATGGATATTGGAACTTGGGATAACAAAGGGCCGGTAGCAAAAGCCCCATCACAGGCCTTGGTCCAGAATCTTGGTCAGCAGCCAGCGCAGGTGTCCCCACAGCCCATGGGCCAGCAGATGAATAGTAGCCCACCGGTGACCCAGGCTCCGGGTGGGCAGCAGCCACAGGCGCTGCCACCGCCAGCCCCACTGCCTGTGCCACCAGCACAGCCCACCCGCTGGGTCGCCCCTCGGAATCGCAGCAACGGCTTCGGCCAGAACGGAGTGGACGGTAACGGGGTGGGACAGGCTCAGGCCAGTTCTGGTTCTCCTTCAGAGCCTCACCCGGTCTTGGAGAAGTTGAGATCTGTCAACAACTACAACCCCAAGGATTTTGACTGGAACCCGAAGCATGGGCGGGTTTTCATCATTAAGAGTTATTCTGAGGATGATATCCACCGTTCCATTAAATACAACATCTGGTGCAGTACGGAGCATGGCAACAAAAGACTGGATGCAGCCTATCGCTCCATGAATGGGAAGGGCCCGGTGTACTTACTGTTCAGTGTCAACGGTAGCGGTCACTTCTGCGGTGTAGCAGAAATGAAATCTACTGTGGACTATAACACCTGTGCAGGTGTGTGGTCCCAGGACAAATGGAAGGGACGTTTTGATGTCAGGTGGATTTTTGTGAAGGACGTTCCCAACAGCCAGCTGCGACACATCCGTCTAGAGAACAATGAGAATAAACCAGTGACCAACTCCAGAGACACTCAGGAAGTGCCTCTGGAAAAGGCTAAGCAGGTGTTGAAAATCATTGCCACCTACAAGCACACCACCTCCATCTTTGATGACTTCTCACACTATGAGAAACGCCAAGAGGAGGAGGAAAATGTTAAAAAGGTAATGTGTTTGTGTGTCTTGTCTGAGTTCTGCGGGGTAAGAGGTGGCGGGGGCTGCCTTGCACTGGACAAATTCCGGGGTGTGAAGGGGTGGACTTGTGGGCATTAGCCTGCCTTTTGGCTATCTGCCTGCTCGTACCTGGAACCCACATCCAGTAGTAGCCCCTCTTTGGTGGGGGAATATGTCCAGAGAAGCCACCAAGGTGATTAGAGGGATGGAGCACCTCTCCTGTGGGGAAAGACTGAGAGAATTGGGATTGTTCAGCCAGGAGAAGAGAAGGCTTTGGGGTGACCTAATTGTGGCCTTCCAGTGCCTGATGGGAGCCCACAGGAATGATGGAGAAAGACTGTTTACAAGAGCCTGGAGAGACAGGCCGAGGGGGAATGGCTTCAAATTCAGAGAATAGGTTTCAGTCGGATATTAGATTTTTCCCTGTGAGGGTGGGAAGGCCCTGGCACAGGTTGCCCAGAGAAGCTGTGGCTGCCCCATCCCTGGAAGTGTTCAAGGCCAGGTTGGATGGGGCTTGGAGCTGCCCGGTTGAGTGGAAGGTGTCCCTGCCCATGGCAGGGAGTTGGAATTAGATGATCTTTAACATCCCTTCCAATCCAAACCGTTCCATGATTCTATGAAATGGGTGCCAGCGCTTGGCAGAGCAGGGTGAGGAGCCTTGCCTGCAATTAACTGTGTTGGTTATGCTGAATCTCAGCCTTCCCTGAGTGCTGTGATGTAAACAAAATGTATTTATTTCTGTGCCGTTATCAGCTCCTGGGTCAGAGCAGTTTGAAGTTGGAGACCAGCAGGGCATTTGGGAAGTTGTTAGAAACCAGAGCTGGGTCTTAGATCTGCCGCTAATCCACCCCCTGGCCACAGAGGGGTCAGCATGACAGATGTCACCCTCCACTTGTAAAACCTCCGGGAACAGCAGTTCCTGACCCTCTCCAGGCAATCTATCCCTCTGCTTAATTATCTTTCCTGTTACGGAGGCTTTGTCTAATGCCCAACCTAAGTCTCCTTCACCACTATTGAAGTCCACGACAGCTTGTCCTGTCTCTGGTGGGCATGGTCATGTTCCTCCTGGCTCTGTTTGGGGCCATGGTGGGCCGTCACTGGCATGGCACTGCCAGCAGTGTGGCACATAAACTGAGCTCACAACTTGCCTTGCAGCTGCTCTGGATACTGCTCTCAAAGCCTGCTGTCATCATGTACTCCTTAATGATGCATTAATTGAAAATCCTGTCCCAAATTCAAGAACCACTGGGATTTGAATCTTACTTGGGTTCTGCTGTAATAAAGTCACCTGAGGCTGCCCTTCCCTTCGGTGTGGGTCTGGCTTATGTTTGATCAAAATGATAATTATAAAAATTAGCATTAGCACAGGTGACTGGGAGTTTGCCAAGTTTCCTGATGATCTCTTTAGCTTGAGCAATGGGGAATTTTTCACCCAAAACTTGAAGAACAGAATCAGGAGCTGCAGCTGGTTGCTGTGACAGTGAATGTAGTTTTTAATTTTTTATGTGTATTTTACATGGAGTGTCCTATAAATAGTAACACTTAAACGCAGAGGTGGTCATGTTTTGCAGCTGATAATCAGCACTTGCAGTGCTTGGAGAAAGCCTATAAGGGAGGAACAGTAAATGGCAAGGTGTGAAGATGTAAACCGGTATTTAGTGAGGACCTGATTGGTTTGTGTGATTTCACCTCTTAGAATTGCTTCACCACTGTGAGGGTGGTGATGCCCTTGCACAGGTTCCCAGAGAAGCTGTGGCTGCCCCATCCCTGGAAGTGTCGATGGTCAGGCTGGATGGGGCTTGGAGCAACCTTGTCTAGCAGAATGTATGCCTGCCCATGGCAGGGAGTGGAACAGGATCATCTGTAAGGTGCTTTCCAAACCTAAATCGTTATGTGATTCTGTGATACCCTCCAGATCTGACTTCAGGGAGCAACAGTTTGCAGTGTTAGAGAGTCGAACCTTGGCACAGTGGGATGGATAATGCAGGGGAAAGGGGAAAATGCTCTTGAGGGACAGGTTAGGGATGGATAAATGGATGCATGAAATGAGTTAATTAATACTAAGTATGGGTAAGCAGAAGGAAAAGAGAGGAGAAGGCTTTGGGAAAAGCAGACAGAATGGGTTCTTCTTCTGGAAGGTTGCTGTGTTTGCTGTGTAAAGTCTGAAAATCAGAAATGTACTAGAATTGAGGCTTAGCAATTTTCTTAAAGCTGTAAGCCATCTTTATTCATTTTTCCAGTTGCATTTTGAAGTCTTCTCCCCTTGCTTACTCCTCGAGATGTGCCAGCGTGGAGAGTCAGAAGCAGCAGGAATAGTCAGAATGCCAGCGCTGCCTTTCTGAGCCATGTTTTAGTGGATGCAGCAGTTGATTAGGAAGGCATCCTTTCTTTGCAAAGGAGCTTAGTCATAGGTCTCTGGAATTCACAGATGAGAAGGGAGTTGTGTAGGCACAGTCAGTGTTTGCTCTTTGCAGTGCACTCACTCTGTGTTTCGTGCTCCAGGACCCTGTAACATCCAGCACAGAGGAAGTGACTCTCTGTGCCTTGGTCGTTCTTGCAGCAAGTTTGACCTCCTCAGTCACTTGCTGATGCAGCCTTGAACATGGTTGAGGTTTCTTTAACTGCTCATTCATGGTTTCATTGAGGAAGTTATTTTTGCTGAAGGAGGGTTTTCTTTTTTCTTGGAGTGATTCTTACCATGGGACATTTTTGGCATCCCGAGATGCCAAAAAGCTCAAACCATACTCTCTTTGCTTGAAGCATCCCAAGTATTCACCTGAATTAAATATATGAGGAGCCATAGTTGAAGCACTGGGAAGTTAAAATGCTATTCTGGCAGCAGCTCCCTGCCTGCTTTTTGTGCTGCTCTGTGCTGGAGAAATCCCATTGCTCCCAGTCTTATCTCTACCACAGTGTGAGATGTTGATGTTCTGCAGTTGTGTTCCTTGAAGCTTAAATGTCTCAGGGTTTGGCTTCTTTCAAACTTCTCCCAAGCTGAAGTTGTTTCACTCGGCTTCAACTTGCCCAAACCTCTGTCTCATTTGCAGTTTGATTCCTGCTTGCTGCCCGAGCAGATGGATGAGCTCTTGTGAAGTCTGGGAACTCTTGAATATTCTTTTATACTTCTCACTGTTTGTCATTTCTTCAGAATTCCCTAAAGCAGGTCCAAGAAATTATGTGAAAAATATATAGTGTTTGCTGTTTCCATTGTCCAGTGAAGGGAGAGGGGTGGGTAGTTAGTTCAGTGTTGAAAACACTGAAATAATTATCTTTCTTTTCCTTTTCCTGTTGCCTGCACCCAATCCTGTTCCTCCAAAGCTAATCCCAGTTCCTTCTTCGTGTCTCACTTTGCTCTGCTAATCCAGTTTTTTAAAAGGTTGGAAAGTTCTCCTGACTCAAAATGATGGAGCTGACTCGCAGTGTAGTCCTGCCCGGAGCAGTCTTGAAACTCAGAACAGCTGCTTTTGTGGTAGAGCTTGTCACTGACTTCTTCCATGTAAGAACTATTTTATCTTTGCTTTAAATAACCAAAACAACAACACAAATCCCCATGCTCCATGGTCATACACTTGGATGTTTAGGAATGCTGTAGTGACCTTGGTGTAAAGATCTCCCATAATGATCTGCTTGGTGTGAAAGGTTGACAGCTTGTGTTTTGTATAAACGCAGTCATTGGAAACTCTTAAGGGAAGTTTGTTTAGGTTGTTTCTGCCTGCCCAGGCTTGAGATGCTTGGCTACTCAGAGGTTCCAGGGATTTTAGGAAGGCTATCTCGTGAAAACCAGTCCTGTGCTCAGTGGTCAGGTTTGCAGCTGAGAAGAGACACTTTGTGCTGCGACTTTGAGTGTCGAGTCGGGTCGAGCTATGCAGGATGGGGTGGGCTTTGGTGGGGTTTGTCATGCTGAGGATGGGCTTTAAAGCACAAAGGCAGGATTGGCCAGATTGGATCTGTTATTTCTGGAATTGTGCTGCTTTGTGTCTCAGCTGGCGCTGTCTGCTGGTTTAAGGAGTATTAATAGTGGCAAGTGTCACTGCCTCCTTGGAACACGTGATTTAAGGGAAAACTGAGGGATGTTGTATGAGCCTGTTTGAAATGGGCAGGCTGTTTCACAATCACTGGAACACATGAACGTTTTCTGATGGATTTTATGAAGCTCTGTTTTCTTCCCAGTTTTTAATCTCAGAGGGGAGGAGAGAGAATATTCCCTATAGGGTGGACCTGCACTCTTTCCTCCTTCTGTTACAGCTGTCCTGGAGAATGCTACATTTGCTTTGGCTTTACCATATTCCACAGGACAGTATTTCTGACTATAAGATTCAATTTCTGGGTATTCTATATCCAGGCAATGCCAACTGTTCTCTGTGGCAGCAAGAGAACACTCCTTCCACTCACACAGTTCTTTCATTTGGTGATCCCAGGGCTATTTGCTATATTCTGCTCCAAATCCTGGCCATAGCGAAATTAATTGATTGATGCACCAGGACAGAATTTTTTCTGGGCTATTCAGCAATGCACGTGGTTTCAGTTTATTTCCAGGCTGTTCAAATCCTGTATGTCTGTGTCAAGCTCATATATTTGCCCAGGAATGGAGGAAACAAACCGTTCTGCTTATGCCAGTGCCTTGGCACTGGCTGTTTATAAGGAATACTTTGTGCTTATGGTATTTTTAAGCCAGCCCTTAACTACACTGACAGATTTTTGCTTGTGTTCTAGCTGTGTCTGAAGACAGGAGAAAACTTGGATCTGTCTGATGCTCTAATCCATGTTTTCTGCTGTGAGACAGGGAACTGTGTTTCCTCATCCCTAAGAGAAGAGCAGCTGGGAGCCTTTTCACAATGCAGTCAGAGCAGTGGAAGAGCAGACCACTTGCATTTGCCTTGTAATCCTGTCTCTCATTTAGTATTGTGTGAGAAGTCTTTAAAATAATATTTTAATGTAATGTTTGTTAATATTATAAAATAATATTTAAAGTTGACTTGTTGGCGTTGGTTTAAGGGCCTTTTGAGATGAACTTTTGAAATTTTTTCAATTGTTTTATCCCTGTCCATGGCAGAGGGTTGGAAGTTGAAGATTTATAAGGTCTTTTCCAACCCAAGCCATTCTAGGATTCAAGGACTGGGATTGGTGTTGGGCCAGACAGAGAGTGCAGGCTGTCTGCAATGGGGTTTTGCTCCTCTTAGAGGTATGGCCTCGAGCAGGGGGAGTTTATTCTACACCCTCTTCTTGTGAACTTGTTTCCAACCTACTTCTCACCTTCTCTGTGTGCACAAAGCTTCATGTCCCCCCACTCCAGGATATCTTGGCTGAATGATTTCAGCTCTGAGCTGCAGAATACCCTGAACTAATTGTTCTTATAAATAATGTTAATTGAATTGATTATGAACATATTAATGACTTCAAATGAATGTCTTAAATTAAAAAAAAAAAAAAATTTTTTTCCTTTCAGCAGATGAGTTAAAATGGGGGAATGACCTTAAACTGAAGGAGGGTCAATTTAGATTAGCTATTAGGGAGAAATTAATTTCTGTAAGGATGCTGAGGCCCTGGCAGGGGTTGCCCAGATAAGCTGTGGGTCCCCACGCCTGGAAGTGTCCAAGGTCAGGTTGGATGGGGCTTGGAGCCACCTGGCTTAGTGGAAGGTGTCCTTCCCCATGGCAGGGGGAGGAATGGGATGGGCTTTCAGGTCCCTTCCAATCCAAACCAGTCTGTGATAAATTGTATGCATATGGCTGGGAAGTTCCCTAGAAGCACCATGGAGGGCTTGGAATGCAGAAGGGAGTGTGTAAGATGTCAGCAGTGGCAGTTGTTTTGTTTATTTTCCTCTTACTTTTTCCTCCAAATTATCCTCTGGATAACTTGCTGGCACCGAGGTTAAGAGCTACTGACACAGGTGTGTGTTTCAGGTTATTTTATTAACAGCTGCTTTCCCCAGAAGAAGTACTTATCTTCCAAGCAAAACTCTTTGCCAGCTGTTTCATTCAGTGTAACCCTCAGGGCACGGTCTGGTTCAGTTCCCTGGATTTTTCCCTAGTGCAGAAGTATACAAGACGTTGCTGAAAGCCAATTAGGATCCCAAGAAAACTGTTGAAGCACATTGATATGTGGGCAGTCCATCAAGAACAGCTCCATGCACAATGTTCCTTCCTTGTTCTTACTGAAACTGTAATTCTGCATCAGCTTTTTGCCTGAAAGAAGCCTCTTTCTTCTTTTCTGTCTCAGGTTCATGAAGCTCCTTGTTCTTTGCTGTGTGGTCATTCTCACCACAATTAGTCCTCTCATTTTCCTGCATGGTCTGGTTTGTACCTGGTAGTAATTGTGCTGTCCTATGGCTTTGTGAGTTAATAACTAATTCCTTAGTGGTGCAAACCACTGGAAGCTTGGCAGCCAGAATGGTGCCATCACCCTGCTCTACCACAGTCCTTCTTAGAGAAGTCCCTGTTAAACAAGGATGGTCATTATCCAAACTGATGCCTGGGACTGAGAGCTGTTTGTAGCTCCTTCCAGTGACTAATGCCCAGTATGAGCCTTTTTAATTGACATATAAGTCATGTAACAGTGTGCAGTTAATAATGAACCATTTTGGGATTTGTGCAAGAACTGGGGAATTTCTGATTCTTTTTACTTAGAATTTTTTTTCTTAAAAGCACAATGCTGAACTGCTTTTTTGTTTGGTTAACTGCAGAGCTATTGTAATGTAATCCCAGTTTGCAAGACTTAGATAAAATCTACCTAAAACTCTTGTTTTATGTTTCTAATCTTGGGGGAAAAGGAATCCACACTCTTAAGTTTCCTTCCCTGTATCTCTGCACAGGGGGGGAAGGCTCTGCTTTCTCCATCTCAGCTCTTTTGTTTTTGGTACCATCTGTAAAATACCTTCAGAGAATTTCCCATCATCACCTCAAAATTAAGGAAATTGTGAAGCCCTGATCATCAGCCTTTTGGGTGTTACAGCCTGATTTGGAGTTCAGCTCATTTCAGAGCCATGTTCTTGATACACTTAAAGGAGTTTTAAAAAAACAAAGATCAAATACAAAACTCCGTTCCAGTGAATGTGGCTCTGTGTTCCCATTCAAGTGGCTATAAAATGATGGGACACACTATGGGGAGTGTTGGGTCTTTTACCTGAGCTTGTGAATTCAGCTCTTCATGGCTGACAGAAGCAGGCAAATAGATCTCCTCTTGTCCTCTCATAGTATAGAATATTGTGGTGTGTTTTTCTTGTAGCATGAAGTGTCTCTTCTGTCTTGTTTGGGATGGAGGTGATGTTTAAGCCTCAAATACCAGGACAGCTGCAGTGGGTCAGATCAAAGTCTGTGTAAGTGCTTCTCACATGGCTGCAGGAGCTGCACATCTACTGGGCACAGAGAGAGGCATTGCTTGGGCATCGCTGCTCTGTTTCCAGGTCAAAAGCTCTGTGTGCAGCTGGCAATAACACGGTTGAGAGCCAGCACCTGTGAGGACAGTACAGGCACATATCCACCTCCGAAGGTTTTCTTTCCCTTGAACAGTACGTGGCTTTGGAATTTCCATAACCCCGAGGATGTACCTTTGTCCTTATCAGTTCATGATTTTTCTGTCCAAGATCTCTGTGCATTCCCCTTGAGCATCCACAGGATCTCCACTTCTTCAGCTTAATTATGTGTTGCATGGGGAAATGTGTCCTTTTGGTTTGCTTTGAGACTGCCTTGTGATTCCCCCTTGTTCTTGTGTGAGAAAAGATGGTGAGCAATTATTTCGGTGTCTCCTCTGTGCCTACTCTGCTTTTCCAGTCATCTGTCTTCCAGGCCAGAGAGTTAAAACACAGTGGCTCTGCAGATGGAAACACTTCTGTCCCTTGCTCATCCCTGCTTTTCTTTGACCCTTTTCCACTTCTGCTCCGATGCCGGTGGAGAGGAGCAGAGCTACACTCTGCTCCAGATAGATCCTGTCTGGGTTTGTTTACAGCACAGTGGTGTGTTTTGTTCAGGGTGATACTTGCTTTTCTTCAGAGTAGGCAATTTCCTGGAGCTACAGATCGTGTTTCCAATGGTTAATAGTCAGTTTGGAACCCGTAATCTTGGAGTTAGGGTAGGGGTTTTCCACACATGCATCATTTAATTTTTCTCAACCAGGTTGACCAAGTGTCCTGTAAAGTTCAGCTTTTTCTCACCAAGTTATCCACTTAGTCAGCTGCTGTTTTTATTACCCTGAATAGCTTAATATCATCAGTAAACTTAGTCACTGTTATTCACTCCTCTTTCTAGATGTTTTATGAATATGTGGAGCCACAAATTCCACTGAAGCTCCGTGGGTTTTCAGTCCTTGGCATTACACCTGTATGGTGTGACAGAGGGCACTGCCAAGGCTTTATTAACTCTACAGCAGTGAAGATTTTGAAACATTAAAGAGGAGTTCCTTCCTTTTCTAAAGAGTTTTGTGGCACTTGTACTAAGACTTCTTGCCTTGATGGCTTAAGGTAACCAAAGTAATGAAATGCATTCCTTTGTAGTGATGGGGAAGAATAAAAACTCCCTGGTTGTTGAAGACTAGGAGATGTTTCTTTCTTCCTGATGACTGGAAAGGACTTGGACTGTTTTGCTTGTGCTCTGAAGTTGGCCAGTCCAATTCCAGTCTGTGTTCTGAGCCCAGTTGTCCTCCCATGGAATGCCAATGGGAATCCTCCCAGCTTGCTGTGTCTCCTTTGTTCTAAATATTCATGCATTTTCTCAGCTTTTCACCATTCTGTTTCTTGCCCTGTGGGACAAGAGTCCCTATGTGAGAGTAATTATAAATGTTTATGGGAATTGGGCTGCTTTGTTCAGGCAGTTAAATGTGATGTTTAAGCAAGAAGAGCTTTGTTCTTTGCAATTGATTCCATCGGTTTTAAAAGGTGCCTGTAAAGATGCTGGGGAACAGCAATGTGCCTGAGGATATCTGGTAGCTCAGACCACCTTGTGTAAATCCCCCTGTAGGGGAAAAGGTTTGGCTGGCTTCATGCCCTTCTTGTCCGGGGCTGGTTGCTCTTGACATGGAAATTAAGTGTCAAGCCCATGTGTCTCTTCTTTGCTCCTGCTTCTTCAGTGATGTGAGTTTGCCCTGTTTAGGGTTCTGTGGATATTTGGATTTGCTCTGTTAGATTTGGGTCTGTAGAACTAAAGGCTTGTCCTGCTCTGATGAAGAATCACTTCTATTTCTATTATCTCCTGTCTGCCTTGGTTGCTGAGCCCCATTAAGTGAATGGGAGGTAGGATGAAGGTGTCAGGCTATAACTAGATCACTACCTGATTATTACCCCCTTTTCTAGACTAGGATGTAGCTTTTTTGTAACCCTGATGGCTTTCTAATGCTGACGATGGGGAAAAATCATGTTTGGTTTGTAAATACTGGGACTCAAGGCTGCTTGTGGAGCATAATGTACAAGTGATGCATCATCCATCATTTGTGCTGTGTCTCTTCCTTGAAGCAGATCCTGCTGGGAAGACCACAGGCTTCAGTAACTCCTGATTTCCAAGGCAGTGATGTAAGATGTTTGCCTTGGAAATGCTACTGGATTGCTTGGCTGGGATTGCATCAAACAGCAAAGTGCAACATCGTGGGCTGAGTGGGGCTTGAGGTGCTTGATCAGTGAGAGGGGTGGGTGTGTGTATATCAAGGCCAGGGTTTGATTACAGGCTCCTCAGAGAACAGTCACGGGCCCCAAGGCTGCCACAGAGCTCCAGAAGCATTTGAACAGCACTCTCTGGCACGAGTTGGGATTGTTGGGGTATCCTGTGCAGGGCCAGGAGCTGGACTCAGTAATCCTTGTGGGTCCAGCTCAGGATTTTCTTTTTGGGTGTCTAGGGAAGGATACTGTGAGTTTCAGTGCTCCAAAGAAGGAATCTCCTGCTGGTTCTTTTGTGGGCACGCACTGGGTGAATGATGTCTTTTGCTTGGAGGACCTTCTTAGGCTGAACTGAGACTGTGCCTGACTTGGCCTGCCCAAGGGCTTTGGGCTGTGCTCCGGCTCAGGCAAGTCCTAACACACCAGGGTTTGTGTACTGCACATCTGGGAGCCGTGCCCTGACTTCTTCTCCAGTCCCTCCTTTGGCTTAGTCTGCTATTTCCCTCTCTGTGGTGTGGCAATAAAGTCCTTACCTTTGCCAGGAGTGTTGATGCTGAACCTTGGTTGTTAATCGAGGTGAGAGCCTCTGAATGAATGGGCAGCCTTGTCTTTCATTGTCATCTTGTCAGGTACAAACTCTTGAGCCTTTTGTTGTTGGCTCCCTGCAGTGTGAATAGATAAGGTGATCTCTCCTTGCTCACTTGCTGTTATCAGGACCTGACTCATGATGTGGCTGCAGCCCCTGGGGAGAGTGGTGATAGGACTGAAGTTGCTTTGAGCGGTGTGTTTAGAGAGGGCTCCTGTTTGCATACTTGTCCTTTGTGAGCTTGGTGTCAGCACAGGATTTGAGCCATAGCATGTATCAGCCATTCCCATGCCAGTGCTGCTCTTGCCCTTCCTGTTCCTGAGGGATTTTAATGGATGGGGATGAGTCTGAGCAGATGTCTTTCTTGCTCCTCTCATAAGATGCAGCCCAAGTTTAATGAAAGTGTAGCCAAAGGGTGTAAAACACTTCCTGATGGAGTACCTTTGCTCTCCAGGGATTGTATCCCAGAGCAAAGCCCCATGTGTGTGCGCAGATGCCGCCCTGCCTTCCAGGACTGTTGCGTAGCTGTAAGGCTGTGACACTGTTCCACAGCCTGTGGATTCAGAGGAGGATGAGCCAGGAAGGACAAATGTTTGCAACCTGCTTGAGCCTTGCTGCACATTTTGGTAGATCTGGCCGGTGGTTGAGTGCCAAGGACCAAGATGTCTCAGACCCTTCTACTCCACTCAGGTGAGACCATACCTGCAGTGCTGCATCCAGTTCTGGGGATTCCAGCATCAGAAGGATTTGGAGCTGCTGGAGCAGGTTCAGAGGAGGCCACAGAGATGGCCTGAGGGCTAGAGCCAGGCCAGGAGAGCTGGGGGTCTTCGCCTGGAGAGGAGAAGGCTCCATGGGGATCTCAGAGGCCCTTCTAATGCCTGAAGGGGCTCCAAGAGAGCTGGAGAGGAACTTCAGCAAGGGCCTGGAGGGACAGGGCAAGGAAGAATGGCTTCCCACTGCCAGAGAGCAGGGTTAGATGGGGTGTTGGGAAGAAACTCTTCCCTGAGAGGGTGGTGAGGCCCTGGCACAGGTTCCCAGAGAAGCTGTGGCTGCCCCACGCCTGAAATTGTTCAAGGCCAGGTTGGACAGGGTTTAGAAGAACCTGGTCTAGTGGAAGGTGTGCCTGCCTATGGCAAGGTGAGCTTTCAGGTCTCTTCCAACCCAAACCAGTCTGGGATTCTGTGGTTTTGGATCAGGGATCCATCTCCTTCCATATCCAGCCACCTTCCCTCCATTCCCCTCTGACTTGCTCCTTGAGGTCTAGGCAGGCCCTTGACTGAAGGGCAGTGGGGACCTTTTGGGGACCCCCTTCTCCAATCCAGGCTTACAGCGGGGCTGAAGTGAAGATGTTCACTTTTGTCCCCTCTCTAGCTTGGGGGCATGGGGACATCTGCTCTAGCCTCTATTCTGGCACACTGGTATTTAATGGGGGAGTTTCACTGGCTCCTTGTTAGCTGCATGCAGGCCTTGGGAGCAGCATCACCTTCTCAGTGGAAGAGGTGATTGATTGGGGTCCAGCTGCTCAGCTAACAGGGTGATGTGTGCAGCAGGACCCTTGGCTACTGTCCCAGTCCAGGACACCGGCCCTGGAGATGCACAGGGGGTGATTGAACCTGGCAGCCGGCTTATCCCGTGTCCGCATTTGGGAAGTGGCAGCATTAGCTCAGGCAGTTGCAGCTGCTTCCCAGAGGGATGCGTCACATTGCCATCTGTCCCTGTGTAACATAACATGCTGGCTGCTTAGCCAGGAACAGGGCTTGGCACCTTGGATTTGTGGCTCTACCTGCAGTGCTTGTTGTGCTTTGTATTCTGGCCTGGCTCCGCTTTCCACCCTGGCAGTTGGATTTTGCTGTGGTGCAGTGGCTTTTTTGGCATTAAAAGCACCTGCAACAGACTTGGGGCAGAGTTACAGGAAAAGAGGTAATTAAATCGACTTGTGTTGGGTAACATTCTTGATGAGAACATGTGCTTTGATCTGCTCCCTGTCCCTGGAAGACAGCAGAGAATCACACTGTGCTCACTTTGCATCCTGCAGAGGAATTGGAGGTGAAACCTCCTTGGGCGTGTGGCTGAGAGGTGGTGTTCTGGGTGGGAGGCCAGGCCTCCCTTTTTGGGAAGGTTTCTAAGGATCAATGGCCGCATGTGCTGTTGTCCCAGGATTGAAGCTGTTTGGGGGTGGGCTCTCCCTGGATTTAGCAGTGGCAAAGGGTGGGGTTTCCTGTAGCAGCCTGTGTGCTTGTGGCAGAAGTTGTATGAGCTGCCAGGATGGGAGGGTGCTTTCCCGTTACCTGGTTAGCATGGGACCATGGGAAGCAGGCAGAGGAACTCTGTTGTTGCCCTTATTTCAGGGGATACAACTCCAGGCAGAGCAGCTGACTTGCAGGGAGACATTCCGAGCTGAAGCAAAGCACCAGGTTCAGAGCCCTTCTGAGTGAAGAGGAAAAACCTGCTGCAATTGTGGGTACTTGCTGCAAGTGTGGCTTTGCTGTGAAAGTGGGATGGACTTGGCACCTCTTGGATTGTCTGGGTGGCAATAAGACTTGCTCCAGGGGAGCCGGAGCCCCTCAGTGCCTGTTGTGCTCAGACTACAGGGACCTGCCTGTCTTCAAGGAAGAGGCAGAGTCAGGGAGGAGCATCATCAGCTTAGGGCCCTCTGGCTGCTGACAGGTTTAATTTCTGAGATGGTGTCTTGTGATCTGAGAATGACACTTCAGATACCTCATAACCGTTTAAGCCTGGACCAGCTTCTGTGAGAGCTTCTCCATTAAACCCTAGCAGAACCCAGAAGAGATGGGCAGGGGGTGCTGAGAACAGCAGAGGGGGTAGCAGCCCTTGGAGTCTGGAGGTATTTGATGCTATGCTGCCTCTTTGTTCTGGTGCAGAGGTGTTTGGACAGAGTTTTTCTGCAGTGCTGGAGGAATACCCAGGGGTGATAACAGAAGTCATTGGGAAATTCCTGTGAAGTTCTTGGTTTTTGAGTGAGATGCCATCAAGTAGTATCAGGGGTATCAGGGTTTCTGCTGGGGGCTGGGATGGTTTCAGTCCCTGCAGACCAGGGCTGATGTCAGTGCTTCCGGGGTTTGAGCTCCAGCCTGCTTTGAAGCCCACATGGGAATTCAGGTGGAGTTTTTTCATAAAATCATGGAATGGTTTGGGTTGGAAGGGACCTTACAGACCATCTCATTCCAGTGCAGACACACCTTCCACTAGACCAGGCTGCTCCAAGCCCTGTTCCGCCTGCTCTTGGACACTTAAAAAGTTGAGGCAGCCACTGCTTCTCTGGGCAATCTGTGCCAGAGCCTCACCACCCTCACAGGGAAGAATTTCTTCCCAAATCCCATCTAACCCTGCCCTCTGGCAGTGGGAAGCCATTCTTCCTTGTCCTGTCCCTCCAGGCCCTCGTCCAAAGTCCCTCTCCAGCTATTTTGGAGCCCCTTTAGGCACTGGAAGGGGCCTCTGAGGTCTCCCCGGATGAACACCCCCAGCTCTCCTGGCCTGTCTCCAGAGCAGAGGGGCTCCACCCCTGAGAGTGTTTCCGTGGCCTCCTCTGGACCTGCTCCAGCAGCTCCACATCCTTCTGATGTTGGAATCCCTGGAGCTGGATGCAGCTCTGCAGGTGGTGAATCACCTGAGATGATGAAAAAAAGAATGAGGAGCTGTTGGACTTCAGCAGTGTCACATCCCTGCAATGACTGGATGCAGCAGCAGCACCTCTTTTGACAAGAACAATACTCTTTCCCTGGCTTTGCTGACTATGGAACAGGCTCCATGGGAGAGCATGTTTTGGAATGCTGATGTGTAACAGCAGTGAATAAAATTGCTCTCAGCTAATATGATCTCTGTTATTTCTTTTTCAGGAACGCCAAGGCCGTGTGAAGTAAAAGGCGATTCCTCCCTCACAGACTGCAGCAGACATTGCATCCCAGCTGTATTTCAGAGTAAGAAAGGAGCAAGAGTATCCCAGAGAGAATTAGGACTTTTTTTTCTTAATTCCTTTGACTTCAAAAAGACTTTTCCAAACTTCCAGTTTAAAAAAAAAAAAAAAAGTATTGGAATATCACAAGACATAGGACTAAAAAAAAAAACCAACAACAACAAAATCCCTTCTAGGTAGAGTAGAGGTAAACCCTGTCCCCTTTCTTTTGGCTTTGGTTGTGATTTCAGAGCATACACTTTGTTTTTTGTCTTTTTACTATGGTTTTTGGATTTTCAAGCCCATAAGTAGCATATGCCTTTTTTTTTTTCCTCTAATTTTTGAATCCCACCATTTCCCGTCCTTCCACCCTGTTGCGCCTCCTTCCCTGGTTTTGACATTTGCACTTGGAACACTGAATTGTTACATCCACCGTGCAAAGTGGAGTAACTTTATTTTTCTTTCTTTTGCCGGACTGGAAGAGGAGGAATTCTATGAGGAAGTTGGGGTTTTGGCCTAAGAAGAATTGAACAGAAAATTTTCCATGAGGTTATGTCTTAATGGTGGATCATTTTTCTCTGACCCTTTTTTACTCAAAAGTCAAGTACTAGGAGTCCTAAGAAATGTTCTGTTCTTGTGCATTGTATGGATTTAAAGATTGAGTCTGGATGAAATTGATTTTTTGAAAGCTGAGACCAGTGGTAGAAACCTTTTTATTTACAGGAAAATTAATTTTGGACAATAAAAAGCCCGAAACAAACAATCCAAGGAAGAACTATTGTAAAATGTGTAGTGACTATGTTTCAGTTTCTTGTTAAGCCAGTGGGGAATGGGCGTTGCCTTCTTTTCACCATTAATCACTTCTCAATAATAAATGTGAGATCCTGTTGAGCATCACTGTTGTCTCCTGCTCCCTTCCCCGTGCTGTCAGCTCCTTGGATTCCAACTATTGGAAAAATACCTGAAGAGAAGGAATGGAGAGGTGATTTCCCTTGGATTTAAAGCAGGGTGCTCTCACATGGGCATCCCCAGCTCAATCCTGGGGCTGTTCCCCAGCCCTTTGGGATCGTTATGTCCCCCGGGTGTCGCCTGGCTCTAGGTAGGAGGGGCAGTGCCCACCTGGCCTTGCGCCCAGGATTCCTTCCCATGTTATGGTAAGTTGGGAATGTTCCAGCTCCTTACAGGTATGGGAAATGCAGACACCTCACAGCCCCACTCATCTTTCCTAGGAAAACCACCCCTTGTCAAGAAAATAATAAAAAAATTCTCACTCTTCCTCTTCTCTCGTCATGAACCCTGCTGCTCACTTTGGTGGACTCCACCTCTCTTCAGTGCCATTTTTCCAGGAGCAGACCAGCTGTCAGATCCCCTCCAGTCTGACAAGCGCTGCTCTGGAAACAAGGTCAGGTGTCCTGGGGGCACGGGAAGCATAAGGGCCCCCAACTGCCAGCAGACTTGCTGACGGAGCTTGGTACGTGTGTGACGGAATAAACCCTTACCAGCCACCTTTGCTCTCCCTTTGCACTGGGGAAGGGGCTATGTGGGAGCCTTGGCTAAGAGGTGATGCAGAGATGGTGTCATTTGGGGCGCCCCAGTGTCTCTGTGGGAGAGTGAAGATGCAGTGGAGAAGGTGAGTAGGTTATAAGAGGGGTTAGGTGGGGTCCTGCCAAATATGGGAGGTTACAGCCCAAAAATGCTTGGAAATTTAGGGAGTATGTGTGTGCAAAAAAAATAGAAAAACCTGTAGCTTTTGTTAACTACATATATATAATATTGTTTTATTAAAATTGATTTCCAAATACAACCTTGTATTTACTGTATTTTATACAGGATCTTGGACTAAAAGAAATTTTAAATATAGATATATAGGGGTTAAAAATGCAAATATAATTTTTGTCTATGTAAACTAAGCAATAAAGGTCTTGAAATGGAAGAAAATACGATATCTATGAAGGCAATGGAAATAGCTTAGTCTATTCAGAGTTTTTTTCTGTCACTGAAACACAGCATGAGCTTGTAGCTGGTACTTAAATCGCTGCCGCCACCTGGTGAAAAGAACGACGTACGGCAGCCGCTCCGTCAGGCTCCGCCACACTCAAACCGGCGGCTTTGGCACGGGCGACGCCGTTCTTCCCAAGATGGGGGCGGTCACGCATGCGCTTTGGAGACGGACCTTTCCCCTCAAAAAGGCGTCTTCCCGCCTGCCTGAGCCCGACCGCGACTCTCCGCTTGCTGCGCGGGGCTTTGCGCTGTGGGGAGGCGGATGGTTCGAGAGCCGAGTCGGAGTCGGGGCTGGATTCAGGCAACAGAATAAATGCATGTCTGATGAGCAGGACCCTTTTGCCGTGCCACACAAGAGATGGCGGCTCAGCGTGCTGATTTTGTCCTTCTAAAGATGGTGGCGTCGTGCACGTGCCCCTTTGGGTAAGGACCAAATACGGTGCTCAGAAGGACTCCACTTCTCAAAAATGCGGTTTTTTCGGCGGCCTGAACCCGACGCCTATTTTGACATTGACCCGGCGCTTTCAGCGCGATTTTCCGTGGCGTCTCTCGGTGTGGGGACACCAGTGGTGCGGTCAGCGGCCCCGGGCGGGAGCCGCGCGTGTGGCGGCAGGCAGCGGCGGGGACGTCTCTGTCCCTCCCGCCGCCACGCGGTGCCGGACCGGGCTCCTGGCTGCACCCCACCCTCGGCACGAGGAAATGCATCAAAACTCCAAATGGTCATAAAATAACACAGAGTCGCTAGAGCTGCCTTTGCCATCCCCCTGCTCCCCCGAAGGGCAGGAGCTGTGCAGAGACGGGAGCACACCCTCTTTCCCAGGAGGTGAGAGCTGGCGGGGCCAGAGCTCAAGGCAGGGTTTCCCAGACGGGGGGAGCAGGGAGAATTTCAGCTCCTAGCAGCTCTGAGTGGCGGATGGACTCCGTGCTGAGCAGGTGGGAGATGTGGGTCGTATTCACGTTCCCAGGCACTGCTGAAATGACAAGTCACAGCAGCTTCGCATGTCTGTGTGTAGAACTGCTAAAAACGGGAACCAGCTCTAATGCTGGCAGCTACGTGTGAGCAGGGAGATGACATCAGGAGGCTGGGAACAAGTCCCAGAAATTGGTTAAAATGAAATGGACTTTGGCCAGGCATCTGAAAATCGCTTTTGGTTTTGCTTTAGGAATTCAAAACTGAAGCGATTCTCAACGTGTTGGCATTTCTTTTAGTGTAGTTTTGGTGAGGTGCTGGCTCAGTACCTTTCTGGCAGCTGTTGTTGGCTGAACAGATCGGCACCTGATTTACCTGTAAGGTCCTGGTTCACTGCTTCTCACAGCTTGTACGGTAGCTGGAATCCCAGTGCTGCAGTGATGCACTGGAATTCCTGAGTTAATGTTAAGTCCTGCCACATGATTTTTACAAGGTTAAATTCCAGTGAATCTGTAGCAAAACCCAGAAGCCCTGAAGCACAAGAAGCTGTGCTGCAGGACCTGATGGCCTTGGTGTGCCCCTGGCTGTACCTGTTGAGGTGCTCCCCTGCTGTGCTATTGGTGCTGCCTGTCGGTGGGGATGGGCAGATCCAAAGAGCTGGAGTTTAACCCCGCCGGAGGCATTTTGGAGCAGGCAGAGCTGCTCAGGCACTGCATGTAGAAACTGAAGTCGTCACAGGGAAAGCTGTCTAATCATCGCAGTCCTCTGCTTTTCCTATGACAGAACCTGTCCTCAGTCATTCCTGCAGTTTGCAAGGAGTAAAAATGCCCTTGGAGATTTGTTACTGGGACCAGTAATC
This sequence comes from Lanius collurio, assembly GCA_020086605.1. NCBI lineage: Eukaryota > Metazoa > Chordata > Aves > Passeriformes > Laniidae > Lanius > Lanius collurio. The sequence continues at coordinate 759,979 of JACBWW010000105.1, forward strand.
CATTTTCTGAGGGAAGTCCTTGAAACAGACCTGTGAGAAATGAGGATGCTGCATCTGGAACAACGAGAATGGAGAGTCCATAGTGAATGTCATCTGGTGAGTCTCTTGATATCTCTGATCTAATACTGTGCTGTCACCAAGTGACCTCATTCTGATTTAAACTGTCCCAGTGTGCTGAAAGTACACATTGAAGTACAGAATGCCTGTGGGAAGCTTCATGCTCCCAAGGGATCAGTTTAGGGATGTGCAGCTTCTGAACTGCACAAATAGTTCAGATTGCCACAGAAACCTGCTGGACCGTGGTTCTGAGCCAGGAGTATCGGGAAAGTGGAATCTTCAATGCCAGCTCAATAGTTATTTTTCTTGGAGCTATCCAGGAAAATAACAAAACAAAATGGTGTTCATGTCCCACCTGCAAACCACAGAGCGGGATAAATGGTGTAACAGTGTATTTTTTTCCTGCTCTCTGCACTCTCTCAAGGATGTCCTGAAGTGCTCTGGCTTATGGCAATGTAATCTGTGTGTAACAGCTTCCCGTGCCTATCTGTGCAGCTGGGTCAGGCACTGGGTGTCCCAGGGTGGAATCCCCGAGGTTGGAAAACCTTTGAGACCATCAGGTCCTATTGCTGCCCCAGCACTGCCAGGACCACCCCTTACCCATGTCCCCAAGTGCCACATCAGGAACCACTCACTGACACAAATTGGGTGAGCGCTGCAGGCACTGACAGCATAATTTCTCACTGGCAGGGGGGCTGGGGGCTCCCAGAGGGAGTCCAAAACCCATGGCCTTCCCAGGCACGATGGCTGGTGTGGAGAACACAGGCTGCAGGGGGGAGTAGCCCAAAGCCAGACTCGGGATAATTTCCCTGCAGTTCAAGGAACCCATGCCCAAAGCACCTTTAACTCCACTGTGCTCAGCACCTTTTTGTAGGTGTAGATTTTTATGCACTTGGAAACAGATTTTGGGATCTGCCATTGAATTCAGTGAATTGTATCAGCCAGAGACACAGTGCATTCATCTTGTCGCAAAAGGTGCCTGCTCCGTGTCAAAGGAAATTGAGGCTTCAGATAGGTAAGATTGTGTCCTGGACAGGGAGCAGGGTAACCAGTTTAGGAAGTGTCTGGAGGGGTTTCAAAAGCCACACGGTGGGAAATGGTGTCTATTGGGGGCCCCCTAAGGCTTTTCCTCAAGCACAGCAGATGCATTTACATGTCTTAAAGCGCACAAATGCATCCACCAAGCTCACAGAAACACCATATAACTTTGTCCCTTACTAACCTTGGTGTCCATTGAAATAATGGGCACAGCTTTCAACTCAGGACAAAGCCGGAGACTCGAGGACCCAGGCGCACTTAGGAGAGGGCGAGTAGCCAAAGTGCTGGGATTTGGCCTGTATGTCACTAAATGTGTGCATTGATTTTGGATTTCTTTATCTTAGCTGACTAAGAGGCTAACCGGGATGTCATGAGGACTTCTGAGATGGCTGAGGAGGACTCATTTTGCATCCAAAGCAGATTCACGTTGCCCGTCATCCTAAAGATAGGTTGGGGGCTTTGACTCGGAGATGGGATGATAGTGGGGTGGAAGTTCCCGGGAGAGATTTAATTATTAGTGCAGGGGTAAAGGATGTCCTCTAAGGAGCCTCTTAGCACAGCCAGAGGGAGTGGCTCTACTTTTGATTGCAACCATAGAGTGTGCAGAGCAATTCCATCCAGTCTGTGTTGTGTTGTCTGGCATGTCTTTGGGATCCCTTGGATCAGATATGTCTGCCTTTTATCCTTGAGGACCTTACAGCAAGTGTCAGCCGTCACCTTCGGGCTCTTGAACGTTCGCGCTTCTCAGCATGTTGCCGATACAGTTTGTTTTCTTACCGGTGCCTTTGGCCGCGTCTTGGAAGCTTTGAGTCGGGTGTCTTTTGAGGCCTTGTTCTCGGCTGTATTGCCATCTATCCTTTCCAGCCATGAGTTGTAATGTCCTGGGGCTTATAACCTTGTAAGGATATGGGGAGCATTCTGAACGTAGCATTGTCTCGCAGCCATCTCGATCCTTGTGACCGACAGTTCTTATAACAGGTCACTCCGTTACGGTCTTTGCTTCCGCTCCTTAGAGCCTCTTTTGTCCACTGTTGCCACGGCATCAATTGTCTCTTTTGGCATCATCTCGGTCTTTGCCATCATTCTTCTCCCAGAGAGCTTTTTTATTATTATCCTCCTGTTGCACTGTTTGTAGCAGAATGTGTTGTTTGTGTCTAGCCTGGAACTGCTCTGCCTGTCCTGTGGAATAGACTGGGGGGTAGGTGGAGTAGAAAGAAGATACTACAGGTAACCATTAGCTTTGCTTAACCACTTGGCCTTTGTTGTCACTTTTTTTCAGAGGCAGATGGATTAAATCTGTGGCAGAGCACCCCATATCTGGTGAGGGGGCTCTGACATGAAGGTCAGTCACCATTTGTCTTTGCAGGCCAAGTGTAAATGGTGGCTGTGTTACAGCATTTTTTGTCTTTGTTTTTAGGGGGTAAAGCCAGATAGCAGCTGTCAAGGTAGATGGAGCGAGGTAAGCCGGGGAAAGAAAAGTTGTTATTCCTTGGGTGTCAGGTTGTGGTTCATGCACTGATGTTTGGTTTTCTTTATTGTAGCTGACTCAGAGACAACAGCCTGGTGATGGCAGGAGCTTCCCAGGCGGTGCAGCGGCCTTGTTTTGCGCCCAAGGCAGATTCACATCCTAGGATGTCTGAGGGATAAGTCAGGGGGATGAAAGCGGGGTATTGGGTTGGTGCTCGCCGAGAGGGATTTTTGAGTCAGCTTTGGAGACAGGGATACCAAAGAAGGGGCCCCTTATGCCACATAAAGGGAAAGTCTCACATTTGATTACATGGCTTTGATGCACAGGGCAGAGCGCTCCCAGTGCATGTTGTGTCAATTGTCTATGGTATATTCAGTGTCTTTTGGGCATCTTGTGTCTTATATCCTTTGCCTTAGCACTTCAATGTGTTTGCGGCCACTCTTTTCACTGAGAGTTTTCTCTCTTGGTTGCATCTCCTTGTTGGTCATCTCCTGTGTCACAGGTGCCTGCATGGGTTTGGCCCAGAGTTGCTCTGCCCTGCTGCACAGCCTGGCCTGTATGTGTAAAAGGCCAAGGCCTGGGGACTTGAAATTTGTAATGTAGGGTGTAATTTGGCCTCCAGTTGATATTCCTAGATTGACACAGGATGGCTGGAGCTGTTAAGCTGTTGTGCAGCACTTTGACTTTTGTCATCGCTTTCTTTCAAATGCAGACAGATTAAATCTGTGGCAGGGTGCCCCATACCAGCTGAGGGAGTTCCCGCAGGAAGGTCAGTCACCATTTGTATTTGCAGGGCTGGTATGAATGGGTGCTGTGTTACAGCAACAATGTTACATCATTGTTCTTTGCCTTTATTTTTAGGTGGTAGAGCCAGATAGCAGCAGTCAAGGTCAAGTGGGCAAGGTAAGCGGTGGACAGAATGAGTTGCTATAGCTTGGGTATCAATTTCTGGTGCAGTTCTAAGCACCCGTTGTTGTTTGTGTGTTTTAGGGGGTCCCCTTTTTTATGCTGAGCCTCTTCGCCCACCGGCCAATGGACCTGGTTTGCTGCCCTTATGAACCCTCCAGAAATATTACGGGCCTCTGCAATGAAGTCTTTAAATTTTCCATTTGAAGGTACCATCTGGGTGGCCTTTGGCAACAGCTAAGGAGTTGCTACGAGTCACGAAGGGAGGGAGTTGGACCAAGGAGTCCACTCAAGTTTAAGCAATGCCACCTCACCTTGTCCCCTCTTTACCCAGGTACACGCTGTGATGACGGCGTCAGCCTCGGAGCGCGGCCAAAGCGTGCAGCCCGAGGACGCCGGCCCTCTTAGGAGAAGGTGAGTAGCGGAATTGTTGGGTTTTGGCCGACATGCCACTGAGTTTGTGTGCTGATATTTGGTTTTCTTTATTGTAGCCTACTCAGAGGCAACAGCGCAGGGACAGCAGGAGCTTCCCAAGTGGTGAGGCGGCCTTGTCCTGAGCTCAAGGAGGATTTGCATCCCTGGATGTCTAAGTCGAGGGCTACAATGGACCCACAGAAGGGATGAAAGCGGGGTGTCCGGTAGGGGTTTGCAGGGTGGGTTTTTGGAGTCCGATTTGGAGATGGGGATACCCAAGAAGGGGCTCCTTACACCACATAGAAGTGAAGTGTCCCTTTCAATCACCATGCTGAGTTGTGCAGGGCAGAGCAGTCCTGGCGTGTGTCACTTGACAATTGTGCCTTCTGTGTGTTTTGGGCGTCTTGTGTCGCTGGTCTTTTGCCCTAGCCCTTTGAGATGCTTTTTGGAAACTCTGGGCGTTTTTCTTATCATCTCCAATCTGTGTTCCTCGGCCTGGTGCCGATACCGTCGATCCTTTGAGTCATGAACTCAAAGATGCATCCGAATTGCTTCTCTTATTGTTATAAATGAACTGTCAATTTCCTCGAATTAATAATTTGCGTGAGCCAAATTATTAATATAAAAACAAATAAAATTTATTTTAATCAAATTGACAATCTTAATAAGCCACTATAAAGGAAAACAGGGCCAAGCCTAGGTCCTTGACTCTGGGTGACACATACACAGCTCTGACCACCAGCAGTTCAGAGAGGTAAGCGCACACCTTTGAGATGTTTGAGTCCAGTTTTTATACTGTTTTTCTTGCTCCTGGCTAGGAAATCTTTTGTCCTTTTCACTTCTGATGATCCTCTGGCCCAGTGCTCAGTGGTCCATTTAGATGTTGATGTGTCCAAGGATTCTCTTTGTGCTCTGGTTGATGGTTTCCAGTAACTCATCTCAACGTATGATGATCTTTCCGAGAAATCCTTATATGATTACAATGAAGTGTCTCGAGCAATAGGTCCACTCATCAGCAATGTCCAAGGAGCCGCAGATCTTATCTCTTACTTCTTTCAGATGGAAAAGATTCTTGTTGGGTAAGATGAAATCATAGGAGGTTGATGGGTCTGAGGTCATCTCTCCTGAGCTTGCCTGCACTTCTTATGTTAATTAGTACCTTCCTTGAGCAAGATGTCATGAGACTTGCCAAGGTGTACTCTGAACACAACTAATTTAGACATATATACAATTTACAAGATATATTTCACATTCTGGATTCCACATTAATAACTTATTCCTTTTATAGCATTTTAATTTCTTATGAATTTTGACCTATCTATAACACTTATCCAGTTTTGTTCTCAGCTGTGTTGGCAGCTGTGCACCGCAACAATCCATTATAGCGGATTAGGACTTGTAAGAATGCGTAGAGCATTCAGCCTGTACAATTCTCGGGCTTCCATCTTTGCAGTTCTCAGAATAAGTCCTTCTGTTAGCGTCTTCTTTTGCCAGGGTTCTTTGAGCCTCGTCAGCTCAGCATCAGTCTCGAGTAGGTCATCATTCCTCATTCTCTTGGTCTTTGCGATCATTCTTCTCTTGGAGAGTTTTCTCTCCTTGTTGCGTCCCCTCGATTGTCATGTCATGTGTCACAGACATACAGATGCATACATTTGGTCTGGAGCTGCTCTGCCCTGCTGCACAGCCTGGTGTATGGGAGTAACAGGACAAGGCCCGGGGACTTGAAATTTGTGATGTAGGGTGTTGTTTGGCCCCTAGATGGTATTCCCAGCTGGACAGAAGATGGCTGGAGCTGTTAAGTTCTCGTGCAGCACTTTGACTTTTGTCCTCACTTTCTTTCATATGCAGATGGATTAAATCTGAAGCAGAGCGCCCCATACCGGCTGAGGGGGTTCCCTGGAGGAAGGTCAGTCACCCTTTATCCTTGCTTGGTAAGTGTAAAGTGTCACTACATTACAGCATTGTTCTTTGCCTGTATGTTTAGGAGGTAGAGCCAGATAGCAGCAGTCAAGGTCAAGTGAGTGAAGTAAGAGGCGGCCAGCAGACAGAAATAAGTTGTTACTCCTCGGGTATCAATTTCCAGTGCAGTTCTAAGCATCTGTTGCTCTTTGTGCATTTTGGGCAGTCTACTCACAAGTTGTCCCGGCCCAGGATGCCAGTGGCCGGGTGAGTGCAAGCTTTAGGTATAGGTGTGGTGTGCTTCAATTGGAACAGGGAGGTTGTGATTTTGCAGTCTGTCACCATGCTTTTTTACTTTGTTTCTTTGCAGATGCTGCTGCTGCTGCCTTGGACGTGCCCACAAGTAGAGGCGAGTGGGTGAGTCGGCATTTAGGTGGGGAGAGTAATAGCCAAGTGGTACGTGGCAGTGTACTAAACGTGTACCTTTTTTCTTTGCAGGTATCATCCAGGCACCCTCTGGAGTCGGATGGAGATTTGAGGTGAGCCAGGGCAGCAGTGCAGAGAAGCCTTGGGACTTACTCTTTTTGAGGGCGATAGTCATGTTTTCTGTTTTGTTGTCTTAGGAAAAGTGAGCAGCTGCAGAGCCAAAGTTTGGAAAGGCAGGTAAGCGACGAGTCTCGGCAGTTACGAGCGAGGGAGGCATTGCAGAAGGGGTCACTTTTGGGATGCCTCACCATAGTCTGAATTTTCTTTCTGAATTTTTGCAGCTGCCCAATTGGGCTGTAGGGAATGTGTCGACATCCACGGCGCCCAAGCAATCTTTTCCATCGAGGATGGATTTTGTCGGCATGTCTTCCAAAAGCTAAGTGTTGGGACCGGTGGTTGAGAGAAGGGAAAAAACCTTTGGAATGGGAGGAAATTTGAAGTTAGCTTAGAGAAGAGAGCCAGAGGGGGACAGGCCCCTTGGAAGGAGAGGTCTCCTCCTCAGTATCACCTGACCCTTTGCTGAGCAGGACTGTTGTTGGGGTTTGGGGAGTTACCTTTTTTTTTTTTTTTTGTCTTGAGGAATTTTCTTCCATATGTTACCAAGGCAACAAATTGCTGAGTACTTGGGAGAAACACAAGAACTGGCCATGGAGAGGAGGAGCCCATCTAGCCACTGTTTTTACCTGGATGTGCCCCAGGACTCGGGACTTGGTGTGGAGATGAGGAGAGACCATTCTCGTCAGCACTGCAGGCTTCCTGCTGCTTTTTTCCTCTCTGCTGGAGAAACCCCGGGATCCAAAACCTGCCCTTTCCGGCCTCGCTGGGAGCTGAGCTGCAGACCCTGCTGCCTCCAGCCTTCGCTGCTCTGTAGCCCTGCCTGTCCTGCCTGCAGAGACCTCCGGGGATTCCTACCACAGCTCCGCAGCTCGATACATCTCGCCTGCCACCCGGAATTTGTGCTCCTACTGCTGCCCCAGCCTGCCTGGACAGGAGAGCCCAGACAGACCCCAGGATCAGCTGCCCAGGGAGGTTTGTGAAGCCTTTCTCCATCCCTTCCCGGATCCCAGGCCGCCATTACCACACACCCCCCGAGCTCGCTCCGGAGCGCCCCCTGCAGCCGCGGGGGAACCATCGCACCTGCCCTGCTCACCGGGAGCCGCCAGCGCCCCTGCCGGCTGTGACTGGAACTGCACCAAAGGGGAAAGGCGCCTGACAGCCGAGAGAGGCTGGCACTGTTTGTGGTTCTGTCTTGTTGTCACCACTATAGTTATTGTTGTTTGTTTGCCTGTTTATATGTCTGTATTTTAGTAAAGAACTGGTATTGCTATTCTTTATATCTTTGCCTGAAAGCCCCTTAATTTCTAAGTTACAATAATTCAGAGAGAAGGGGGTTTCATCCTTCATTTCAAGGGAGGCTCCTGTCTTCCTTAGCAGACATCTGTCTTTTCAAACCAAGGCAGCCGTGTTGGTATTTTTAATTGGTATTGTTAAGGTCGACATAAAAGCTACACTAGTTGTAATCCATAGTTGTGGAAGGTAGAAAAGACTCTATTATTTCTACTGCTATTCTTGTACCTCTTTACAGTGGCTGTGGCCTAATTTTTGATTGACTGATAGCATAATGTTACAAAGCTATCTAACAAACAATGACCATTCAGGCTGTAAAACAATCAGCTATACAAGCAAAGTATAGCTGCTACATATTATCCACAAGTTGTTCCTTGTACATTCTCAGTGTCCCATAACAAGGACATCCTCCTCTTGTGTCCAGAATATCTTCTTGTTCTTCTCTGTGGGTTTCACTGAAGCTGCAGCATTTCACTGTAATATTGTCACAGGTAAATGCTGACCGGTTTTAGTTCTGACTCCATGAGGCCCCCAGACCAGCTGTCAGCCTCATCAGGGCAGTTCCAACCGATCTCCGCATTCTCACAAGCTTCGCATTGTCGGCCTTCTTCGAGTCTTGACATCGTCGCGGATCTTTTTGCCCGAGGAGCCCACCTTCAGGTCCAGAACAATCGCTTCGGTCGCCCGGCAGTCCTTCTCTAGGCCTATCGAGCTTCTCGAGCATCCTCTTAACAGCTTTGGTACTAACATCTTGCAAGGAGTTACATTTCACCGTCATTCACGTTATTGCCGTAGAGCCTTCTTCAGTAGAGTGTTCTGAGTAAGGGCTGCAGTCAGGGTGTGAGCTGAAGAGTGTGTGACTGCATGTGAGTGTGTGACTTGTCTATGTCTGTCTATGAGAGTTTGTGTCTGTCCGTCTGCTCGTGTCTGCCTCTGAGAGTGTGCGTGTTGATAGGTTCTAACCTTGCGTGTATGATTTTTGCCTTTCAGGTTTCTCAACTAATTTTTAAATTCAGAATAAAAAAAACCCAGCTGGGGGATGTTTTTATTTTCCCCCACCAGCCGTTTTTTTTTCCCTTGGTCCCCGCCTGTCTGCAAGGCAACGTTCATCACCGAGGTTTGGGTGCAGACTGTGCCAGGGTTTTGTCAGGCAGGATGATTTTGAGGCTCCTGGGAACCACGTTCCTATAAAGTGGACAAGATGACAGCGAAGGTGGGTTGCGTGTGAGCTGAAGGGGGGCTCGTGTGTGCGCATGGATTGGTTCTAACCTTGCATGTATGATTTTTGCCTTTCAGGTTTTTCAACTAATTTTTTAATTTAGAATTTAAAATCCCAGCTGGGGAGTTCTTTGTGGTTTTTTTCCCCACCCCGGCTGGGTTTTTTTTCCCCTTGGTCCCTGCTGGTCTGCAAGGCAAAGTTTGTTGCTGAGGTTTGGGTGCAGATTGTGCCGGGGCCGGGATTTTGTCGGGCAGGACGATTTTGAGGCTCCTGGAAACCCCATTCCCAAGGGGCCCGGGCAAGGAGAGCTGTGAAGGTGAGAGCAAGGGTGGGTTTGCCCATACGTTGAAGGAGTTGCATGTGGCAGATGAGTGTTATATACTCCCATGTGCTGATGTTCTTTTGGGTTTCCTGTGCCAATAAAACAAAATGTAGTAAATTTTCCAGAAATAGAAAAATTATTATATTGTGCTGAGGAGGAGGAAAGTTTGGCAGGAGAATGGCAGATATATGTAAATAGAGCAAATAGAGAACATCTTTTTACCAAAAAGAGAGATATTACAGGCAAACAAGAAATGTCAATGTGGCAGGTAGAAGCAAAGTCTGAGAATCTTCCACTGTAAGCTTAAACTGTAACATATCTACTCCCATGGTTGGATAATAATGACTATAATATGGTAATAGTAGTAACGGGGATAGGCTGTAACCAAAAGTATAGGTATTGTGTACAGTAGTGATTGGTTGTCATGCATTAAGATACTCAGCAAAGAAAAGTATGTAATGTTTTGTAACTTGAACAGAAAGGGACTTCAGGTATGCCAACAAGCTGTTCCTGACAGCCGTAGGGCAGGCTCTGCCTACCCACTCCCTGGCCTGCTGTAAGTGTGCCTCTGCAATAAACAGCTTTTTGGAGAGCTGCCTGGAGTCCAACACCCTTCGTGAAATTTTCTCACGTTGCCGTTTACCCCCCAGGGACGGTGAGATCACGACACGAGGCAGGTCAGAGGTACACGGTCAGAGCATAGCTGAGACCCACTTAACGGAAGGCTTCTTTTATAGTGTGGTTCGCAAATAAGAAATTCCATTACCCGTCCAGGCTAAACACCCACCAAGACTGACAAGTAAAGTGGCTGTTGTGGTTTGACACAACTGAGCGCCAAGCATCCAAAATATCAACTATTTTACAAGGAAAACAAAACAAGAAATTAAAACAGATAAACACTCTTCCCCCTGCTCCCTTCTTCTCAGTGCTTTACTCTTCTTTTTTTAACTAGCACAGAAGATAACAAAACATAAGATTCTAGTCAGGGTTACAGTTCTTAAAAAAAAGTCTCTTTCTTATGCTTAAGGAAAGAAGGGTTTCTTCTTCTTGCTTCACATGGTTTCTCAAGCTGCCCCCAACAACAGACCCGCCCGGAAAGAAAACAATCTGCTGTGGTGTAATACATCTCTTCTATGGAAAAATATCAGTTTTTCACACTGCCACACCTGGGCCATCACATGGGGTTATCAATCTTTTTAAGGATGGGTCACTCTGGCCTGAACACAAAGGCTTTTTCTGCTACAAATCCTTAAAAGCCTCTCGCTGATTCTATATCCTGGCATAGGCAACTCTTCACAAACTTCACAGGCCACACGTGAGTCTTCCATCCCCCCATATACTTCAAATGGATTACAGAGACAAACAGTTTGAGATATTACAGTTTCTTATCACCGCATGCAAGAAGTATTTTTAAGCACCATGCAAGGAACGCGGCACCGCCCCTTTTCTCCGCCACCATTTCAGCTCCATCTCACATGGCTCACTCTCTCTGACTCTGAAACCTCAATGCTGGAAAAAATGGTCTTATGCAAGCTTTATGGTGAAGAATAGCCTTGCTCTTTTTGTGCTGCTGGCTGCATGGTGGTTCAGCTCGAAATGTGCTGGCTGCAGAAAGGAGGCTCCCGCTGGCTCCCGCCAGCTCCACGTGGAGAACGGGGGGCGGGGGGGGGAGGTGAAAGAACCTGCCGGTTCCAAGAAGCCGCTCTGGAAAGATCCCAGCTGCGCAGCAGTCCATGGCTGGGTTTAGCAGTCCAGCTGGGTCCAGCTGTTTGGCAGTCTGTGTCTGAGTTTAGCTGCCTGGGCTCTGGGATGGCTCCTTCCCCAGCGGCCCAAGGTCTGTGCTGCGGCATCATGAAGAGGAGAAGGGGGCCGGGGCTTCGGCCCAGCTCGGCCTGACCTGGCCCGGCAGGGCCTCGGCCCGGCGGGGCCCGGAGGCTCCAAGGCCTCCCCACCTCCCTCAGGCGGGCTGGAACAGGAGGAACTCCCGCCTTTCTGTGCAGCTTAAATGAGCAAATTTTTGAGAAGCGCCATTGGTCTAAAAATCTGTCTATCAACTCAGATTCAAACCACTACAGTGGCAATTGACCCATTTCTAAATATTATTTTTAAAGAAAATAACTTTCTGGTTCTCAAATCCACTCTGAAGGTGCAAGGATAGAGGACACAACTGTCCTCTGTTTTGCCTTGGCTGTGTGTGAAATAGATAGTTCCCACAGAATGTTAGAAAGCTGAAGGATTTCTCAGGAAAACCTTCTCTGCCAGCTTTTTAGCAACCATATCTCACCCCTCATATTTAAAAAAAAAAAAGACCAAAAAGTCGCGTTTGCAATCTTTCTGCTGGATCCCTTGCAAGAGGGAGAACAAACTCAGCATGAGGGGTCAGTTTGGTAGCAGCCAGTTACCAGAGTCCAAATCAGATACCGATTTGGACTAGACAGAGAGATTATCCAGCAGTGTCATGAGAACCATAGTGAACTCATCCATATGTCCAGTCATTGATTCTGAATAGCTTTAAGAGCTCTAACATTCCTAAGAACATTAAGATCATTAAAGCTCTTAACATTCTGCATAACAATCTGACTCCATAATATAAGAACTTCAGTTCTATATAACAATCTGACTCCATAATATAAGAACTTCAGTTCTATATAACAATCTGACTCCATAATATAAGAAACTTAAACTTCAGTTAAGACTGAAGGTAATCTCTGTTAAAATTCAGTCTCTTGCTTGTAGAAAGGTCAGGCTGAGGATAGTCATTCCCGTCATCATCAGAAGGCTCATTTGAGGGACGATCTACATTCCGGTCACTCTTGTAGCCACTTTCAGAGGTCGCCCGTTCTGCTTTTGGTGCCGCAGGCCAGAGTGAAGGCATCCCACCAGTAGCTATCATATCCCGATATCCATAAGAATACGGCATCCCCACGCCCCCAAGCGCTAGCTCGTACAGGCCTTCTCACCGCTTCAATAAGCGGGTCCCATACCCCGAGGCTGGTGCATCTCATCTACAGACTGCAATGAGAGAAAACAGTTTAAATTTTGGTAGCACTGTAAAGTGATTATTTGCCTGCGTCTTCTAAGAGACATAGGCAAAGCCAATATCGGCTTTCACAGAAGCAGGTATGCCCAAGATCGCAAAGGCGAGCTCGGGACAGGAAATAATATCAAGACCTTTCTCTCCAGTACGAGCAGGTGCCCACATAGCTGAGGAGAAAGTGTGAATAATCCTTTGCAATTGAGCAGGAACAGCCTATTGCACCTCCCGTATGCTCCAGGAGTTAATTTCCGAGGCGAATACAACTCGGGACCCCCCTTTTTGAAACTTCAAAAGTGGGGAAGGCCATGCTGCTGTTGGCCCCAAATAAGGACATGACCAACGAATGACACCCAGCACCCTGAGCATGACTCAAAGTCTTAATAAAATTTGAAAAATGTACCTTCTTATGTTAAATTCCAATTCAGAATTTTAACTCCTAAGCATTTCCAAGAAGATGCATCTGCATCCTGTGTTCCATCCTCTCCCACAAAAACCACAAAATCATCAGCTTTGAGGAGGTTTTTGACAAAGCTCAGATATCTTTCCCTGGGACTCTGAAAGCACTGAAAACCACTAAGCTGCACTGCATAAAACCATAGCAAACCCAGAGAAGCAGGAGGAGGGATTAAAGACTGAAGAGAACCTGGGACAGCCGGAGAGCCTGGCTGAGGGTATCTTGCAGCTAAAGAAAAAGAAAATGAGAAATCATGAGTGTCCCAAAATGTGGGAAAATATCAGACCAGCTCCACTCTCCTCATGTACCAGCAGAATCACACAGAGGAGAGATCCTGAAAATCTCAGTGACTATGAAGAAGCTACTGCCTCAGATTCAGACAGAGATGAATAATCACACAAGGAACCCTTATAGCTTGACTGGAATCCAAGATGCCCATTGCAGCTTCGTGAAAGCCACCCCGGCCGAGTCCCAGGTGCTGGCTGCAAAACCTTTGACTCCCCTTCGCATGCTTGCTCAATTTCCTTAAAAGTTCTAGAGGTCGATCATTAGCATGAAATACAGACCAACAGTAATCTGCAATATGACCAAACCCGCAGCATCTTCTGCAGAGAATAATTTCTTTGTTACTCTGCTTTTGTCTACTTTCACATTTTCCCATCTGACCCGAACAGGAAAAAAACCCGCTGTACAGGAAAAAACTCGACTACATGTGCTTTCCCATATTTTTGAACTGTTTTCAGCACTGTGATGGGGCTGAGGTTATGAGATTAATTTCTGACCAGCATCAGAGCCTGCCCGGTCTGCTCTCTGTAAGCACTGGGAAATCTACTGTATTTTTTGAAGGGTTATTCACAGTAGCCTGCAGTCCATAAAGGAAAGATTTGGCCTGTAGATAGGGTCTGTGGTCTGAGCTCCTCTCCTTTTGGCATTTCAATCTTTGGAAGACCTACGAGTCATTAAATGGAGTTCACACTTTGTCCTCAAAATTCGAGCTTGTTGAACAAATATTGGTTATGTTGAAGATCTGCAGAATATAGCACTTATTTTGTTTGCAAATTATTAAGATTATACTGATTGCCTTCTCTAAGACAACTATTTTGAGTGCATATCCTATAAATGTGAATGTTTCTAGTCCCGTGAAGATAATTGTTGGGATCGACGGGAGACAAACAGCACTCAATGTGGGTGATCAGCAAGTCTCATTTATTAGCATCATAGCGGTTACAGTTATACTGGCTATAATTAAGCTCATGCATAGTGCAAAAGCAAGTTCATGATTGGTGGCGCCTGTAACGGTCAGTCCCACCCAGTTCTTCGTTCCTGTGGTCACCTTATCGGGCTAACACCCATTCTTGGTTCCTTCTTTACTACCACAATGTTCTATTATGGTATAACTGCTGACTCCAAGGACACTGTGTCCTTGTCTGCTTTGCTTGCCTCAGCATTAAACTAGCTGAGTCTTGTGCTTTCCCAGCAACTCCTGCATGTCTACGTGCCCCTTCACTTGCAACCAATTCTCCACAGATAATGGCTTTAAGCAGTTTATGTGCTTATTGTTTACAAGAGTTTAAAACCTAGAAAAATCCCTGAAACCTTTCCAGATTTTTCTTCCCTTGATAATCAGTTTAATTTTTTCAGATTTGCCATGTTCATTCCTGCCATGTAAGTAAGTTGCTCTTTGAGGTCTTTTATCCCTTTAGATCTGCAAGACAAAGATGACACCATGTATATCTAATGCTGGAAAAAAGCGAAAGAATGCAGACACATGTGACCATCTGGCACAGGCTATAGGGGTCACTGACACCCCTCAGAGTGCTATTGATACCAGACCCTGACAGGAAAGACTTCAACTGTTCCCCACAGGACAGAGGTGAGTACACTCAGAGGTGTGTTACATCTTCAAGTGCTGGAGCTGGTGATATATCAAAGGAAACTTCTAGCTGCTTCCAAATGCTCTTCCCCCCAGTCACAGGCTAAATGGTTCCCATCCCCTCCTGATAATCTATGGCTTGGGGAAATAATTATCTGTCAGAGCCTTTCTTACCTCATGCCCTGAGTTGGAGATTGAAATGACCAAGAGCCAATATAGGTACAAATCAATCAGGAATTTATTGAATCATTAAGCAAGCAGCAACAAGCAAAACAGCGCTGGGCGGCCGGGGAGTCTCAGCTCCGCCAACGGCGCGTGCCATTCCCCCCCCCAGTACCTCAGTAGTTATACATTTTCTCTTCTGGTTGACGTGATTCTTTTCTGGTGTACTCTGCATCTGCGTGGCGGGTTGCTAGGGGGTCTTATTCTGCCCTACGGTGGTCGTTGGGAGGAAGGCTCTATCTTCGTCCTCACAGGCAGCTTTGACTTGCAAATAACCTTTTCCATATGTGGTTATACAGGCCTCTTTGTTGAGCAAGCAGTGTTTGTGTAATTCTGCTATTTCTTTTGCAGCTTTCAGGAACACCTTCCTCTGTTAGATTCAGCTCATGCCTCAGGTTAATGAACAAAGACTACCCTTTTTTATCACAATCTCCCCTTTTCTTTTTCACCATTTTGTTCATTAAAACGCCTTAATTCTTGGTAGCTCAAAGCTAGGGCTTCTCTGCCTTCTAAGTCTTCAGGTATCTCTTTGTATTTGGCCCTAATTAGCATTAAATGTGATGCTTCTAATTTTCTTTTTACTAGTTCTAAAATTTTGTTAAAAATACAAGGTCCAAAGCTCAGCCCTAAGATCAGTAATACTACCAGCCCTGCTATGGTTGACAGAAGAGTGGTGAGCCAGGGCGAGCTATTGAACTTTGTTGGGCTTCCCTCTGTCTCTTCCTTCGTTCTAATCCCTTAGTTTAGCCATTGTGTCTCTTACTATTCCTGTGTGATCAGCATACACACAGCATTCTTCTCTTAGTGCAGCACATAGCCCTCCTTGCTGTAAGAGTATTAGATCTAACCCCCTTCGATTCTGCAACACCACTTCGGACAAGGATCTTATGGACTTTTCAAGGGCTGAGATGGATTGTTCAATACATGTTAAGTCTTCGTCTACTGCTACCCTGAGGGAATTAAACTCTTTGCTTTGTTTTACCAGAGAGGCTACTCCTGTTCTCCCTACAATCATTAGAATTAATGCAACAGTTAGTGCTGTCTAAGGTTCCCTATTTTTTTTTTTTTTTGCACTTGTGCACTCAAAGTTCAGAGCTAATGTGTGAATTGTAGGCATACTGCTCTGGATGATACACAATCTTTGGGACTATTAGCACTTGTACACAGTAATCAGAGGTTTCATTAAACACATCATGAGCAATGCACGGAGTAAGCCCTCCCCCCGAGCAGATCCATTTGGTATTTTTAGCAGGGATCAGCCAGGTTGCTGGACTCTCTCCTCTTTTGGCTTCTTCTATTACTTCACACAGGTGTTCTTTATGTTTTGGAATATTTCCAATACATCTCCTTTTTCTTGGTACTGAGGCAAGGGTTATTCTCTGATTTTGATTCTCCTTCCAATGGCACTGGGGAGGGTTACTACCATTCAATCGTCTGGCCTTCTTAGATACATCGATGGCTTCATAAAATGGGGGTTTGGTATCAAAACAAAGCCAGCAATGTTTTGTGAACTGAGGATTGGTTACATTTAAGACACGGAAGGCCGCTTCTACTAGTTTACAGAGAGTATTTGGTTGGGAGCTCATAGTTGGGGTTATGAAGGTCTGGTTGCCCATTACCTGGCTAGTTGTGTTCTCAGGATTTTCCAATCGGGGTGAGAGTTCAGCAATTACAGAGTTAGGTCCTATGGCTTGGCTGTCATGCAGTATGGGCTCTTTTTTTATCAATATTAATCCACCCTGGTCGGTTCCCGGTTCCCAGTACTTCATACCCCATGTTTTCTCCATCATCTATCCAATATCAGCTGGCTGGGATATATTGACATATATAAATCAGCAATTCCCAGACCGAACCGTGCCCCCACTGGAGTCTCTTTTAGGGGGAGTACACCCACTTGGTCCTCATCCTGTTTTAAGGAACTTATCAGGTCCTACCCCCGAAGCCCAGTCTGATGCAACAGTTTCACAACCTCAATATGAACAATAATATTGTCCATGACTATTACAGTACCTCTGCCCAGGGTTCGAGCTTGGACAGAAATAAAATCCTATCCAGTTCAAGCAAGGTTGTATAGGCACTAAGTGGCACAGGTCAGGTGTAAAACTGGGTGCTCCAGAAGTAGTAGCAGTTTGGACCACCTTTTGGTCTTCCCACCTAATCAAGGACGACTTGAACGGCTGATGCAAATTTTCTCCTAGCGAATAGCTGCATAGCATTGCAAACACAAGCAGGACTTGGCAGTGGGGGGGTGGAGTCGTTGTTGTCTTAAAAGCAACTGGAATTCTAATTGCCTATGCCCCAGCTGCTTTCTATCTCTCTGGGTGTAATCTCGGTCCATCTCGGTCATGCTAAAGGAGTCAGCCTTAGTATCTTTGGGGCATTTCTTGGAACATTTTTGAATTATCCTAATCCAGTGACTCTTTCCTCCACAGTCTTTTACCTCTCTGCCTTGCCCGCCAACTCAGTTGCTTCGAGCCGCGAGGTGTACCATCTTCTTGGCAAGCAGGGATATTCTTCAGGAGGTCTGTTGTTCTGCCCCTTTTCTCTTACCTTATATGACTCCCAGTTTTTATCTTTTACCAGAGATGAATTACACTGTATCTCAGTTAGGACCTTCTGACAGCAACCTTTTACAATCTCAGCTGCCAGTGGGGCAGGTTCGTTAGAGTGAAAGCAGCAAAGCTCGGGTCTAACCCCTTTCACAAATATTTCTCACCATTCTGGTGATTCTCTTTGTAATGCTCTAATTTTTTCTTCTACTCTTAAAAATGTCTCTGTCACTTCTCTCTCAATTTGATAACCCTCTTTGCAAATTCCTCTATGGGGTCTGCCTCTATAACAGTGAGTCCACCACCTTTCTTGGCAAATCTTGCAGACAAAACATACAAAAGGATAACAATCACAATTATGATTCTTACAGTTAACCCTATAGTCACTGGCAATCAGGTACTCGTAACCAGCCTTTACCCTGTGCCAGGTCTCTTGTATTATATACACTGAGTCTATTAGGTTTTCTTGAGGGTGATCTTCAGTTCCCCAGGTCGGCTGGTCACTCTCCAGGGCTCCTCGGTGACTATTGGTCTTTTTTAAACTCAAAAAGTTTAGCAATTTTATGCTTTCTTGCCTGACTGTTTTTTCATGTTTCCCAGCAATTAATAGATCATCTACTTACTGTACCAAAGTTGCCCCTTCCCCTAAGTGATAGTCTTGCAAAATCTGTTCTAAGGCTTGCCTGAATAAATTAGGGGATTCTGTAAACCCTTGCGGAAGCAATGTCCACCTCAGTTGTTGCTTTCTGTGGGTATCGGAATCCTCTCACTCAAAGGCGAAATAATCCCTACAGGTCTCTTTCAGAGGACATGCCCAAAAGGCATCTTTCAAATCTATCATACTATACCATTGGTCTTCAGGTCTTAATTGGCTTAATATTGTATAAGGGTTAGCAACCATGGGGAACCTTTCAATAGTTCTTTTATTGATTTCTCTTAAGTCGTGCACCAATCTATAATTTCTATCAGCTTTCCTTACAGGTAAAACAGGGATGTTAAAAGGGGACATGCAAGGTTCAAGTAACCTCTGCTTGAGTAGCCTGTCAATCTCAGGCTTCAATCCTTGTCTTCCCTCTTTAGACAAGGGGTATTGTTTAATTCTTACTGGGATTTCAGGGTTTCTGATGGTTACTTCAAAGGGTTCGATGTCCAGTCTACCCACAGTTTCAGGAGTGTACCACACCTCAGGATTGATTTTCTCTTCATCCATCGTGCACAAAGGGCACAACTTAATGTTCAATTTATTTTGTATCATTTCAATTCCAATACCTAATTCAATCATCAGATCCTGTCCCAACAAATTATGATCAGCTTCTGGGACTAGCAGCAAAGATCCCAACCTTACTTTGGAGTTGTTTTCAAATAACACTTCTTTTATTACAGGTACTCCAAAGGGTTCTCCCCTTGCCCCCACTACCTGCACCTTTTCGGTTGAAATTTTGTACCCTCAGGGAAGGGTCTGGACAGTTGATCTTTCTGCCCCTGAGTCCACAAGGAACTCGAATTCTTGTTGCTGGGGACCAACTTTGAGTTTTACCAGGGGCTCTGTTCTTTTGTGTGTCCCCAGCAGATAGAGCCTCTGACCTCCCTAGTCCTCCTGGAATGCTTTCTCATCAGTCATTCTTTTTCTACAGTCCCTCCTGATATGCCCTCTTTTTCCACAATAGAAGCACATCCCTCTTCCCTCCTTTTCTTTTCTCTGACTAGTTTCCCCTCGCCAGGCGGGTCCCCTTTGTGGAGGTCCCGTCTTTTGACCTTCCCAAACCTCAGCAACCTTCATCTTCACTTGCCTCTTGTGATTCTCATCTTCTCTCCAAACATAAACTCTCTGTGCTTCTCTTAATAACTCATCTGTGGAGAACTGGTTACAAGAGAAGGGTCACATAGACATGCAGGATTTGCTGGGAAAGAACAGGGTTTAGTTAATTTAGTGCTTAATTTAGTGCTTAGGCAAGTAAGGTAAGCAAAGATACAGTGTCTTTGTAGACAGCTGCACGGCGTCCTTGAAGGCAGCTGTGCTCAGTAAGGAGGGAAGGGAGTAGTCTGATAAGTCCACCACAAGAATGAAGGACCGTGTGAAACTGTCTGCAATAGATGTTACCAATCATGAGCTTGTTTTTGCACTATGCATGAGCTTAATTGTAGCCTGTATAAATGTAGCTAAGAGACTATCAATAAACGAGACTTGTTGATCATCATCAGATGAGCTTGTCTCCCGTCGATTTTTCTGACAAATGGTGACCCCGATGTGATACTAGTCTGGCACCACGACGGATCGACGAGGAGTTTGGGTCCTACTGCAGCAAGGACGGCGATAAGCGCACCAAGGAGTTGCGCTGAGCCCCCGGTGACTGCACAGGCGAGCCTGGCCGACACGTGCTGCCGAGACCTTGGAAAGCTGCAACAGCGCTGACGAGATAAGTATGCAGAGGCAAGCAGCATATGATTTATTTCCTGCATTTTTGCAGAGAAGGCAAGTCAAGGGAATTGACTTACGCAAAGAGCTACCTGGCCTGCTAGCTTATGGTTATGCTAAAGGGTGCTTTGCTAATTCGCACACAGTTCACGAGCTATCAGAATGTCGTAAATTTGGAGATTTGATTTGGACTGCTGTGCTAGACGATGATAAGACAGCCAAGAAACTAGGCAAACAGTGGCGTGTTGTTATAAATGCTTTGGAACAGTATCAGGCAGAACAAAAGGCTGCTTCTCATGCTACTTCGGCTTTGAATAAGAACAAGTTGTTAGAGGGAGTGCCGGATTGTCCTTTACCGCCCGCCACCGCCTGCAGCCGCTGCTCCTCGACTATGAGGGCTCGGTGCTACCCTTCCTGGGGGGGCTGGGCGGCCGGTACCAGCAGACCCTGGTGCCTATCCACGCCAACCACAGCGGCAACGGGAGCATCCTCCCGCTGCCTGTGCTGCCCACACCCGCGGGGGACAACACCAGCGAGTGCGGCTGCCGTGAGTGGCTCTACCGCATCAGAGCCGGCCTCGCCCTAAACGTCATGAGCAAGGATCACTGTGGATCCCCAGCAGATGGACACGTCCAGCAGTGCCTGATGCAACGCCTGATGAGTGAGGAGGAGAAACAGCTGACGATTCGGCTGCAGATAGCACTGACTCCCCTTGCTGTCACAGCTGACAGGTCTGGTGGATCCACATCTACTGCAAGGAGCAAAGAAACTCCACTATCATGAATTTGATTATCTGATAACCACATTACATCTTATCAGACCTAGAAAGTTTGGTAATGGTTGTAGTGTTTGCTTAGAACGTGATTGTAGTGCTTAAATTTTAATTATTTGTGGGGGGTGTTTAGGAAAGTTGTGGGTATTGCAAAAGGAGCTGTGTGGTAATCTGTGTCCAAGTTGTTACACAAAATGACATAGCTGGACAGCTCTACGTGCATTCCAAGAAAACACAGGATTGCCTAAGACTCGAAAGTTTGCATTTGTTTGAGAGTGTCGAGCAGTAGTTAATTGCTTGGGCTAGGTGGGAGGTACAACATTAAGTTGAAAGAATCAAAAGGCAATATGAATCTCAAGTACATCAGAGGATATGTGGCAAGCACATTAAGGTGCCAAAACAGTGGGTTGTTTTTGAGAAGGATTGGGATGCTTTATGCCGTAAGTTTAGTGCTATGGGTCGGTCTCGTAAACGAGGTAAAAGGTGTCAGACAGGATTGGGAACAGAATAATATTTAGATCACATGAGCTAATCAGATTGGGTAAGACAGCTTCTGCCTTTCCATGGCAACCCCCTCAGACCCTTTCCGTACTTGTTTAGTGGGTGTGCCCTTAAATGACTCCACTGATGCCACAGTATTCAAGGGATGGGCAAAAGAATAGAAGACCCCACAAGAGGCAAAAGCCTCATACTTTGCATATACCTATACCCACGCCATCCCTTATATTATCAGAAAAAACCTTGACTGTGGCCCAAATTCCACTACATCAGTGAACCCAGTTGCCTTTCAATATTTGTACATTGCTGAAAGTCTAAATGTTTTTGGCCCAGAACTGCAGGAATTGCAACTATTGGGGTCAGCTCTTAGCAATTATTGTATAGCCTTTGCCACAGTAGTTATGATCGGCCAAGCCAGCAGCCCCAATCGCACCAGTGTCTCCCCACAGAATCTGTTCTATACTAAGGGAGAAAGAGCCTATTGTGGCAGCCGAACA
Organism: Lanius collurio; assembly: GCA_020086605.1. Taxonomy (NCBI): domain Eukaryota; kingdom Metazoa; phylum Chordata; class Aves; order Passeriformes; family Laniidae; genus Lanius; species Lanius collurio. Next base: position 781,453 of record JACBWW010000105.1, read on the forward strand.
TTCACGGTACGCTCTAGCAATGTACCCCGTCAGTTACCACCAGGTATCTTTTTAATCTGCAGAGACCGAGCCTGGCAAGGGGTGCCTGCAAACATTTATGGAGGCCCTTGTTATTTTGGAAAACTAACACTGTTTGCACCAACTATACAACAATTGTTAACAGCCAGTAAACCTCAGTCACAAACCAAGAGGAATGTGCTTCAATTAGGGCCAGATTGCAAAGATACGGTCACTCTCTGGGAGCCTCCAGCAGTTATTGTGCCATCCTTTTTTGCACCTGGAGTAGCCAGTGCTAAAGCTTTAACACAGCTGCATCGCCTAGCATGCTGGGCAGGAAAGCAGTTTAATATTACAACAAGAATCATATCAGATTTGCTTGCAGATATAAATAGTATTAGGCATGCCTTATTACAGAATAAAGCTGCAATTGATTTTTTTTATTGTTAGCACATGGCCATGGTTGTGAAGATTTTGAGGGAATGTGTTGTATGAATTTGTCTGACCATTCTGTTTCTATACATGCTAGACTTTGACAATTACAAGACAACATGAAAAAATTGACAATAGACATGAGTCCCTTCGAAACATGGTTACAATCGTTAGGTCTGACAGGATGGGTAAAAAATGTCATCCAAATGGCACTTGTTATTGTGTTAATCATAGTAGTTTTGCTAATGTTTATTTCCTGTCTTTTGCAGTGTTTTCAAAGCATGATTAAGAAAGCAACATCTTCTATTTGGCTAGTCAAAACAGAAAACGGGGGAATTGTGGAGAATTGGTTACGAGAGAAGAGTCACATAGACATGCAGGATTTGCTAGGAAAGCACAGGGTTTAGTTAATTTAGTGCTTAATTTAGTGCTTAGGCAAGTAAGGTAAGCAAAGATACAGTGTCCTTGTAGACAGCTGCATGGCGTCCTTGTGTTATAAATGAAACTGCCAATTAAATTGAATTAATAAATTGCATGAGCCAAATTATTAATATAAAAACAAACAGAATTTATTTTATGATCAAATTGACAATTTTGGATAGCCACTATAAAACGGCAGAGTCAAGCCTAGGTTCTTGACCCTGGGTGACACATACACAGCCCTGAACACCAGCAGTTTGGGTAGGTAGTGCACACCTTCGAGGTTTCTGAGTCCGGTTTTTATACTGTTTTTCTTGCCTCTGGCTAGAGAATCCTTTGTCTTTTTCATATTCATCTTGTCTTCTATGGTCCTCTGGTCCAGAGATCAGGGGTCCATTCAGATGTTGATGTTTCCAGGAACTCTCTTTATGTCTTTGGTTGATACTTCCAGGAACTCTTCTTGTGTCTTTAGTGAGGGGTCTGTTCAGATGTTGATGTTTCCAGGAATCCCCTTGTGTAATTAAAATGAAGGGTCTTAGGTAAGAGGTCCGTTCATCAGCATGGTCCAGGGAGGAACAGAAACTTAGATGATCATATCTGTTGCTCCTTTCAGATGGAAAAAGGATTTTCCAAGGGCAGAGTGGATTTGGAATAGATTGATGTGCCAGATGGATATCTGGCTTCCTGATGGTGATGGGTACTCGAGACCTCTCTGGTGGAGGTGCAAAGTTCTGCCTGTGCTTCAGATGCAAATGTTATCAACTGAGAAGGGTAACCTGTGACTCTGGCCGGGCTACCAGGGAACATGCCAAGGCACATTCCAAACATAACATCTTTGGATACATGTACAGTCTAATATATTTTACACTTAAAACCAATCCTGATATCATTTAATTTCTTATTAATTTTGACTCATTTATAACACTTGAAGGCAGCTGTGCTCAGTAAGGAGGGAAGGGAGTAGTCTGATAAGTCCACCACAGGAATGAAGGACCGTGTGAAACTGTCTGCAATAGATGTTACCAATCATGAGCTTGTTTTTGCACTATGCATGAGCTTAATTGTAGCCTGTATAAATGTAGCTAAGAGACTATCAATAAACGAGACTTGTTGATCATCATTGGATGAGCTTGTCTCCCGTCGATTTTCCGATAATGCCTGAGCTCTGCAGTTCCCTTCACAGCGCTGTATACCAGCTCAGTCTGCCTCGCTTGAGGTCTGATCGTAAAGGGAAAGATTCTTGGCTACGTCTAGCACAGAGAACAGTCCCAGGACAACAAGCTTCACCGCAGCTTGCCCCCGAAGCGTGGAAACTTCTGTTAGAACCACATTCCAGTGGTAGCCTACTTTCCTTTGCAGCCTGCACCACGCCGCCAGATTGCCCTGCTCTCTGCGCTGTAAACAGGCAGCAGCACAAGGAGATGCACCTTGCCCTTTCTGGGGCTGAATGCTAAGGTGAATTCACAAAGTCGACAGGGGCAGCCACGCTTCATCTTGCAGCCTGTACGATGTGCACACCAGTTCAGTGCCCTGCGCCTTCCTTCTTCCACTCCTCGTACCTCGCAGCGCTTGCTTTCTGCTCCAGACGAACAGACGTCTCCCCCTATGGCACAGCACAGCGCCGCCGGCGAACCGCTCCAGCTCGCGGCTACTGCCGGCCGAAAGACGCCCGTGCTCGGCGGTTCCCTTCGCGGCTCTGCATACCAGCGCGGTCTGCCTCGCTTGTGTGCGGTAGGTGAAGGGAAAGATTCTCTGTGCTAGAC
>JACBWW010000106.1:0-47306 GCA_020086605.1 Lanius collurio
GCTCTATCACAGGGAGTGGCAGAGCCGAAGTTCCTCCTCCTCCAAGTCGAAGCTGGGGCAACGAAGCTGGCCAGGGCCCCCACCCGAGCTGATCACTTTTAATAAAGGCTTAAAAAGGACCATCAGTCCTGCCCATTATTTCTTATTTCAGACAGTGTCCACTAACCCTAAGCCCAGGGGCTGAACTACCTGTGCTCCGTGGTTCAGAGAAACACAGGAGACTGCAGGAAACCAACAGTGCTGTGGCCAAGGGTTTGAGAAAGCATCTGAGCTGGATCCTCAAGAGAGGAGAAAAGACACAGACAAAAATGCCTTTATTGAGAGAGAAACAATTAGTGCCTCAATGTTTCAAAAGGAAAAAGAGAGGCGAAAATGTAAAAACACTGAGTGAAAAGAGCACTGATGGGTGGTATTTCAGTGGCACTGCAGATCAGCTTTCAGGTGCAAGAAAGCTGCAGAACAGTTGAAGTACAAAGTGTTAAACATGTTTAACAGCATCTCTTGGGATTTGCCATCAGTAATTATATAGCCCCTGAACAGGGTTACTGCAGTGTTTGGTGAATGTTTGCAGTTGCTGGAGTCATAAAAGATTTACACAAACACTAGCTTGAGATAAGTGAAGAAGTAATTTAAGACTCTGGGTTTCCTCTCTTTATAATATGTGCAAAATATTTATTCCTCATAATGCATGTTATTTTTATGACTTAGCAATTGTTCTTTCTTCCTTAACAAATCTGGAGCTATTGCACTAATTCTGAATATTTTCCAGTGCAAACCAAATGAAGGTAAAACTTAAACATTTGCAGGAAAAAAACTTAAAAAACCCAAACTCGACCTACTTGGTGCATTGTGCTCTCAATTTCTTGCATCTAAATTAGAGTTTAGGTTGCCTAAACTTTTTTTTGTACTCAAAATCTTGCTATAGCCAAGAGGAACAAACTCGGTATGCAAAGACAATAATTTATTATTAGTCTAATCTAGCTAACTAAATAACAATTAATAATTATAAGAATGTTTATGGTTTGAAATGCTTTAACTATAGTTAAAGCAAGGTGTGCACAAGCCTTCCAATACCTCCTCCTTTCTCTGGCCTTACTTGCACTCCTGCTATAAGCCATGAACCACTGTATTGACTGGGCTACAAGACTGCAGTCTGCACTGGCCCTGCAAGGCCCCTCATAAACAGCAGATTTATCCTGTTGTCATTTTTTCCCAGACCACCCTGCTAATGCTTTCATAATCCTGTGTCTTGTGATGGCACTAATGGCTGCACTGGACTAGGGGTAAATAATAAATTAGATAAAGGTGAATAAGACTTGTCCAAAACTTGAGAAAAAAATGAGTGAATATATACCTTTACTTTTATGAATATCCACACAGTTTCAATAACTAAAGTATTTTATCAATGTGTTTATTATACACTACTGCACATGTTCAGCCTTAAAAACCTGTCTTTACTGGCTTGCCATTTGGCAAATATTTCATCACCTTATCCACAGAGAAATACAGGAACATATGTATAAGATATATGAGAAATTAGCATCAGTAGGAGAACTTTTCTGGATAAAAACCGGTGGATAATCTCACCATAGAGCTCATAAAAACAATTATTTTAAATTTTATTGATGTATGAGACAGATCTTCAGTGAAGCCAATGGAATTACGTCTACACCTACTGAAGTTTTACTCTACATAGCTAATTGACTCAGCTAAGAGTATGGTGTCTATTGAAAAATCTCAAATAGCAATTACAGGTAATGCTGCTGAGATTTTATATCTTACAGAAGAGAATCCTGATAAAATAGCAAATTAATCAATCTGTGATAAGCTGCAGAATGCAATTCATAATTCTGCAATTTTGAAAATCTGTGTTACTGCACAGCATTGTGCTAGAATGTTGTACCAAATGTCCCATTTCAGTGGTTTTACATGCTTGCTGATGGCCCTCACCATGTGTTTTAAAGAAGTGGGGACAGAGGAAGTAATATACAAAATTATACCACAGAGAACACAATGAGACTGTTGTTTCGTTTCCTCTTCCATTTTTCCTCCCCTGCCCCAAAATGTATGAATTTGTAAGCTTTAAGTAATTCATTCCTATTATGAACATAAGAAATGGGAAGGATGCAGCTCAAGTGAGCAGTAGTTAGTGCTGGCTGAGAAAACAGCAAAGCTCAATAGCTCTGGTAACAAGCCAAGTTTGCCTTTCCTTTGTGCAGTGTCCTAAGGCCAGGATGATAGAATAAAATGCTCTTCTCTAGGGAGTCCTCTACAGTCCTCATACAGCTTCTGCAGGCCCAGAATGCCTCAAGGATCTCACACTCTGCTTGTTAACCAGTTCCCTGTACAAAAAAACTTGCTGTTTTCTCCTGTGTAATACTTAATGGGGAAAGTGTTTAGGTACAAAAATGGCTAACAGAATTCTATGGCAAATTCTCTTTGAAAAATATTCATGAGGAGGTATTTGCAGCTGCTTTCAACCCTTTGTACCTTAAAAAGTTGTTCTGCTGCTCTGGGTACCTCTCGAGCCTTCAACCTCCCATCTTCATTCAAATCTTTATGTCTTTGAAAACAGATTTGTAGAGTCACAGAAAATCTCACATTGAAAGGAACCCATAAGGATCATGCAGTGCACCTTCCTGCTCTTGCATTAGTGTCCAACACTAAGCTGGCATCACTGAGCATCATCCAGACATTCCTTGAACTCTGACAGGCTTGTGCCTGGTACCACTTCCCTGAGGACCTTGTTCCAGGGATCAGCCACTGCATCAGTGGAAAACCTTCTCCTAATGTATAATCTTATGCAGCTTCATTTCATTGCCTCCAGCCTTATTGCTGGTCCCCAGAGAGATCAGCACTGCCCCTCTGCTGCCTGCCATGAGGGAGATGCAGAGTGTGATGTCACTAATATCAGCCTGTGTGACAGCCAACGTGTTGGACCATATGCAAAATTGGGCTCCCAATAGCAGCAGCATTCCCCCACTCCTTTTTCTTTGTTTTTCAAACCCATTTCTTCTAATCTAAGAAATTCCTGGTGTAGTCATAGAGTCATAGAATCACAGAATATTCTGAGGTGAAAGGGACCCATCAGGATCACTGAGTCCAACTCCTGGCCCTGTGCAGGACATCCCAGTAATTTCACCATGTGCCTGAGAGCATTTTCCAAATGCTTTTTGAACTCTGCCAGTCTTGGCACTGTGACCCTTTCCCTGGACAGGCTGTTCCACTGCCCAGCCACCATCTGGGTGAGGAACCTTTTCCTGATATCCAACCTAAATCTCCCCTGATTTCTTCATGCCATTCTCTTAAGTCCTGTCACTGATCACAGGAACAAAGAGATCAGTACCTGCCCCTCCACTCCCCCTCTGAGGATGTTGAAAACCACAATGACATTTCCCTTCAGTCTCTTCTTGTTCAGGCTGAACAGACCAAGTAACCTCAGCCACTCCTCATTCAGCTTCCCCTCCAGGCCCCTCACCCCGTTTGTTGCCCTCCTTTGGATGCTCTCTAATAGTTTAATGTCTTTTTTTATAATGTAGTGCCCAAACTGCCCCCAGCACTCGAGGTGAGGCCGCTCAAGTGCAGAGCAGAGCAGGACAATCCCCTCCCTTACCCAGCTGGTGATGCTGTGCCTGATGCCCCCAGGACATGGGTGGCCCTCCTGGCTGCCAGGGCACTGCTGGCTCGTGCTCAGCTTTCCATCAACCAGGACCCTTTCTGTGGTGCTGCTTTCCAGCCTCATTCCCTAGTTCATGGTTGCTCCATGCCAGGTGCAGAATCCAGCACTTGCCCATGGCTGGTGATTGTCCCTCTCTCATCTGCCAAGGTCCCTCTGCTGGGCCTCCCTGCCCTCGAGGGAGTCACAGCTCTTCCCACTGCAGGGTCACCAGGATGACACTCTCTGGCATGACACTGCCCTAAGATCAGCTCAGTTGGTTACCCCATGGTGCCAACAGCACTGAGGTTGTGATCCCTGGACAGGTCATTCACTCAAGAGTGGGACTTGATGATCCTTGTGGGTCCCTTCCAACTCAGAATGGTCTCTGACTCTGTGATTCTGTATGGCAGCGTGAAAATATATGTCCTGTCCCTCAAAGTGGATCCAGGCTGCCCTTTTTCCCTGACATTAAACTCAGGTCCACACTGTTTCTTTTTCTTGAATGTGTGAGCCTTTCTCAAACAGAAAATCAAATATCATCTTAATTGTCTTAGAGGTGAGGCTGCACTTTTGGAAACATTACCAGTTATGTGGGGTCCCTTCACTCCTCATCTGCTTGTTCTGGATTCTGCTCTTCCTGGAAAAAGGAATATGCATTTATTAGGTCAGTGCTCTGCTCTGGTTGCACAAACATGGATTTCAAGCTCTCAGTGGGGCTTGGTATTAAGAGGTGGGAAAAGGAGGTGCTGTGACATGTCACTATCACCAAGGCCATGAATGTATAAGCTTTAGACACACACATTTTGACTGCTCTTCATATTTTAAAGCACATCTTACAATGCTGTGATCATTTTCATGCTGCTTCTTGAAATCCCCTCAAAGTTACCAATATGCAATTAGCTTTGTTTATACTGGAACACCATTATAATATAATAACATTATATTGTGGTAAGATATTTCCCTATTATTTGAAGAACATTTTAGTTCTTTGGAGCTACAGCGTTAATCTGGGCTCTTTTTCTGTTTAATCATGTGTTTCTGTAGAATCAAAGAGATACAAATCTGATAGCAGCCTCAAGAGAGCACCATATCCAATCCCCAGTAGGTAGGCAGAATGAATGTTTTACAATTCTTTTCTAAGTTACTCTTCCCAATACCAAATCTCCCTGTACCATGGGTACATCAGCATGAGTTTTGTTCTTATTTGCTTACATTTTGTTATATATTTGTTCTATACTTGTTTATGAAAACTGTTTCCGTGTTTCCTCCTAAATCATGGATGAAATTTGAAAAAGTTGAAAAAAAAAGTCTCTGAGAATTCACTGCTTATTAACAAAGCCCTATTTATATTTATATTGTATTATTTTTATAAAAAACTTTAAAAAAATCATCACTTAGCAAATTTTTAGTCCATTAAGTATGCAACATTGATTTTTTTTATCAATTCATTTTCTTTCTCTTGAAGCTAAATGTCATGTACAGCATGAAGGGAGTAAAAATATGGGATTGATTCAAATTGTGCTGCTTCTATTTTAATAATAAAATATGATACTATCTGTAATACCTGTTATCAGTGTCTTTTTTTTTTTTAATTAGAAGTGAAGGATTTGCTTATCTCTTCAGCTGGCCTGTGACAGTCACAAGACCCCAAGTTGGCAAAGGGCAAACTTGGAATGCTTGGAAAAAGCATTTTAAATGTCAGATTTGTCATTTACTTTCTCATTTTCCAGACCTGCCTTCTGTATAGAGTAAATAACAAGTAGTTGAGTCAAGGCTGTAGAGTTGCTACTTATTATAATTCTAAGGCAGAATTAAGCTATGAGAAAATGTGGTGGAGGAGATCACACCCTCGTGGAAGGCAGAGGACTGAGGTTACTCTGTAGTTCAGTTTGCTGCACAGACAGCAAGGAAACTTCAAAAGAAGAATCCACACACCAAAGACTTTTTACTTTAAAAAAAACCCCTACACAATCCCCCCTAAATCTTTCATCTCCAGTCTCACAACTATGCTGTTCTAATCAAAGACACAGTAATGTATGTACCTGTAAATAAAAAATATAAAGACAAAAGGTTCTGGTGTGGATGGAAGGATGCAGAAAAATTCTGGTATCCTTAGCCATGGGCTAGAAAACTGTTCATGAATAGCTCATCTTCACAGCAGATGGACCAGTAGCTGAATTGGCTCCACAGTTCCAGCTCTGAAGGACACTTCAGAAGCAGCCCTGCATTAATGACGAGGTCTCTGTGTCAGATAAAGCCTTAAAAATTATATCCATGGAAGAAAACCCCAACCCTTTGCTTTGCTAGATTAAGTGTGGTTTTATTTCCTACTTTTAAAGTGATAGAAACATACCTAAAGGGGAGGGAGACTCTTCTTGGTAACAGCTAAAAATGCAAAGAAAACAGGGCAGTGACATCCTTCAGGGTACCTAAAACTGGAGACTTTAGAGTGGAGTCTTCTACTAACAGCATCAGCAGTGTCAAAAGGTAGGATTCACAAATGATTCAATCCTGATAAACTTTATCTGCATGATCTCTTGGAAACAGAGGGCACATGGCTTCAGGAAGCTTGTATTTTCACAGATCCTCTTATCTTGTGTTAAATTTCTGCGTGAACACAATATCATAATATTATTTTTTAATTTAGGCAGTGAATACAGCATATACCTTGTTGCAAGAAAAAAAAAGAACACTTAGGTGAGTAGTGTTAATGATCATAGATAATTAGTCACAGAATCAAAGAGTCAGTCATAGAATCACAGAATTGTTTTGGTTGGAAGGGACCTCAAAGACCATGTGTTTTCCACCCCCCTGCCATAGGCAGTGCAAATTCCACTAGACCAAGTTGCTCAAACCCCACCCAGCCTGGCCTGGAACACTTCCAATGTCTCACCACCCCCACAGGGATGCCTTAGGTTTTAACTTTTATATTTTTCAAATCCTGTACTGCCTAGTGTGTAACTCTGAAGTTTCTCTGAAGTGGCCTGTTAGCTACTGTTCTCTCATGATAGATATAACAAGCCACTCTAGGTTTGCTCTCCAAGGACATCTCGATTTTCCCAGGCCCCAAAATATGTAAATGAAGGCCTCTGAAGAGGAGGGCAAACTTGGGGTAGTTACATCATTAACTGGGGTTGTAATTGGAGGATTGATCCTGATATGCAAATGGACCAAATTGTGAAGAATTCATGACCCAAGGTCCATTTTAGGTGTAACCTTTTGACTGCCCAGGGTGTCCCTTTGAAGGCCCTTCAAACAAATACCTACCTTTAGTCCCCAATTCTTGTCTAGTCTCTGGCTTTAGGTGACCATCACAAGCATCAACAATAAAGAATTTCTTCTTTAACCCCACTGTCTTTCAGTTTAAGGCTATTCCCCCTTGTCCTGTCTCTACCTACCCCTGCAAAAAGTTCTTTCCCAACCTTCTTGTAGGCTCCCTTCAGGTACTGAAAGGCTGTAGTAAGGTCACCCCTAAGCCTTCTCTTCTCCAGGTTGAATAATCCTAATTCTCTCACCCTTCCTGCATAGGAGAGGGGTCCACCCACCCCTCTAAGGATCTTCAGGATCTCCTCTGGAGTCACCCCAACAGTACAAAGCCCTTCCTGTGCTGAGGACCCAGGAGCTGGACACAGCATTGCAGGTGGGGTGTCACCAGGGCGAGCAGAGGGGACAATCCCCTCCCTCACCTGCTGGCTGCACTACTTGTGATGCAGCCCAGGGCATGTTTGGCTCTCTGGACTGCCAGTGCTCATTGCCAGCTCATGTCAAGCCTCTCATGCACCACTATGATAATTCTCTGTGATAATCCTCTATGATAGCTTTGAACTGCCCTCAGAATTTAGCAAAAATGGGCTAAAATCAACACATTGTTACACCAGATATTTGTATGATCTGTTTATCACAAGCACTTGTGCTTGTCTGTCTGCAGCCACGTGTGTGTGTGTCTCTAACATACCCAGTTGTATTTTCATTTACTCATGCACACAGGATGTCTGTCTGTCTTGCCAGAAATATGAACTATGTGCCTGGAGGAATTAACTAAAATCTTTTTTCATAAAGAATCCAGTCTCTCTGGCAACCCACAAGCTTTAGTTCCATTATCTAAATCTTTTATCTTCCCTTCTTTGATTGAAGGATCGTTTTTCATCTTTATATTTTTCAGTGAATGAAGTGCAGATGAAGTTCTCTCATGTGACAGAAACATTCTACCTTTCTGTGAAATTGCCCTCAAAGCCTCATTGAAGACAACACCCTCTGAATTATTAGGTGCATATGTTAAAAATTTGCATTCCATTAAAGTAACACAGATTCTACTGCTAAAACTTCCATCCTGTCCTTCAAATTTATGTGCATTGAAAAAAGCCCTTTTGTAAATATAATCATTATCCTCCTTTCTTAGAAGACTCATAAGAAAATATATTACCTCTTCCTATTTCTTTGATATTTCCTTCTTATGCATAAAGAAATACTGTGCTATTCTGCGAGTCATTCTTTTAGGATAAAAATTCTTATGAAAAACTTTCTAAAACCTAAAGAATTGTTGTGATGTTAGGTATTCTTTTGGCCATTCTCTCCCTTTCTATATTAATATAAATCTTTCCAACTCCTGATTTTTTTGTCACATTTGTGGATTTAGTTATGGTGGATCAGAAGTACTGTTAGTGCTAAACTTGCACCTTGTTTGCTACTACAGAAGTGGCAGTCTGTCACCCAAGAAATTCTGCCACATGGCTTGGTTGCTGTGTGTGCTGCTTTGAATGCATTTCCTTATCTTAGTTTCTTTAGTTCTTTCCACTTGCTCCTTCCTGCCCTCTTGCAGTCCAGCAGCCCCAGAACCACAGTCCCAGCAATCCCTGCAGTGTCATCGTCCTTCTTTTCCTCATGCAGGCTCAGACCCAGTTCATTTGTCAAAATCCAAACAGGCTGTCCTGGCTGCAGCAAATCAAGCTTTTGTTGCAGGTCTTTCATGTTGTAATTGCTTGTCTTTCTGGGAATAATGTCCCATCTTGAATGCCAGATCTTTGCAATTGAAATGCTGGCTTTGCAGTGCATGCTTTGTGCCCGGCTGCCTTCCTTTGCCCATGCTGCACATCACTGCCTTAACAAGCTGCTGAGTTCCTGCAGAGCCATTAAATCATTGTGCCTCATCTCTCCCTTTCTCCTGTCGCCCTGATTTTTAGAAATCTTTTAGCCTTCTGATGTTTTCATTCTAGTTGCAAGCTTTCCCACACATTGTTCTGTAAACACTCAGTTGTTTTGCATTCCTTCGTAGAGGTGGAGAAAGTTGATGGATTGGTAACTTGTCCAGTGTCGTTGGAGAGGTGGCCCTTTCACCCTCCAATCCACTGTCACTTTTGTAAAACTATAAGTAGTGGAGTCAGAAAATAAACTTGCCTTTTTTCTCACCTCCAGCTGTTGCGTTCACGCGTGTGTGCTCTCGTGTCCTACAGTGACATTCTCCCTTCCAGGCTTGTCCTGGCTGAATCACACAGCACAAGCACAGAGTATTCCAAAAGAGGGCTTCATGAGGAAGGGAGAAGAAAGACATTGAGTGTAGTTTCCCTATCTAAAACCCCATAAATTATTTTCTACTCATGGAGTGTAGGGTGTGTAACCTAAACTCAACCTGAGAGAGCAAAGCAGCCTATTCCTAACACTGTCTTCAAAATCATCAAAAACAGCAGCAGCAGGACTGAGCTTGTAATAATAACAGTTACACTTCTTTTGCTGTACAACATTTTATATCTGAGACCATAATAATTATTAGTCATTATAATTGTTCTAATACCATTCCCAAGTAAAGCCAGAATATCTATCATGTGCAGAAGGAATCTGATATTCTGTGGTTTTTTCTGGTTTAGGACTTTCTTTAAGAAGGAGTTTTTAAGATTTTTGGATAAAAAAAACTTCTTGGATTGTTTTATTTTTCCCCTCCTCAAGGATAAAAAATAGTTTGCATGTGATTTTTCAGAAAATTTATTACTGCCAGACACCAGTCAAAGCAGTGAAATGCAAATTCTGAAAAAAAAATTTGTAAAATTCTGTGCATGCTGGTTAGCAGTGTATAATTCATTTTTCTTTTAGCCTGTAATCTGGGGCTGAGCTGCCATGCAGGATATGCTCCATCTTTGCCTATCTCAGCCAGCACTGCTCATCATCTGCCCTGGTAAAGTTCATCCATCATTCTAATGTCATTATTTGTCTTATGATAAATTCTGTCAAGATTGGTAGAGTATGATTAGTTTTTCAAACTCTAAATATTAGAGACAGAAAGATCTCTTTAAAGACTGTCGATAGGTAAACAGAAATTCCAGAACTCTCATCTTGTGTGTTGAAGACAAAGAGGGTCAAACTCACCACAATAAGATAGCTGAAGACAGAGGAGAAAAGTTGCCAGGGACACTGAACATGAGTTTTCAGCTTTGTCACTACCTCCTTACTGGTGTTTACTGTCTGCTAAATGACACAACTTAAATTGTCAAAATTCAAGAATAAGAACATCTTCAAAACAAAACTTCCTTAGCAAGATGTGGTCAACTTTTCCAATTAAGGTCAAATGGTTTCAAGTAAGAGGCAAACCATTATTTGGTGGGATACACAGCATAATTTAAATCATATTTGTCAGCTGAAACTTGCTCCATGATCACAGAAAAAAATCCCAGTCTATTAGTTCTAGGTGGGATTGTGCCTCGCCCCTTGCAAACTCCCATGGGGGTACACAAAGCCATTTTGCCTTTCCCCTCTTCCTCTCACCCTAATTTTCAGTGTGTCTTCTGCTCTGGAAAAGATGGAAATCTTCTGCAAGTACCACTTGGTCAGAGACACGAGGGTGTCTGCCAAAGCCCTGCACCTTTTTACACAAAGCATCACAGCAGAAGATGCACACAACTGGTAATTGCCATATCACATTTTGGCACACCAAGAACAAGCTGGGCAGCTCCCCCCTGCCCCTTTCCCTGTCCAGATGAGCAAATGAGAACCAGTTCATTTGCTGTGACTGTCAGTCAATTACAACTCTTGCTCTGAGCAAATATCAAACACTCTGCTCAAGAGATATTGTGCCTAAATGTTCTGGCTCACAATTACCAGCTTTAGTTATTAATTCTACGGTAGGTGAAGCTGAGATAAATTTGGTAATAGAAGATTTAACAGAGGTTATGTTTATTAACCCTTATTTAATCACCTCAGCCAAGCAAACAGCTTTGATCTACAGTGTAGAGCTGTAGTTCAATATTTACACCTTGCATGAAAATATGGCATTTAATCTAATCAAGTTGGCCAATGCTGAACATGCCACATTAAATGTTTGCTCTTCAAATCTGGAGTTCACTCATTCTGTCATTCTAATTCCCAGACCCAATTTGAAAATAGTTTGCATTACATGCTATCTTGCAGCTTTATGTGTTTGCCTAACAAACACAGGTTAAATGACCTTGTCGTGTGAATGTGACATTGTTAAAATCAAAGAATAAATGCAACAGTATTATCTACTAAAAGAAAAACGAATGCATTGCTAACAGCAAAAAGACAAAATATCTCTCTATCCATAACAGTTATTTTGCTAGCAAAAATAATCTTGCTTTTTGTTCCACAGCAGAACATTAGCAGCTTGTGTGATCATTGTAATTTTTTCTTGTCTTGCTCTAGTAAAATCCTTTAAACAGTAGATTGAAAGATGAGCAAACAAATGGAGAGGCAGTAAAAATAAACAGTGTAAAGTTAAAATCTCTAAAAAAAATTACAGTCTAAAACAAAGCACTGAAGCCTGACTCTAATCTCACACAAACCAGTTCCAGAGAAGCAGGAGCAATTCTAATGATCTTGAAGGAGGTACAATGGGGGAATGAGATCTCAGCTGAGGCCTTATTTCCACATTGCTTCTTGTGTTTCTCACACCAGAGCTGGGAGAACAAGGAAAAGTGTTTAAGTAAACAATTACCCTCCTCTCACCCCCCAACCCCAAAAAATATAGTAACTAAATGGTATCACAAAGACAGGACTAATAAGANNNNTAGTAACTAAATGGTATCACAAAGACAGGACTAATAAGACATTTACACAGAGTTCATTTTAAAAATCTCTATTTTTTATTTGCAGTAAGTTTTTTATACTGGCTGCCCTCACAAACAGACAACATCTGTGACTGTGGAATAACTGAACTTGTATAGAGGCAGAATTGTGCTGTTGCCACTGGAGGAATATCTCCATGTTTCAGGTGTTTCTTCAAAGGACTGGTGGCCACAGCAGGCTACAGAAGTTATGGAAAGGGTGGGTCAGGACATGGTCCCCATCAGGCCATAGTGACCCTGTGCTGTGCTGTGGATGAACCAGCTCCTGGGCCCAGCACAGGCTCCTCCTGCACTCTGTGAAACTCCCTTTGAAATAGATCTTAAACTTTCAGCCACACTTTGCTCTATTATGTGGGAAAAAATGCATGTATTTCTTTTTCTGCATACAACCCTTTCAGTATTAATATAAAATTTTTCTTCTAGTACACAAGGTGTTACTATTTCCCTCGCTACTTTTTTTTATATATATATATATATGTAACTACATACATATGGGGTATCACAAATGGTCTAGAGAGGAGAAAATCAACGTTATTGACAGAATATTACAAAGATATTCTAATGACAAAACAGATTATACATTAAAGAAAGAAAAGAGGAGGGCAAACTTGGGGTAGTTACATCATTAACTGGGGTTGTAATTGGAGGATTGATCCTGATATGTAACTGGACCAAATTGTGAAGAATTCATGACCCAAGGTCCATCTTAGGTGTAGCCTTTTGACTGCCCAGGGTGTACCTTTGAAGGCCCTTCAAACAAATACCTACCTTTAGTCCCTTATTCTTGTCTAGTCTCTGGTTTTAGGTGACCATCACAAGCATCAACAATAAAGAATTTCTTTTTTAACCCCACTGTCTTTCAGTTTAAGGCTATTCCCCCTTGTCCTGTCTCTACCTACCCCTGCAAAAAGTTCTTTCCCAACCTCCTTGTAGGCTCACTGATTTTTCCATGCTCACAAAACCAGAGCAAGCAGAAGACATCCACGCTTCAGTTCACCTGCCCTGACTTAGATACCTCAGAGCTTCAATTCTGGAATCACAGCTACTCAGCCTATGCTCCTCTTAGGAACAATGGACATAAAAGATCAATTAAAGAAGTTTTCAATTCAGCCTAAAATAAGTCATGTTCTGGAGGTTTAATTCTCTCCAGGCAATAGAAAGGTAACATAGTACTTCGAGTTCATCCATAGATAAATGTTTACACTTAAAGTGATACAGACCCACCCAGACCTCCTGATTCCTATGTTATACATTACACAGTGGTGTGAAATACATAAAGGAAGACCTAGAGAGTTTGGATCAGATTTCACTGTATTTTTCCATCGTTCCATCCATTGGTATTTCATTCTCTCCCTCCTTCCCCTTACAAAATACCTGACTGTTAACCACGATGAACTATTTTATTGTTAAGCATTTAAGAAGAGATAAATGATGGTTTGAATGTTAATGCACCAAGGTAGATCAGAATCTTAGCACTGTTAAATGGTTTCTGAGCCACTAGAGCATAGCATCAGTACTATAAAGAAGCACTCCCTGATGGATTGTTAGCAATACTCTAACTCTTTCCAGGACAATAATATTGACTTCACATTAGATAAACATGAATCTTCTAAACAAGAGGTGAATACACAGGAATGAGCCTCTTTGTGTCTAGCAGCTAAAAGGTTGCAGGACACACTCTATAGAGTTTAATTTTAACTGTAATTAGCTTTTGCAGTGAAGTGCAGTAAGGTAACAAATGAGGTACAGTGCTGCAGCACAGGACTAAAGAGAGAATGGAGGAGGTCATACTCTTTACCTTGACAATTTTTGGTTTTCACAAAACCTATTATTAATAAAACACAGACATTAAATGATGCTTGTGCTTTCAAAGGGGTAGTTGTGTGGGAGGGAAAAAAAAAAGGTTAAAAAACAGTGAGGTATTTAATCTGTAGTTGGAAGTTGCTGAAATGTGAATGCTGACACTTTCCTCTTCAGCTGTAGACCACATATTCTGAAAAAGTAATGCAATGGCTCAGTAAATTGCTTAGCATTTACCAATGGTTTATGACCCCAGCAGAAGTCGGATACATAAGTGAATTTTTACCTTTACAGGTGCAATTTTCTGTCTGCTAATGAGAAACAGTACAAATGACTGCTACTGTGGCAATTATTCAGAACTTGCAATCATAATTTTAGTTCTATTATAATTCTACAAAAAAAGTAAAATCCAAAAATTTAATACTTCTGATAACCCAAAAGTAGTCTTTAAATTGTGGGACTGTAGGAACTAGGAATCCAGAATTTGAGGCAACTATTTACTCTCAGTCCTACCATCACTCAATCCTGCACAGAAATTTGACGTTTTTACCAGTCTTCATCATCCCAAGAAATACAACAGAAAACACAGCTGGATTGGACCTCACAAGGCAGGCTAATCCACACCTGTGATTCAACCCCAAATCAGCTCTGTCCAAGCTCTTCCTGATGGATATTTGTCTAAATCAGTCTGCAAAGTCTTTTATTTCAAAGATTAAATTTCCTTATTTAAAAGAAAAAGAAATATATATATATATATATATGCTCATGAATTCCATTCACATTCTTAAGGTATAAAATCTCACTAAAAAATTCTTTTCACAGAAAAACTGTGATGTAGTTAAAATATTCACTGGCTGAATATCTTTTCTATATTCTACTTGGGTTTCATGTCAACCTTACTTGCTGGCACTTTGAAAAATTCTTATAGGTAAATCTGGATGTTATGCCCTTCATCTATTCATACCTTGCCTCATAAATCTCACCTTTAAATGCAGCATAGCAAAATACTAGTAAAATTAATAAGTAAATTAAACTATGAAAATATAACCTTTATCTTTCTTTGGAAATTTGAAACTGTCT
The DNA here is from genome assembly GCA_020086605.1 of Lanius collurio. Lineage (NCBI taxonomy): Eukaryota > Metazoa > Chordata > Aves > Passeriformes > Laniidae > Lanius > Lanius collurio. The sequence goes on from JACBWW010000106.1 coordinate 14,608, forward strand.
TTACTATGAGTTTAGTTACTCTGAAAAAAGACATGGAGTTGAAAAGGCAAAAGAAAACTGATTTCAAAAGTCTGTCCACAAAGCCATGATTTGCTTCAGAATTTAAGTGTAGGAAAAGGGTGGGCATTGGAAAAGAAAAAGAAAATTTCTGAAGGTTTATTTCAAAATTTGTCAAGAAGTTGTCTCCCGATTCATTACATCTTTAGAGGCCGAGTTCTTCTTTGTGTGCCTGCCAACTCAGACTCCCATTTCTGCATTACAATTGGTCGTGTAGCCTTGCCAGGAGCTGCTTCCATTGCAAATGATCAAAGGGAATTTCCAAAGCCCTCAAGGAAAAAACCAAGACAAAACAATTAGGTGTACCAATGCAGCACCAGTCACTCAAGGATCTTGAAAATGCTTTAAAAACACTAATTATCTGAAGTTTGTAATGGCTAGGGATTACAGATTAGTACAGCATATAAAAATAAAGTATATGTACCAGAATCATGTACCTTTTACTAAATATTGATGCATACATTGAATTGTGCTTTAAAATAAATGTCCCCTGATATTTCTTCATTGCTATTTCTTCATGCTCAATGATATTACTTCATTGTTACTTTGTGCAGAGATATTTTCTAGAATATTACATTAGGCCATACCCTCAACTGAGATAAATCAGTATCATCCCAGTTTCAAATGAGCTGCACTGACTTTAAACCAGCAGAAAATCTAGCCAATTTTCTTCATCCTTTTATAAAAAGCCCCTGCATGTAGCACAGAACTTGTGTTTGAACACAAAGAAAAATAAGATTTTCAGTGTATGCACAGCAAGGAAAATTACTAGCTTTTGGATATTGAAGATTTAAGGGATATATGAGAAGCTTATGAGCTCTCAGACTCTACTATATTGCTTTGGAAGCTGGGCTGGGATAGGCATGATGAAGAGGTTTAGCAGAGCACATATTAGAAATTCGAGTAAGCCACAACCATGCAATAAAAATTATAGCAGACAATACAATATAATGATTTTATGAAGCATTGTAAGCATCCAAAAGAGCTCATCTCAAGTTTTGCCTCCAAGTAAATTATTAACTTGGTCTCCAAGTACAGACAAGTTTTCTGCCTCTCTTTCTCAGGGTTTTTTTTCCTTTCTTCCAGCCCATCAGTTTTGGCTTAAGATATGGTTCATAAAAATATATATGGAAACTCTTTTTATAATTCATTTAATGTTTGGAACAACCTTAACAGTGACTTGAAAACTTCAGAAAGTTTTTATTTTAATCCACTCCAGACTCAGAACAAATACAACTTTTCTCTGTGGAGAGGGATGGCAGAAGGGAGATTTGATCTCCAATATGATAGAGAAAAGAGAAGAAGATCTTGAGAATTAGTTAGTTTAAAATCAGCTGATTTAGAGCCTATGCCAAGTAACGAGGTCACCAGTCTCTAAATGCAGAACTTCCGCTTGTGCTGCCTTTTTCAGAGATTAAAAAAAAAATTTCCACATACAAGCCTGGAATTTTCTGCAAAATACAATTATACTATGTGATTATTAGAGTCTATGCTATTAGCAGACTCCTGCTAATTCAAGCCATCTCAGAAATGGTGAAAGATTGACCTTAGCTCCCCAAGAACTACAATATGTCCAGGAATGGCCAAACAAATGATGAAACTCAGGCAAAAACGTGGGAGTCTGCTCAGGTATTGCCTTTTCTCTGGAGCAGTGGCAATGGTAACAGCTGGCTTAAGAAGGGAATTCCACACAATGCAGTCTCCTCTGGGGTCACATCAGGAGTGGCTGATTCCATTTTTCAGGATGTTGTCTAAGACAGACTGGGGGTGGGTGGGACTGTGGCTCTCTGCTGCCCCAGCTAACGAACAGACATATAAATGCAGGTCTATGTGCCCCAATACAGGCACTTTCTGCCAGGTGTTTATGGCCCTGTGTTTTGGGTTTGTATGGCCAGGTTTTGGTAGCAGGAGGGCTATGGGGGTGGAGTCTTTGAGAAGCTTCTGACAGTCAATTCTAGCCAGCTCCAACACAGCCGGCCAAGGCTGGGCCAATTGCTTCTATGGTAACAAATTTAAGAAGGAAAAAAAAGCTGCAGAATTGTGTCCAGAGAAGAGCAGGGTGAGAATAAGTGAGAGGAACAACTCTGCAGACACCAAGATCAGGGGAGAATGAGGGGCAGGAGCTGCTCCAGATGCCAGAGCTGACATGCAGACATATAAATGCAGGTATATGTGCCCCAATACAGGCACTTTCTGCCAGGTGTTTATGGCCCTGTGTTTTGGGTTTGTATGGCCCTGTGTTATGGGTTTGTATGGCCAGGTTTTGGTAGCAGGAGGGCTATGGGGTGGACTCTTTGAGAAGCTTCTGACAGAGTCAATTCCAGCCAGCTCCAGACAGCTGGCCAAGGCTGGGCCAATTGCTTCTAAGGTAACAAATTTAAGAAGGAAAAAAAAGCTGCAGAATTGTGTCCAGAGAAGAGCAGGGTGAGAATAAGTGAGAGGAACAACTCTGCAGACACCAGGATCAGGGGAGAATGAGGGGCAGGAGCTGCTCCAGATGCCAGAGCTGAGGTTCCCCTGCAACCTGGGGTGAGGCAGCTGTGTCCCTGCCACCCATGGAGGTCCACGAGAAAGCAGAGATGCACCTGCACCCCATGGAGGAGACCAGCACCAGGGATCCCTGCAAGGAGGCTGTGAACCACTGAGAGACCTGTGCTGGAGCAGGGTCCTGGCAGGGACCTGCAGACCCATGGAGAGAAGACTGGAGCAGGTTTCCTGACAGGACCCACCCTGGAGCAGGGGAAGGACTCCTCTCCCTGAGCAGCAGCAGAAACAACACGGGGTGAACTGACCACAGCCCCCACTCCCCATCTCCCTGAGGCACTGGGGGAAGAGTGGGGAATGAGGGGTGGAGGGGAAGTGTTTTTTAAGGTGTTATTTTACTTTTCATTATCTTACTCTGATTTTGTTATTAATAAATTCAGTTAATATCTCTAATTCCAGCCTGTTTTGCCTGTGACAGTATTTGGTGAGTGATATCTCCTGGTCCTTATCTCAGCTCATGAAATCTTCATTATATTTCCTCTCCCCTGTCTAGTGATAGAGAGGCTTTGGTGGGTGCCTGGCACCCAGCCAGGGCAAACTCACCCCACCCCATTATTCTTAATGGAAATCTAGGTAAAGTAGAACTTAGTCTGATTTAGGGCAAATTTTCTATGCATAGTTTTGTTCCAAAGATAGCATAACTCTTTTTTCCTTATCATGAGGATGTATTGTAGTAAAAGTATTAAAGATTAGTAGATGCTCAGAACTTTGTGCTAAGACCATTACTTAAAATGTCCAAATCTCTCAGTCATGTTCTTTTTTTTCAGAAAATCTNGTAAAATCAACAGAAATATTTTCAAAAAGCCAAGTGCAACTCTGCCTAATCTTATAAATAATTCTGGAGCAGTTCTGTTTGAGTTCCAAGCTAAGGTTGGAGTTGACTATCACTGCATTATATTGCATAAGGATATCACATGGTGTAAATTTTTTCCTTAATAGTCTGTGTGTTCTGGGAGCTAAGTCATAGGTGATTAACTCTCTAGTGAGTGTTGTTAGTGCAGCATATTACACACTTGGCTAGCCCCAGCTCTTATTCATGGATTTTTATTTTTATTTGCAAGGATTAGGCTAAACCACGCATAGAGGGTAGGTAAGAATTTTTATTCTCTTTCATACTCCTGTGCTTGGAGATATGCAATGGAGAAACACATTTTAAAAAAGGTTAAATTGCAGAAGCTTCACTTTTTTTAACACAGATACTCAATAATAAAGAGGAATATACAAGAAGGTTGAACCCTTCAGCTCCTTTGAGTTTACATCTGTGTCATGCTTTACGGATTGGAGAAAATTTTGCAAGTATGAAGATGAGGAGTGGAGCTGTGAAATTCGATTACTATGCCTTGCAAAATTTGTGAATCTGTGCTGACTATCTAATAACACAAAATATAGTGACTGTCACATTTTCCATTTTTGAAAAATACATCTGATTTTTTTCTCTTCCTGAAATAATTCCTTTCTATTATTAAAAATAATAAAATCCTTCAGAGTTTTTCATCCTCCTAGAAAAGAAGAACCCTTTCTCCAAAACAGATAAGAGCTCTAAGATACTGTTTTTTAGAAAATTTGAAAATCTTAAACTTACTTTTTAACTTACACAGAAAAAAAGCCCATCATTTCATGATAACTTTCTGGCTGATGCGAGGTAAAACAGGATGTGATTAGAATTGAAAGCTATCCAGTTTTATTTATCCCCGCTTCTCTGATTTAAAATGAAGCCTGGCTGTGTGCAGATGATAACTGTGAGCAAAGGTTGACATCAATTGGAGCTGTAGGACGAGCTGTCTCCGTGTGTGGGAGAATATCACCTTTTTTAAAAGATGCTGAGTGACACTGACAAAATAGACAAGGCAGTCTAGATCAATGACATAAAAATAGTTGTCGTATAATGATTAGTGAACTACTGCTCATAATAATCTCCTTCTATAGACTCCTCTGAGGGTAATGTTTGATTATTTGAACACATCACAGTGTTAATTATGGCTAGGCTGAATTTTACTGTCTAATTTGTATTTTTACAGTATGAGACATTTGAAAGCTAGAGGTAATTTTCAGTATCTTATGAGGTGTTTGAAATTCCATTTGTAGCTTTTGCTTCAAACAGCAGCCTTTTAATTTAGTAGCTCTTTAGCAGAGTGGGCTTGATATGGAATAGTCATTAGGTAGTCAACATATCTATAGGGAGTCTCAAGGGAAGGTGTCTATCAATTTACCCCTTAAAAGACAAAAAGACATTTACAGTCCTAAATCTAGTTCACTTCCTTTTTAGTTGCAAAAAGACATTTACAGTCCTAAATCTAGTTCACTTCCTTTTTAGCTGCAAAACAGAGGAGATTTATCTGATGGGAACCTGGGCTATTCTTAAATCCTCTAAACTATGGATGAATAAATCAGTTCAAGTAAAATGCTAAAACAGTAATATATTGATGACACATAGCCTTATACATCAAAAGAGCTCAAAGAAGTTAACAAAAATTAATCTTATATATATCTGTGTCTTTCTTTTTCCACTCATTCATCTAGGATATTGTCCAGTGGCTCATGATATTTAGATGGCACACACCTTTCACTCTGAAGATGAAGGATTATCCCTTATCCCATACAAAAGACAGAAGTATAGAGAGAAATGTTAGCAAAGATATGCAGATGCATTCAAAATGTGCACCACAAAGCCTGAAAATCGAGTCTCCTGCCCTATGTGGTGGGGCAAGGGTTTCATCTCACCTCATTTCAGGTGTTTGCAGTAAGTCACTCACTTCACTTCTTCCTTTATAAACAGCAAGGAGGAAGAGGCACTGATTCCTTTTGTCTGTTCTTTTTAGGATCAGCTGGTCTGTGATTTAGGGGGGTTATTGTTGTCTCCTGACTACAGTGGCAGCCCAGAGGATCTGATCAAGTGGAGGTGTAAGGTGAATCCCTACTGCTGGCTTATTCATACCAGATATGCTTCAAAGAGAGTGAATCTTGGTTCATTTTCAAGTTTTCTGCTGAGGAACATAAGTTTATGACGTTCACTCTCCACTCTGTACTAGAACTGTCAGTGCCAAGAGCAAAAAGCCTGCTCTCTGGAAATCTGCATACTCAAGCAATTCACTGTTTTACTTTGAATAATCTTTTTGACATTTCCTGGTTCCAAAACTCTCTAGCAGAACTATTCAAAGTCTCTTGAGACAGATCTGAACTGGAAGACTTGGTGACATAAGATTTAATGATCTTTTTCTCCTGCTGCAGATACTTCAAGCTCATATGTTTTATGGATTACAGAATAGATTCAATAATAATGGTATATGTTACTAATTACAGCTGGTAGTAGCTCGTAGTCACTTTGCAGTTTTCTATGTACTTACCTCTAAAACATCAGAGTGTTTCCAGCTTTCAAGGCAAAGCTGGTTTAGAACAACATTATATCAAGTGATAAAAAATCAAGAAGTGATAAATATCTACTTTGTTTTTTTATGGATTAAATATCTTATCTATTCCCAATTTAAGTATTTAGGATATCCTCTAGATTAGCTATTGAATAATTAGAATGTGAAAGGCAGTGGAAACTACAAGACTGTGAGGTAAAAAGTATTTATTCTCTGGACTTTTTCTTTAGATGAACACTGTTTGTACAAGTAATGTTACTATAAGCTTCATCAATTTTGAATGTATGTAAATATGAACTATTAAATACACTGAAAAAATAATCAGAGCAACTATGCAAAATGAAAGCCGAATTAATCATTATTCTTCTCTTTCTTTTAGTTACCATCATGCCTTCTTCATAGGCCATGTTTCTCTCTCATAAAACAGATTATTTCCTTTTTAATTGGATTGGGTCCAATGGGCTCGGATTGATGTGCTTCAGTTCCACTTTGAGAAATCACAATCATTCCCATTACCACTGAAATAATGCCCTTAGTTCTGTTAATTAGGGATGGGATTGGTAACAGTCCTTATACTCACATTGCCCTCGCAGTGCATCATGTCCAGCCACCAGCATGCACAATTCACTTTTCTCCACTTATACAAACCATTTCCAGTGATGTAGAGAATGATTTCAAATTTCATTCATTTGCTCAAACATTCTCCCTTCTAGAAGTTGTCTATATTTGTCTTGAACTGATGTTTTTTAAAATGGACTGCCAGGCCAGAATAGCAAGCACTGGGAATGGATTTGGCAGTCCTAGGTGTGTGATCAAAGAGTACATTTCCACAACTCTGGCCCCATTCAGTACAGAGGAACTTGTTCAAGGAGCCAACTTACATGGACTCATCTAATTAAGACCTTCCAATTAACTGTTAATGTTACAGAAGTTGGAAAGCAAGCAAGGGCTAAGGATTATGGAAAAAAAAAGGAGGGTTCTTAGCTTTCATGGGTTAACTAAATTCATCAAACAAAGCATGACCAGAGTATTTTAATGAGTGGTCACTTAGAGTGTGGCCTGAAATTTTTGGCAACTGATTTGTACAATGGTATATCATTTAAAGTTTAATTAGTAGGCAAATTGTAGGACCTGGTAAAATGTTTAAAGCATATAGATTGTATCAAAACTGAATATGTAATTTTGACCTTATCTGGGTATTTCAATTCCTCACTTCTAAAAAAATTTAATATTTCTCCCTATTTTAAATGTGCTGTTGTGAAAATAAATTAATAAATACTTGTTAATCTCTCAGATATTTCAAAATTTTCTATGGGAAAAGTGTGGATACTATACTAACTGTGGATAAACAGCATATGACAAAGAAAGTGTGGCATAATGATAGGGTTACCCCATCACCAAAGAGGAAAAAACATAGTGAAGAGCATGAACAATACACCCAGTGGGATGTGCTAAGCAAGCATTCTCTGAAAAAAATAATATGAGCATCTAATTACAGCTTGATTGTCTCGGGTTGTACTAAATGGGCTGATGTGGGATTGGACAGCTGCTTTAAGACTTCCTAACATTTCATAGTTTAACTTACCTCCTGCTCACTAATTCTTTCATTTAATCCACCTCTTTATATCTTTATATATATATAACACCAAAATGTAAGTAAATAATAAGTTTCAGATGGGAATGAAAGACATTTAGATTAGTTCCTTATGTTGGAACATTATGGCTTGAATTATATAGAAGACACTGTTGAAGGACATCACCACTGTCTTTTATCTATATGAAAGACATAAAGATAAGGATTGTAAGTCACCATTTACACTGAAAATTCCGTTTCTCCATACATACCTTCAATATAGCAATATGTTTCTCAGACTATACAGCCATGTCTGATGTTGTGGCGAGCCACAGCTCCTGCCAGGGCATGCTGGACCCCTTGGGACAAAAAGTCCAATGGTTTAACACCCCAGGGGCCCAGGAACCATGAAATGGCTGCCTGCCTTTAAATGGCCGCCCTCAGACATTTTGGCAGGAAACACCGTTGGCTTTGGCAGGAAGGACGTGCCACCCTGCTTGGCTGTAATGGCCACCACACTCTCCTCCCCTGCTTATGTCATTGTGTTTTAACTGGCCCTGTTCAACCTCCCCACGTGCCCCATCTCCCATTGGTCTCTGTAAATGTTTCCCTGGTTCCTCCCCTTCGCCGTGTCACTCTTGGTTACTGCTGTAGATGCTGTCAGAGGGGTATAAAAACCATTCTTAGGGGCTCCTTGGGGGCTTTTCCGGAGTTCTCCCTCACCCCTCATTAAACCTGCTTCTGTTTTCCCAAAGAACCTCCCTCACCTCCTTCTTCTGCCCCACACCTTGGTCAACGGTGGTTGAAGCGAGCCTTGTCACAGCTCTCGCCCAACCTCCCAATTTCCATCAGCGAGGTCCTTTGTCACTGCAGCGGGCAAGGATTTGCCCAGAGCTCCACCAGAGAGCTGGCCACTTGGCAAGCATCTGCAGCACCCTGAGGCTACAGGCTGATACTTTGGAATCCCGTCCCTTTTGCTTCCTCTTCTGTCAAACAATTTTGTTGAAGCTAAAAATTTATGACACTATTAAGGAGCATTTAGAGAAGCATGTTAGGGATGGAGAATACTTAGCAATACAGTTCAGATTCTAAAATTATACACCTTACATAACCAGGGAACAAAAAACTTCAGTGTGACATTATCATTCGAATGTCTTTAACTTGGAATGCCAAGTGTGCCAATACTCTGCTTGATCAGAAATGTTTGTAGAAAAAATTCAACATTACATCTCAAAAAACCCAAGAAGGTCCTCACAAATGTTAGCTCTCAAGGGTAATATTTGTAGAAAAAAAGGAGGGTAATATAGAGACAAACATATGATTTTTTGATAATTACTAAAGTTTCAATACAATTTAACTCATTACATTTTTCTACAGGTTTTTACTGAGAAAAAAAAAGCCTGGAAGATATTTTAAAGGCCAAAGTCCATTGCAGTTCATTAACAAGTTATCTAAGTCCCTTCACTAATAAGTAAATTAACTCCAATTTCTTTCAGAAGAAAATCAACAAGATGCTACCTAAAGCACCAGCGAGGTATCCACTTGTCAAGCAGATAGAAGATACTCAGTGTGTCGTGATCATGCATAGATACAGGGAAAGTTTCCTTACAGGAAGTTGCATTGTAGGAAAAAGCCACATTTTCTGGCTCTTCTCTGACTGTCCCAAAGTGCCCTTTGCATGCTGGGACCTTTTCTTCCAGCTGTAATTCAGAGCTGGAGCGAAGGTGCATGACACTGATCTCTTCTTTGTGGTGACCTGTGACAGGATCTGAGGGGATGGCCTGAAGTTGTGTCAGGGAAGGTTTAGGTTGGATATTAAAGAAAGGTTCTTCACCCAGAGGGTGGTTGGGCTCCTGAGAGAAGTGGTCACAGCTCCAGCCTGGCAGAGTTCAAGAAGTGTTTGGACAATGCTCTCAGGCACAGGGGGTGACTCTTTGGGTGTCCTGTGCAGGGGCAGGAGTTGGACTCAATGACCCTGGTGGGTCCCCTCCAACTCACCTTATTCTGTTATCATGGGGCAAGAGCAAGATGAGCCAGCAAGAGAAAAGCAAATGTGTCTCCAAGTCTCTAATGAGGAAACTCATGGAGATCAGGGTATTAATATGTGGGAATTGTCTTACCACATCCAGTAAAACCTGCATCCTTGCTATCACATGTACGTGTTATTTTTCTCTTCAGGGGGATCTAAAACAGCACTGGGAAAGAAAGAAAGATGAAAATTGACCTTAATGCCATCCACTGGTGGACACAAACAACAGCTAGGGGGTTTTTTTGCTCACTAGTTAAGGGATTTGGTTAACCTGTTAATAAATTGGAGTGTTGGTGTTTCTATGGTGATAGGAAAAGGGTGGTGCTTGGAAAATTCTGACAATAAGCTCTGGACAGCAAAGAAGAGAACAGTTAAGAGTCTCCCTATTTTAAAAAAAATTGCTTTCAAAGAGAAATATTTATTTTGTTAAAAGCTCTTAACTAGATTTATGATTCCAGTGCTAAAGTGAAAAGGTTAATATGATAACATTTACTGCTGTGGATATTGATAGCAAACCATACATTCTAATTTCAGATTATTCCCCCAGGTAACTTGATTATTACTATTATTAAATTTCAGGCTTTATTGGCATTTTTAACTGCTCTCTCCATAAAATTAGCTAAAAAAATAATAAACTGCTGAGTTTTCTTCATGCCTCTTGCTTCATGTTCTACTGCTGTTTTGTAGAAATGACATAAATATTTTGGAGTCCCACAAATTTCTTTGTATTTTCTATGTTTCCATGACAATAGACTAAATCAGGACATTCTTAATCACAGTATATGGGAAGCTACAGCCAAATTTGAAAAGCTGTACTTGATATGATCTTTCTGTACAAACTGTTACCTTGAAGTCAATTATGGGAAATTATTAAACTTGGTTGAATAAGAGCATTAAAATTGAAGTAATCCAGGGGGACAGATCAATGATAGGAAAAGCAGGAACTTTGAGCATTTTTGTGTACAGATTCAAAAGCAAATATGTATATGTATTAATTCTCAAAACAATTTTTTTAAGTCTAACTTTTTAATAACTAGCCTGAATCTGCTTAACCCTCTAGGGATCTAAATTTATTTCAATTTATGTGGACAAAGCCACCTACATGTGAATTCCTATCCCAGCTAGCAAACCTTTCACCAATATCAAGCCAAAGGAGGACAGGAAATAATTTAATTTTGAAACATGAGGTTTTTCCATCTTTCACCATGCTTTCATGTCTACAACAACACAGGCAAAGGCACATCCTGTTACAGGGAAACTATGGTTCAAGTCTTTATATCCAAAAAAGAAGGAGATGAAGGGGTTATATCCTTGACCAGCAATATTAAACAGTTGAAGGACTTAATTTTATTTTTACAGGTGAAATCAATGCTGCAGCAACCACCCTGAGTGACAAGGAAGCACTGCTGTTGAATTTGAAGAAACAGGGGCAGAGATACTGCTCCAACTTGTGGGTTTCCCATAGAATGTTTAGGTTATTTCCAGCAGATGTCTGGAGCCCAAGCTGTACCTCTTACAGGTGAGTGCTGCACTGCAGTGTTACACTCACTTGCCACAGCTCAGAAAACTAGTTAATACTTGACTGGCCTGAACAAAGAACAGTTTTCAAAGGAGAAGCTTTGAAAGCCTAAAAAGCCCTACAGTATGGCATGGAGTCTGAGATATTTGAGCTCAATAATGAAATTAGTATTTCCTCTCCTGTCATGAGCCACAGAACCTGAATAACTGCCTATAAAAATGGGCAGAAACATCTCCTAAATATTTCTTGTCCAGTTCTTCCCAGACTGATATGTGGGAGAATGTTGGCTTGTCCACGGAGCTGCAAGCCTAGCCTGACTTTAGGGTTGTGAATCACAATGAGGGGTAACCTATACTACAGGAAAACAGTGCCCCAGACACTGCTAAAATCCTTCTCCACTTTATTTCCCACTGATTACCTTCATTTCACCCACCTCTACATCAGTGCTTCAGGTATTAGGGCTTGAGACTTGTTTCAGAGATGTTAGTTCTGCTCCTTGGCAGGATATCACAAATGTTTGTAACAAGCATTATAAAACCTAAATTCTTTTGGGATTCAAGCAGACACAATGGAATATATTCACTTTCAGGGACACATATTGGAGATTTTCCTATGGCATCAGGATTCATTGAGGACACTGGGGATAATAGGAATACATATTTCATTAAATAGGTTAAAAAGGGCTCCAGCCTTTCATTTCATTTGCTTTAAGAGAGAACAACTTTCAATAAACTTCTGTCCTGATGTTAAGCAATAGCGTGGAGCAGGTTAAGCTGTTGGATATACATTATATAATCAAGTAGATGTAGTTCAGTTCTAGCAGTTCTGATATTTTTCCTTTCTGAAGGGAGGTCATATGCAATCTCAAGATATCTGCAATTTCCAATGAAGAAGGGCTGTGAGAGACAGTTTTAGGCAACACAGAATATTGATTTCCAGCAGTCACAGACACTCTCATTGTGTCTTCCACAGAGTATATTTTATAGCTTGAAAATTCCTGGGCCTTAACCCTCTTAGGTTCAGATGAGTAATCTTGTGAGGAAGAGATGGGAATGAGAAAACTACTTTGAAGACTATATGCTCTGCTTCATACTGCTTTATATCCTAGAGCTACAGTTCAATGTTGGTATGATGCATAGCTGTACAAATTGAAGGCTGGGCCTCAAAAATACCAACTTTATCTTTACAAATGTTGCTTTGATTAAAATAGAAATTTAGGTCCTCATCCTGAAGGACAGACCTGTACTGGATTTTCAGTGTCCAGAAACTCAACTATCAGGTTTAGCTATCCAGCAGAAAAATAAATATAGAGCACAGAAACTGTATTTAAAATTAACTTTGGATGAACTTCAGAGATAGTTTATCAGTTTACATATAATATTCATTTTAAAATTACAAAAAATACCTTCAATTTTTTGAAACTTTCCTTTAATTTATTTGCCAGTTCTAATGCATCACAAGAAATTTTGCAGCTGATTCTTCATCAGCAGTAATAGAGCTACCCACATTCATTGCTAATGTTCATTGTAATTACTACAAAAACTATTAAACAACCTTGAATGGGAGAGTGTCACTAAGCTTTCCCCCCACAGAAAGGCTTGTGTGTGACATGTGGAGCCTGGTTTAGAGCCTTTTGTTAGGATATCATTCACTGTATGATAGACTTGTCAGTCTAAAATCAAGTAATTCACATCCTCCTTCCCTTCCAGATACTTTCCAAGCAGATTCCATAAAAGATATTTCTCTCTGAAATGTTTTTATACAGCTTTTCATCCTAATTTCTACTCCAGCTATCCCAGCCTCTCAAAAAGAATTCTCTGCTACCTGTATCTCTTTTCCTTGCAAAGAGCTTCAGTTGTTGTTGTTATCCTGAATCACTTCCCAGCTGGTTTTACAATTTGCTTGGCTCCCACCTACACCTCTCTCTAATGGAGCTGCATCTCACAACACAACTTTCTCAAGACTAGACCCTGGGCAGACAAAAGTTAGGCTGTGAAAGTGATGCTCTAAAGATTTATTACAATTTAAATCAGGTGGAAGCAGAGAAATAGGATGGTAATATGGAACTGTTATGCAACACAAAGACAAAAACAGATTAAAAGCAAATGAACAAAAAAAGCCAAACACCACAAGATATTAATTACTCAAATAGACCTGGACTTTTCTTTAAGTAGCTCACTGAAACACATTTTGGGGGAATGGAGTAAAACACTTTTTATTTAAAATAGGGCAGGGAACTAAAGACTATGGCAGGACTACCTCTGGCATTCCCATCCGTGAGCAAATGCCACTTTCAGTTCCTGGAGTGCACTGCTGTATATTGGAGTGGGACCAAGGAAGAGATTAGAGATGTGGTTAAAAGAATAAATCCTTCTCATGCCAACACAGGGCAGTAAAAGTGGTTGTTTCTCTCTGCTGACTGTAAAGGCAGACCAGAGCAGTTAGCTCAGGTGCTGGTATCTGTATTGCAAATAGAGAAAATAAGGTGAGTTGAGTGTCTGAGAGTCTTTTCACTGTTTTCAGAACATTTCTTTAGGCTCCTGCAAGCTATTTCATATTCAAAAATTCTTTCTTATTTCAAACAGAATTAGAAGGGAACAAAAAGGATTAAGCTGGAGAAAAATTGTATTATTGTCTCATTTTTAAATACGTATTTTTGTATCAGTACTAAGATGAACTTTCTGAAAGTCTTCTCTTGTTTTTACTTTATATTTTTCAATCTCCCCATAATCTTGTGATACTGAGGATTAAGAGATTAAATTTTCCACATTAAGGTAATCAGAACACTGCTTAATTGAGCCTATTACATTTTTCCTCCTTGTATAAGGCACTTGTAATCAGACCTGTGTTTATGAGATCAAGGAAGAGCCAAAGACTAGACAGTCAGAAAGCAGGTACCAAATCATTTCCAGGCACATCACTGGTAAATAATACATTTAAGGGAAAGGTATATTTATCTTTCTATCATGATGGTGTTCTCATTGTTTTGATACTGCATGCACTTATGCAATTTACAGAGTAATTTTATGGTTGTTAGTAGAGATGAGATAAACCTGATGGGAAAAAAGGGAACACCAGAGCTCTTCCCAAAACTCAGTCTAAATGCTGAATATTATCTAACTATTTATAGTGTTCTGATATTATACATTTCAACTGCATGAAAATATTACCCTTTAGATCTTAACCCACTGATTCCCATGTTAAATTGATCAAATTTTCAGCTGACTGAGCTGTATAAGAATAGCTATGGCTCTTTTTTTCAGGTCTTTGCCATGCTGTAGCTCTGTAAAATGTGCATGGTGAATACCTGTATGAAGAATGACCCATTTAATGGAGAAAAAAATCCAGAAAAATGTAGCAATGAGACCTAGAAGCCTCCTTTTGGGGGTGATAAATATCTACCATATTTCTCTCCCTTTACTCTCTTGTAGAAGAAGTAGATATAGAATTTTTAAAACTATTATCTCCAGTCTGATAGCCTCATCCTATGGCTAGCATATAGCTTGAAGTCCATGACCAACATGAATGATCATTGCTATTGTCTTTAGTATTGTGACACGTCAGGAAAGGGAGTGACATCAAAAAAAGCCTTTCCTCCTTTTGTCCCTTTAGGGTGTCCTCATGAGCAAATATGAAGTGGTCATAGCACCAGCCTGAGAGAGTTCCTGGCAGACTTTCAGGCACAGACTCCCAGGCACATGTGTCATTCTTGGGGTGTCCTGCACAGGGCCAGGAGTTGGACTCAGTGATCCTGATGGGTCTCTTCCAATTCAGCAGATTCTATGATTCTATGATATACCATGCATCAGGAGCTCAGAAAGGAACTTCCTATTGAAGGACTCACATAAAAATATAAATCCCTAGCAATAAATAAAACATGTAAGTGAGGTGTTCATCACTGGTGTGTTGCCACAACTGGAACAGATGGATAAGCACTGTTGGCATCTTTTCCCCTCAGCTTGGTGTGATGGTCCAGAAATATTGTACCTGCATTACTGAACACTTGCAAGGTTTTACCAGGTCTCACTAACTTTAACAGCAATTATGTCTTCCACCAGTAAGCAGCTTTGGAAAGTTCCCATTTCTGTGGGTAGCATGTTTTTCCTGAAAGCTGAAAAGTTCCCATTTCTGTGGGTAGTATGTTTTCCCTGAAAGCTGAGTGTCTCCCAGCACACACAGATCAGCCAGCTCAGCTGGCTGCCATTTCTAGCAATCCTATCTGCTGCAATTGGAAAGCACCCACCTAGAATTATGAACTGCATGGAAGATGATTTTAACATGAATTTTCCAGTGGATTTTTATGAAGTGATCTTGAGAGGAAGCCATTAATTCAGCCAGAGATTAGCAATAACAACTGCACTGCTGAGGGCAACAGCGAGGATCCCTTCCTTCCAGCAGCCTGGCACAGATACCATGTGGAACTCAAAAGCCTCTTCTGCATCTTTAAAAAGCCTTTCATTTTCCTTTTGTGCATGTGTCCTCAGTGTTTGGTGTTATAAATGAGCAGCCTGTGACCACCCCTCCTCTTGGCACAGCTCTCATGTAACGCTGCAGAGCTCTGGCACTGCTGGCATCCGCAGAGTGCCTTCTTCCCTGACCTGTGCCCACCGAGATTACAGAAGCACATTATTTCCCTGTGCAGCTCTTTCACCTCTCACTGCAACCATTTCCTACACAGACACAGAATTTTTATAAAAGGCTTTCCTCAGCTTTCATCAAATCTAGGTTGCAGGCCTATTTCATAACATTAATTCTCTCTCCCTCACCAACCGCCACATCAATTCAGTACTTTATAAACTATTTCAGGGATCCGATTTATCAGGTCTGACAGAGCTTCACACTGAAATAAACAGCACTGCCTCTGCTGAGCTCGCTCAGTGGCTCCTATTTATCATTATTTAATTCAAGGGCCTAAAATTCTCTGACATTATTAATAGTAAGATGAATCACTGGAAAACTACAGAATCTGTGACCAACGAGGCTGAAATAATCCATTTTGGTGAAAATGTCTACGTGGAATTGCATTCCCTGATGGGGAGCTGCTCTGTCATTAGCGACTCCATATGCATGGGTGGTAAAGAACTGAAGCATGAAGTCCCCAAAGAGTGGGATACTTCAACTGCCATTCTCTTCCCAACACTTAACACCAAAGCAGAAAATAAGGGAATGCAGCACAGCTCTAATGCCTCTGTCAGTTGAATTTAAATGTACTAATTTAATCCTTTTTGTACTTGATTAACTTTAACTTGTCTGAGGTTGAACTTTTGTGTTAACTGGACCTGCAAATCCATTAGTTCATTATGAGGACTGTATTACTTAGGCACCTTGATGAGAGATAATCAGCTGCCTGGAATGTATATGAGCACTTGCTGCCTTAATTTGGCACCTCATTAGTGGTATTTTTCAATTTTGTTTAAATGAAAGGGATTGCACTGGGAGTTTGTCCAGGGTCTGCAATTTCCATTATGAATAGCCAGCCTCATTCAGCAGCTGTATGACACATTAAGAAGTTAAGAATTGCAGAATTTGTTTGGTTCTCTGTCAGGACCTTTCTGGGAACCTGAGGTAGCTGGAGAGGCAGATCCTGAACTCTTTTCTAAAGGGGCTGAGTGCTGTCACACCACCTCCCTGACTGGGGTGACCAAAGAACATTGACAAACAGAGGTGTTTTGTAAAATTCATTTAAAAATTAAGACTATCTGAAATTTAAAAAAAAAAAAAGTATATATTTTAAAAAATTGATTTTTTTTTTAATTTCAGAGGAGAAATTTCTTTCAGAGAAAAAATTTACTCATTGCTGTTTTGTTATTCACTATCATTCCCTTGAACTTTGGCAGTCAATGTCCTTATTAGTGTCTGGACAGAGGTTGTAACTTTTAAAAAGAACAACCTAGGAAAAAGGACCCAGCAGGCACAAAATTACCCTCTGAAGAATTTATGCAATCATTATTGTGCAGGGGATTACCTCCTAAACAATTAATCATTTATCCGAGTTAGAACACCCAGAGATGAAATACACACCCTTCACCCTTGCCCAGAGCCTGTCTTCAGGCAAAAGCCTGACTAAATGACAGAGCCAGTTTGGCTTTCTCTGGTTTACAGTTTCCCAGTGCCACGTTAGCAGCAGGACCTCCTCAACCCCCTACAGCACCATCCTGCTGTACCCCAGCATGTCCAGCTCCTGTCCCCTGTTATGGAAACCCCATTCTGGAATGTGCAACACACCCTGCCAGTACTTCAGACACTTTGAACTGAAAACATGAAAAAACCAACATTAACATATTAGAACCTTTCTACAAGGCTGGGGTGAGCAGAGCCAAGGGACACACAGCATGGAGAGGGCCAGTCTGGTCTAGGGACAATTATCCTTTTAGCAGTACAGTCATTCCACGCTAATTGGTCTTGTCTCTTGGAAGCAGTTATTGATCCTGAACCTTTTTATTTTCTAATATAGTGATAGCCTGAGAGACTATGATTTGAACTCTTTCCCCAACATGTTAAAAAAGAAATCAAGTCCTGGACTTTCACATCACATTCTACCACCATGGAGATTACAGATAGGCACAATTTTATGTTTTCCAGATGAAATGTGCTCCAAGTGCTTCTAACAGGTCAGAATCTATTAGTAAAATCCAGAGCTATTTAGTTTAATTATACATCTTCAGATGCAGAAAGTTGAGCAACATCAAGACCTGGGTTTTTTTGCTTTCTTTCCAGGAGAAACCTAAGAAGTATTATTGAAAAAAAAAAAAAAAAATAGAGACTTGGCAATTTCATGAATATACCAAGCTAGTCTTTGAACATATCTTATGTTCTCATATAAAACCTATAGTTACTTAAACTAAAAACAACTTTTAGTATTCAGTCACCTTTGTGAAGTAGAATTAACTGAGCTATTGACGACTCTTGTGATCTCAAATATCTTCTAAAAGAGATTTTCATGGAATCATAGAATACTGGGTTGGAAGAGCTCCTTAGAGATCAGCTAGTTCATTACCTCCTGCAGTCAGCTAGATCAGGTTGCTCAGAGCTCCTCGTTTTCAGGAATGGGGCATTTCCACCTCTCTGGGCAATCTGTGCCACTGTTTTACCACTCTCATTTGAAAAAAATGCCTTCCTTACATCTAGTCTAAGTCTAACTCTAACCTCCTTTCAGTTTTATCCCTTGTCCTGTGAAATTTGTTTGCAAAGGTGTTATTCCTAGCCTCTACATGTCATTATCATTTATTTTGTCTCTTTAATTTGGGGTTGAATCACACTGATTCAATCCACCATCTATTCCTCCATACCATGTTCCAGTTGGTTTTCAAAGGTACATCAAGCTGTAAAAGCAGAGCAAGAATCACATCCAGGCACAGCACATCTCTGTGTGCAAGTCAATAGGTCACAGACCCAGTTTATGATTTTCAAAACATTTTATTAATAGAATTGGAAATAAGACCCAGTGTATTTATTAGCTGTGTTTTCATGTGCTCTCACTATCGGCATTTCAAAGAAACCCAAAATCCTGATAATAACAAATGATATATGGGGAACACAACCTTTGTGCACTATAGAATACTGTTGAAGAATTCCATTTTGGTTTCTTACACGTAGGAGAATTATTGTGGTAATAATGTGTAAAATGGGGACTTTCAGCCTCAGTGATGAACCACTGAATTCCCAAAAGTAGTTTAGCTTGTATGCAGATCCACATAGATAATTTTAACCAACCAGATCATTAATACTTCTGAGACTTACATGCAAACTATGGAGTCTTCTACAGTTTCTCTTATCACCAATTAGGTTAATCCCTCTGCAGAGCTTTGGGAAGGTGTATGTTTGTGGTAACTGCCTGTGCAGTTTAAGGTGAGACAATTACTGGTAGTGCAGAGGCTCAGTGAACGTCTCAATGAACATAATTGTAACTATGGTTATTTATAAAATCCTCTCACTATTTAATTAGGGGTGGGATTTTTCTTCTCTTTTATTTTCTCTCTTAAGGAATGCAAGGTTAACTCCCTAAAACACAGGGAGGGAAGAGATTGTGTGAAGCTCCAGAGAGGACACCGACAGCAAGAATTTACAGGCAGCCGTAACCACAGTGCATGAAATTGTTCCCTTTTTTTCACAGCTCGGTCTTGCCATTTTTCATAAAATTAGGGAGGGAGGGTTTTATTACCAAATAATTGCTTACAATTTTCTATGTCCAGGCAATGGCATTCAGTTTGACACGTAGCAGATCAGTCACCAGAGAGGTGGAAATGAAAGGTTACAACATAGAAAGTATCTTGGGGCTGATTTGGTCTGTCAAGAACCTGTTTTTCTGCGTGAGAATCCCTGTTAAGTTGTGCTAGTGAAGGAAAAGACTTCATTTTGGTCTTATTTTTCTGTGTGTGCAAAACATATTGGAGTCTTTTTTCCAGTGTTTGTATAACATCACAATAGGCCCATCTTTCCGTTTGTACCAAAACCAGTAGCACAGCTGTAATCTTATTAATAACCAAAGCTGGTTCCCAACCAGTTCCCACTGCCAGTCCCTAGTTCTGCCTGCACTCCTGACCTGATTGTGGCTGGGGTAGTAGTTTGTTTTCCTCAGGATTGCTGAAGAGTCCCAGCACAAACCACTCTGTTCTCTCTCACAGATTGCCCTCAGCTCAGAGAGCCCAGTGCCTGCCTCTGCAGCATTCTATCCCTGTGAAATAGGTGATCTTTTGGGTTAGTGGTTCCCTAACTACATCTGCTCTGAGAAATCAGTGATTTGAAAGAGGTTTGAAACCATTAAGTCTAGGTAAGTGACTTTTGAACTTCAGTCCATTGATTTCAATATGGCATTTGTGAACTGGATTTCATTGTTTCATTTCTTCTTCTTCTTCCTGCATAAGATGATTAAAAATTACTTTTCTTTCCTGCTTGGATGGCAGAAGAAGGAAACCTTCTATTTGTTTCCCTAGCTCTGAGTTTATTGCTGAGGGAAATATTGTGACACCTTTACTCACACAAAATTTGATTCCACACTTCAAGTGAAATTATTACAATCAATCATAATAATGCTGATCCTAAATAATAGGACAAAAGGCAGCAGACAGTGCTTTGGACAGGTTTCATTAATCCATACTGGTATGTCATATTCATGCCATATTCTATGTTCAAGTATCAGCAGCACCCAGAAGCATCCAGCACCATCTCAGCAGCAGAATCCCTTGGTGCAGCAAAAAAGGACACAAATTATGGATAACATGTGCACTGAGTTGTTTTTGTTAGGATTACATGACTATTCCCTGTCTCTTCTGCCTGCATAGCAGGTGCTGTCTGTCACTTCTGCTTCATTCCAGGCTGTGGCTGTTGGAGAGCACCTCCACTTGCCCTGCTTTTGGCTGATGGGATGGTCACACACCATTCTCACACCAGCACAATATTCCAACATGATCCCAGCCAGGAACAGAGTCCTTCTCTCAGAACTCACCTGGTTCTGCACACCAGAGTCAAACACATCTGTGCACATTAGCCCAGGGACCATTTTCCCCAACAGAGTTGTTCTACATAAAGATGAAAATTGTCCCCCATCCCACTGGGGGGGTGGGGAGGTGGTGAGTGAATGGCTGTGTGAGGTTACTTTGCAGGGTCGACCCTCAAAGTTGTTTTTTCTGAGAAAATCTTAGAAGAATTACCTTGTGGTATGATTAAAATAATAGTTTGAGTCAATCTAATGAATGAACATATATATGAGAGTAAAATATTAGAATAAAATGTTAGAAAGATGGCTGCATATAAAATTACTTTTTAACTTTTCAACATGTTTCCCATTTCTTCAAATAATTCAGCCAGCAACAGACACTTGCAAAATTCCCCTGTAGGACTGAGGCTGGTTGTCCCTGTCAGATTTAAAGGATCTGTGAAAGAAGCTGCAGGCAAAGAGGGAAAAGAATTTCGGTGAAAGTCACAAGCTATCAAAAGCTACTTTAGTTGTAATTTGGAGTGAAAAAGGAGAATTGTGTAGAAAATAATGCAGATTTTATGTAGGTCTTGAGATTTTGTAAAAAGTTCAAGACAAGCCAAAGTGTTACGATAAACTTAGTCTGTGATAATGTAATTAACTGAAAATCTAATAATTACTTTGTAGTTAATTGAAATTCTTTGATTTCAACCTCTACTTTTTACCAAACCTTCTCCTTCTAGCCAAAATAAGTAAGAAATTTGTGTTGAAAAGTGACTTTGGGAGAGCAGTGAAATTCACAGAGTGGTTTGCATTTGGACTCGATGATCTTAATGTTCTTTTTCAAACTCGACGAGTATGATTCTATTCTGTAAAATAGTTCATGTCACCAGGTACCTCTGGAGGTCACCTAGCCTGGCCTCCTGCTCCACTCAGGGCCACCTTGAGCAGGTTGTTCATGTCCAGTTGGGTTTTGAGCCACTTTGAGCAAGGAGACTCTTGTACATGTAAGCCTATGAACACAGAGAAATTTTTGCTTTACATACTTTATTCCATTAATTCTAAAAATTCTTATAAAGATTAAAAAGAGTGGCAAAAATCCCAGTCTGCCTGGAAAGTAAGAACTGAAACATTAACAGCTGTGTTATTTGTTATTATTTATTGGCTAGCTATTAATAAAGGGCTAAGGAAGATCAGAAAATAGATACCCAACATAAAATATTTAATTTCACTAGAAGTTGGAATGACTGAGATGCATAAAGGAATCCTACATAGGCAGGCGAATGGGTAACATAATGGCAGATAAAACTTCTGTTGAGAAATGCACAACAATGCTCCCTGGATAAAATAATTTGAAGACATTGCTGCTGAATTACAGCTGAACTTAGAGTTACAGATGAACTTAAAAACTTAGAGGGGAGAAATAAAGATAATGGGAACACGATACAAAATCATAAGAAATCTCTTCTTTTCCTAGTAGAGAAAAGAATGATGAAGTCTCACTTGGAATTCCATGGTCAGCTGAAGTCCTCCTATCATGAAAATAACCCATGACCATTAAAATTACCAGACCTGAAAAAAGAAAATAATAAGTGACATGAAGAAATTTCTATATAGATAGAAACTACTCCAATTTTAGCTTAGAAAGAGAAAACAAAGACATGACAATGAAAGAAAAATTAACTTTTCTTAATGTGCTATTATTTACCTAATTATGAAACACATTCCTATGTATATGGAATTAGGAAATTAAATAGAGTTGTAAAAGGATTTCAGGCAAGCCTTCCAGTACAACTGTGAACTAGGTTTTGAAACTGCTGAACTCTCAAATGCAGCTGCTTTTGGACTTCTAGTAGGCATTATCTTGGATTAAAAACCAACCAACCAGCCAAACAAACTGTCCTGGGTTGCAATGTAAAATGTACCCAAAAGTCTGTATTCTGTCACCATCTTCATAAACNACAATTTTTAGGTTATGTTTTCTGATCAGTCTGAAACCATAAACTGCACTGCTCTGAGCTGGTTCTGCATATAGTAGGATTAAGGCAAAGCAATTCATACTGCTCTACCTTTAATCTATATCAACAGGAGGGCCAATTTAGTTTGTCTAGGGCTGGTACTTAAAAAGCCTGATAGATGTAACCTGTGAGAGGCAAGCAAAATAAGAGCAAAGAGAGTATTAAAAAAAAAAAAAGAGGAAAAGGAAAGAATATGTGAGAGAATTTCCAGGTTTGGGGAAGGGATATATTTGAGTGATGTGATGCTGCTGTATTTTGTCTCTAGATTCCAAAGGGCTTTTTTAATTTTTACATTAATGCACCAATGACTATGAATTGCTTCTGCTTGAAAACTAAAAAATCAAATAATTTTTATTTATTATTTTTAAATATTTTCATACTTGTCAGTGTGAAAATACCACTTTTGCTCTACAGCAAGAGAGTATTCACAAAAAACTAATTTTTCACAGATGAATTTATTAGAATTCTTGCATCATTTAATTATATTTTTTTATGGAACTTTGCATAGTCATCTTTAAATCTCATGCTTTAATTAAACCTTTGAAATTTTTAAAAATTAATTCATCTTACATCCATTTCTGTTAAGTTTAATCTGTTTATCATTTTGCCAGCTGGTTCTATGAAATATTTTTGTACTACTTCCATGAGGGGTTACTTTATTTTGTGTTTTTCTTGCACTTTACAACAGCAGGCATTTGCTACCAACTCCCCTTAATGGCACAGAGGCAGAGTTTGCTACTTCATCTCTTCTCACTGAGGCAGCTCTGAGTGCTGTGTCCTTACCAGCAAAATAACAACTTATTAGACCTGTAAGAATTAATTCTATTTGTCTGGAAATAATAGAGAGACTGTGATTAAGTGCTCTGCTTCCAAAATGCATCCTAGTGCATCTGAGAAGCACCTCCTTGCAGCTTCTTGGCAAACTTTGTTAAATATGGGGGGTTGGCAGAGCCTGAACACTGGAGCTTGCTTTGGTGACAAAAGTGTCTGTCCCCTGTCGCTGTAGGACACGAGAGCACACACGTGTGAACACATCAGCTGAAGGTGAGCAAAAGAGGGAAGTTTATTTTCTGACTCCACTATTTATAGTTGTACAAAAGTGACAGAGGATTGGAGGGTGAAAGGGCCACCTCTCCAATGACACTGGACAAGTTACCAATCCATCAACTTTCTCCACCTCTATGAAGGAATGCAAAACAACTGAGTGTTTACAGAACAATGTGTGTGAAAGCTTGCAACTAGAATGAAAACATCAGAAGGCTAAAAGATTTCTAAAAATCAGGGCGACAGTCCCCTGGGTGAATTAGCAGTGTAGGCCATCATACACCAGTGCTCAGGCTTATGCCCTTCTAGATTATCAGTAGCCACAGCCCAGGTAGGTAAGGTATAAATTGCTGTTGTCCTACTCTTTCAGATTCAAAATCCTGACTCCTAATTTATTTTATAGGGGTTTTTGAGTGGAGTGTATCTTCATCTGTTTTGTATAACTGTGATGAGAACTTAAACCCACTTTTTGTGATGTCAAACTGTCAGCTGTAGAGACAGTCACTTCCTGGCATGGATCTACAGCTCCTCCTGGTAGCCAGCATGGCCAGCAGAGCCTCACATCACAGACACGATCCACAGGACACACATCACAATTTTAGCTCTGAAATATATATTTCTAGCATGCCAAGGAAGCATAATTTTGATTAGAAAGGACCTTTTGATGTCATCTAATCTAACCCCCTCCTCAAAGCAGATCTAATCCAACCAGGGTGCTCATGTCCCAGTCAAGTCTCGAATGTTTCCATGGGAGGAGATTTACAGTCTCTCTGGGCAACCTCTTCCACTGTTTGGCCACCATAACAACAGATGAAACTGTCTTTTAATGCAAAACTGGACACAGTGCTCCATTAGCTGCTCAGAAACTGGAGTGATTCCATTCAAAGTTCCCTTCTGAAGAGCATAACCAAGGCTTTATTTCAGACACCTGAGAGGTGGAATGCAGTTTATAAACCATGTGTATAAAATGCCACAGATGTTTTCTCCACTCAGCCTTTCCTTGGGTGAGTGGGTGTTGGATCCCAGTGGTGGAATCAGCAGTTGTTCCAAAAAAGCAATATTTATCAAATCATACAATGCAGAAAGAGATTGTGGTTTTTTTTTCTTTCCTACTCATTTCTAATTTCCTGTAGTGGGAACAACTGGAAGTCCCACAAGTAAACCTTTGTCCATAAACCATGAAACAAATTTAAACTATTACAGGAAAAAAAATGGACATCTGTATCACAGTCCTTCCATTTCCCTTTTCCAATTTACTCAGTCTCTTTTCATGTGCAGCCCAAGCTACTTTAAGGGTGAGCATTCTGTTCACTGTGAGCAGGTCTGAGAAGTAACCACGCCTCGCTGCTCTTGGTGCTCTTCAGAGGCTGTAATTGCCTGCCTGGGTGCTCAGAAATTTGGAACAGACAGTTCTACCCCACACTTTCCTGGCTCTCAATGAGCTAAGTTGGTCTGACCCAAATTGCCACTCAGCAATTTATCTTTTTAGCACCTTCAGAAGGGATCTCTAATCTCTGACAGGAGATTGAATTAATTTACTGAAGTATGTGACCATACTTAACAACCTTTCTAACTCACCCATTTTCTGGTTTGGAGCCAAGATTTACATAATTATTTCTATTTTTGAGCAGTCAGGATTGACACATTTCCCAAATGCCTACGTTTAGCCATTTTTAGCTTACACTTGCCCTAGCTGAAGTATAGTCCTTCATCTCTAGCTTTGTAAGTACTTGATGGACTTTTGTTCTTCAGGGATTGCAAAATATAATTCTATCTGGGTAGCCTCCAGTGAGACCTTTAAATAACTCTGTTCTGATTATATCAAACACATCTAGGGATCTTTAATACTCTTTCTGATGTAAGGCAATTTCAAGAATTACAAAAAAAATAACAGGTAACATAATTTAGAACTATTTTTTCGTAAATTATATTTGTCAGAAATATTAAAATTTCTCTGATTGAAAGCTAGAAAGGGGATACTGCCTTTTTCCTTTCATATTTTTCATCATTTCTTTAACTTTTTTTTTTTTTGGGGGGTGGTACCTGAAGGGTGCAGGGAGGTCCAAAGGAGGTTGCCTTTCAAAAAGTGTGCACACACAGACACTTTCTCTAAATGCTGTTTCAGAATGCTTATTCACAGAATAACTACAAATTAAGTGCAGAGGGTTTAATATCAAGAGGGAGCTTTGAAAATATTAGAGATTATGTATAAAAAATCAATAAAAATAAAAAAAATCAATAAAATAAAAAATAAACAAGACAGTCCTTCTCAGCAAGCCATTAGTGTTTCATATCAAAGCACCCAGAAAACTGGGGCTGGCATTGTTTGGCATCTGCTGCAGATCCTGCAGTCACACTGGGCAGCACCTGCAGCTCCTCACACACTGGCAGATCATGGCAGATCCAATCCAGCTCCACAGCATGCAGGATTACACCCTTTCCTGGTGTAGTGAAATATTTAGTATTTTTCAGCAGTTTTCTGCCATTGCTGTACAAAAGAAAAAAATACTGAAAATCTTGGCCTTTTTTTGTTGTTTTTTGGGGGGGCGGTTTGATGCAATTTCTACCTAAGGTAGCTTTCAACAGTTCCACTCTTCGTTTAAGAACCTCATTCACCAGTGGATTTTATTTGAGCAGGTGAAAAAGGCAGTAATATCCAATCTATAGGATGTCCTTCATCCTCCAATCCAAAAAGCATCACATTTTTCAAGAAATCCTGCTACCATTTCTCCAGCTTTCTGCAGGACTGAATCAAAACTGTTATGCACAAGAAACCTGAATTGAGGTCTGACAGATAACTACAGATCAAATTTCTTACTTTCTGATTAAATTTTGTAATGACTTTTTAGATATATTTGCCTCTATGAAATAAATTTACATCTGTCTATTGTTATATTTATATACAGCAATATATTTAGCCAGATACTATGTAGATTTATTTTCCTTTCACATTTCAGGAACAAAAATTCTAATGAGACAAATTACTCTGTAAAGCTCCTTTGCATGGGGGAATAGAGCCAGATGCCAGAAAGCACTGGGGGGAAATTAACATTATGATGGTATGAGAGCACTTTAAATTGCTCTACTCTCCCAGGGTAGAAAAAGGAATTTAACACTCTTCTTCCATTTTTCTCAGTCTGAAACCCTGGCTGCTTACCTCTGTGGTAAATAATATTGTATGTTAAATTAAAAAAAAATAAAATTAAGGAAAAAAAAATACCATCATGAAACAAAAACCTGTGAACTGGGAGATAAATATGGTCTTCAGTCTTAGTGTTGGCTCTTGCTCTGCCATTGGCAGACAACATGTGGATAATGGGAAAGGCAAGTAATGGAGAAGTCCATAATGCAAAACAAAACCATGTCATTATATAGGACATTGGCAGAACATGGTTACACAATAAATTGGCAGTGTTCTTTCAGTTTGAATAAAGAATGAACACTTGTGCACTGTATTACGAAATTGATAAGTGCCTCAGAGCAAATTACTTCTTTACAGATCCATTCTGCCATCTGTGATGTTATGTAATTACCTCTAAGAGGGTTTTATTTTCACTAAGGTTTATGTTGCTAACATTCATAGAGTATTTGAGGTCCTTATCTGCTTTAAAACTTGGGGTTTTACTGAATGAAAACCTAAAGAGGGGAGACAGAGAGCCTTCAACAACTCCCCAGTAAATAGGTTCTAAATGACTTGGGATATTTGTCACTGTGTCACATTTCTGAACTTAACAAGTCAACACAAATCTAATGTTTTAAAGCAATGGAAAGCTTGTCAATCTATTCTGTTTTCCTCAGTGCAAGTTCAAAGCCTATTGATACACAGTATGCAAATATGTCAGATGTAGAGAGGATTTGGCTCATTTACATGTGTCATGGCACTAGAGTGAATTTTATTTAAAGTGCATTTTGCTTTTTTTTTTTTCCTCAGAAAATGTCACAATAAGGGTTTAAACTCATTTAAAACACCTTTCCAGGAAGAGTTGTTCCCACCCCTGTGTATTGATGCTTTCTTCACTTTCCTCCACTGCCTGCAGAAAGACATTGATGCTGATGCTGGCCCTGCTGCGCCCTTACCACTGGCCACAAGATTTCCCTGACAGGAACCAGCATTTCAGGTGGTTCAGTGGCACACTGGTGTGTCACTTCTGCACTGGGTGGCCAACAGTTACCAGGCAGGATGGGAAAAGACATTCCCATGAAGCTCTGGAAGAGATACCATTACTGTAAATGTGAATTACATCCATTCCATGGATGTCTCAAAGCACAGGCTCTTAAATGAGCCCAGACTTTGATTGCAAGAGTGCCCTTATTAAAATTATCCCCCTGGTGACCTGAGCAGAGTGAATCATTGCTATTCCACATGTTGTCACCAAGCCAGGCCCTGCAGACTCCCCTTCACCCTTTATCATGTGAGGAAGGTCTCCAATGCCACTTGACAGATGTGATGACTCCACAGGATTGCAGAACGTGCTCTGAGCCACAGGGGAGCCTGGTCTTGGACAGCAACCCTGAGCACCACTGAATACTTCAGGCTGAGACCTCCAGTCTCCATAAATCACACCTGGAATTTGATTCCCAGTGTGACAGAGGTGAAGGCCTACCTGGAATTCTCATCTCCTGCATCATTAATCCCCCTTCCCCCAAAAATCACATCTTAAACAAGTTCTAACAAGAACTATTGAAAAAAACACCCAGTATACTGTTTCTACTTGATCACAATCACTGACTCAGCTTCTCCTCTAGTATGTCTGGGGGTTTTTGTATTCTCCAGACAATAGGGGAACTAGTTCAGGCTTTAATAAGAGAAATGACCTATTTTTTTGCAAAAAAAAATTAAATATTAAATTTTCAAGAACTGTTTTTCTTAATCATTTTTGAAGAAATGGAAGAGAGATAATAGAGAATGACAAGTATTTAATCAGAGAACAAAATGCACATGATGCATGCAGTGCTAAAAAACCCATTTTCCTGGAACACACTACAGGGAGCTATGCTGTGCTCTTCTGTATGATCCAGGGTTGGAAAGACCAATTTCCTACATGGCTGTTGACTGCTTGGACCAAAAGCAGTCTTTAAATTCATATGCTCGTCCCATCAAACATGATAAGCCAGTGCTTGGCCTACCTAGAAAGGTCATCTTTCATTATATGTGCAGAACACCTGCCCAAGTGAAAATGCCCACAGCTGAGACAGAATGACAGGAAAAGGCAGGCTGGGATCATGGGAATATGGCCATGGTGTCAGTCAAGCTGTATAGAAGCCATGCTGAGAAAAGTGACAAAAGGTGAAGTGATAAATATATGTTTTTGGAACCAGGTTCCATGAATGAAGCTGAGGCTATTCCAGGGAATAGGAAAAAAAAACTTCAGCAACTGTGAAATATGTTGAGAGAGTATAAAACTGAAAACTCTAAGAAGCCACTCATGCATTTAATCTGGGCATGTGCTCCATTTTGCCTTATACTAGCACAGAAATTTATCCATGGGCAGGACAAACACTGAGGGCTACTGAAACACCTTCTGAGTCTTCTCTGGCACAATGGCCAACAGCAAAAAAACTGCACAGAGCAGCTTAACCAGGTATTTCCTCTGTCATCTTACTTTATGGTACCTTCTGAAACACTGGGTGTAAAATCTCCACTGTGGCTTTGCTGGGTAGTCTGGATGGCTCCTTGTGAACTCTCTCCTTGATTTTCACTTTTCCCTCTCCTGCAGCTTTTCTTCAAAATCAGAAGGGAATAAGTTGTCCTGGCTTGCATGGATGCTGCACTTCGGTTCCCAGAAGTTCTGTTTGCTTTTTATTAAACTCACAAGGCATGCAATGATGCCAAGGTTTTATTTCCTAATGAGAGGAAGCCCCTTTATTCCTGGGCATATCTTCTGTTGAAATACTGGTGTGTTTCACTTCTGCATATCCTTAAAGACAGATTATTGTGCTGAAAATTTCCTAACTTTCAACATGGATAGAGATTTAACTAGAATCAGAGTTGTTGCTTTTTTAAAAAATTTAAACACCACCTCTTTTTATTTTTTCTATGAATAGAAAATGGGAAAGATCTCACAGCCCAATAAACAAGCAGTTCAAGTCCACTCAGTCTAGAGGAGCAGAGGGTTTAATTTTCACTGATATGCTAACAAATCTAAGGGTCTGGCAAAGCTTTTATTTAGGATTTTTATGAAATCTCAGATAGGCAGCTCATCACACATAGGTTGTTTTTGGGGGGTTTTGTAGGTACTTGAAAAACAACTTCAGGGACAAGGTGCTGACTTTTCTTGAAGCAGTGTTGCCTTTGTTAACCTGTAGTCAATCTGGGAATTAGCTTATTGCAAACTCTGCAACTCTTAAGCAAGCTGTCTGGGCTGTAAAATGCTCTGACACTAAAAAAGCTGTCCCCATAGATCACTGCTTTGGTCTCACCTCCCAGCTAGACCTCAGCAGCCATAAGAGTAGACCACTGAACTCAATATCAAAAAAAAAAAAAGTTTTACAGAAGCTAAGGACCTATATCAGAATTTTGTGGTTATATATTTTCAATTAGTTCATATGGTTTTAAAAATTTGCTGACAGACTTCTTTAAATCAAGGAATGTGGCATTTCATTATACAGCTACACACATATTGGGCTTGGTTGAAACTGCCCAAAAGATTTCAGAAGGTTTTTCCTGGTAATTCCTATTCTCATTAACAAACCATGATATCTCTAATTCTTAGAATATCTGGGAAGAATAACCAAATGGAGACACGGCCAGAATCTTTTTTAGGCAAACATTTATCATCTCCAATACATAAAAAGCTTTCAAGGAAAGTGTTTTATTCCAGGGAGGTACAGCAGTGACAAAACAGCCCCCATCCATACCTAGAAAAGACCTCAGAATGCTAAAATCTGAATTAGGATGTGAAAGCCTAAACAGAAGGGGCCTGGCTCTGTGGGGCAATTTGTACAGAAATCAAAAGGGGACATGTTGGCTGCCAGCTGGCTCTTCCCTCTTCAGCTGGAGGCAGAATGAGCTCAGCTCTTACCAAACACAGAAAAAAGGATCTTCAGGCACTGAATATACAAGTCCCAATAGCTTGAGCTCAAGAGATAAAATCAAGAGTCAAGTGGGAATAGCCAAGCTCCTTATTTTGGACACATGAAAACATGTACCAGATTTTGGGCAGGAGGGATTCCCCTGAATAAATCAATCAGGTATTTACTCCAGGGTGAGCTGGCACATTGCTCAGGCTTCATTGACAGAAGTCTCTCTTTTGACTATAATAGCTTAGGTGTGTAGTTCAAAATTTCACTCTTAAATTCAGGTACCTTTACCTGAATCTTAGTCCTAATTTTGAATTCAGTCAATGGTGGGATCAGGGCAGAAAAATGGAAAGCAGAGTTACTGCACTGCAGCTGAAGAGAAATTAGAAAATCAAGGCTATGGGGAAAGTAGATAAACAATCTCAACATTCTGCTGTTAAGTTAAAATAAAATGAAAAATACAACAGACGACTCTCCATCCTCCCCAAATCTGAGGGGTCTGACATCCACAGGCCACAGTTCAGTCACTGTGTAGAAGAAGTTACAACCATGCTTTCAGCAAAAAAAAATGTAGGAGCACTTCATCTGGCAGAGAAAAAGCAGCCTAAGTCATGTTCCAAAGAAATGATAAAACTTGTAATAACCTCACAGCAACTAGAAAAGGAAATGGGCACTTGCTGGGAAAAGGAAAACCAGGAGTCCCAGAGATAAACTGACATGATTGGTCAGTTCTACTGCCTCTGAACATGGAAAATCAGGGTGGCTTTTCCTTTCTTTTCAGGTGATATTTCACGTAAAAGGTAACATAATAATTTAAAAAATCTGTAAGGCTGCTGCTAAGTAAGCTTTAAAATGTTTTATATAAGTTTATAGATGAAAAAAAATTACAAAAATTAAAAATTATTACTTTTATTGGAGGATTTTGGTTTTTGGTTGTCTCATTTTAGGTTGGGGTTTTGTGTTTTTTCATAGCATGGCATGCTGCTGAGATCCTATCTGTACTCCAGATAATTTTAACTTGGCTATGTGACAATTTCAGTACACAATATGCTCATGCTTTGCACAAATGACTATATAATGTTTCATTAAGGACTGTAAATATCCATCAACCTAATCACAGAAATGCTGTTTCAGTGATTTTAGGGCCATTTAATCTGGGCTATGATGGCAGGGATGAATAGCTTTATTTCATTAACAGTTGCCATTGCAATTACAGTGAGGTAAATATTTTTGTGGAAAAATTAAGCAGCCTTTCCTTTTGCCCTGACACATTTGAGCAATCTGAATGTCCTTGTATGAAGAGTCTTTGCAAGCCATAGGAGTGGTTTTCTATCAGAGACCTTTCTATGTCAGCTTTCTGCTCAAGCCACCAACATCAGCTCCAACCATGTCATGCTAATTTTTGACCTCTTGTTTGCATCTCTGCCTGAATTTTTTGTGATGACCAAATTCCCTTCCCCAAACTGTTCTCTGCCATGGGATTTGTTGATTCTGGCATTACCAATGAAAACCAAACTTGTCTGGTTCTTACTCTTTGCTGAAGAATGGACCAGTTCACTCTTCAGATTGGTTAATTATTTTGACACTTGAGATTTCTTATGTTTGCTGTTTCAATCAACTCCATCACTCACATGAAGCCATTGCTCATCATAAAAATACTTGTAGGAAACACGATGAAGTAGGAAAAATAAGATTTTGCTTTCAAAAAAAAATCAGAATAGGAATAACTTCAAGGCACAGCATTAGAACATGTGCATGGACAACAGAAAGGTGTCTGGAGAGGAATTCATTGCCAAAGGTGGTCATTCATCCCTGGATGTCTTTGCTCATGCTTTCTACATGCATGGTCTTCACTTTGGCTTTTAAGGAGTTCCTAATCATTTCCAAAAAAATATATATTTAAACATTAATTTCAATCCTATAACAAGTCTCAAAATGGCCACATACTATGATTTCAGAGGATTAGTTTGAAAATGAGGAGAAAGGAATCATTTTCAGAGTACAGTATCACTGGAACAGACTTTCTAGGGAGTTTTGAAATTTCTGTCCTTTGCAGCTCTCTGAGCTTGCTGAGACAAACCTGTGACCACTCTGGTGTTGGCAACAGTTCTACTT
>JACBWW010000106.1:117277-141117 GCA_020086605.1 Lanius collurio
TGAAAGTGCCTTGGCCTGGATGCCAAAAAAATTGCATTTATAATGCTTCATATTACAATATTGGTGAAAGATATTATATAAACAACGAAGTCCTTCCAAACATGAGCTCAGGAGTATCTGACACACAGAGCCCAGTCATTGCATGAAAAACTACACAGAAAGAAATGAATGAGAATTCTAAAACAGATGCATAAACCTCAGGAATAGAAAGCAGGGATTATTTTCAATGCTATGGAAGGAAATGATACCAAAAGTGGTAAGGATTAACCATTTTCAAATGAGTTCAGGCCCCACTACAATGCTTAAACAATCTGAACAATTGTACAATTATTTTAATTAGGCAGTGATGCAGTTGTGAGAACATCTGAAAATGAGGTTGTATTTTTACTGTAATTTTTTGGCTTTTGAATCACAATTCAATCTGGCTGAGTGAAATCCTTCTGAAGAATGTTTACTCTAGCTCACAAAAATGAGGAAAAAAAAATATGCAGGAACTTCTAAAATCACCAAATCCAGCTTCCAGCTCTGGCACACATTGGATTTCATTGTACTTTTCATCAATTTATAAAGGTAATATGTTAATGCCAAATACAATTTATCACTACTTCAATTAGAAAAATTTTCCAGAATCCAAGAGGCTGTAAACTTTCAGAATGACAATTAAATATTGGTGTGTTTAAAATGATTCCCCTGTAGCAGAGTGTCTCCCAAAACAGCTATGCCAAGTACCCTGGAAGGCCTGGTCCTGGGGAAATCAGGAAGCCATCAGTCTCTGCACAATTTCTTGAGATTCAGAGAAATTCCTTCACCTTCTTGCAAATAGGAAGGCCCAAGATCTCTGCAGTGATGTGTTGTCATGTCTGTCACTCACTACAACCTGCCCCTGCCACCCAGCGATGCCACCTACTCAGAGCTTCAGTATTCAAACACCACCTTCCTTTCAAAGCAAATTAAATGTTGGTATGCAATCAAAATTTAATCACATTTGCCTTTTGTTCTAAAATGTAGCGTGCTGAAACAAGACAATACTAACAGTCAAATAAAATATTCTTAAAATCCCATAATCATCATGTCAGGTTATTAAATCACCGTTGGTCTCCTACATTCAGCCTTTGGACTCTCATATGTCACATGTCCTAATAGTCACAAATGTTATAAAACTTCACTGAAGTTAAAAAGTGAGACAATTTAATAGAGTTGGGGTTTTTTTAAGCAACCTGAATTTCTTTTCCACGAAGCTCAGGCACCTATAGCAGTGACAAAATACTAATATTCTCTCCTCTTCTTGGTAAATATCTTAGTTTTAGGATTTGTGATCCTAAGTGATGATGCATTTGTAAGACAACTGCCTTGTGAAAACCAAAAATGAAAATGCAAACATGGTTCAGATCATGCTGTAGTCCTCTCCACTAGGAATGGTAGGAATGATTACAGGTTCATATGATAGGAAAAATATTATTATGATAGGAAAGAGTCTCTCATTATTGAGTCTCCAGAGATTTTGCTGTTCCTGTATCTGCTACCAACACAAGCTCTCACTTGGGCTTTTTTGTTTTACTCTCTCACAATATTCATGTTGCTTTCTGCACACAGAAAGCCTTCTGTTAAATCCTCCCAACTCGATACAATCCTGAATTTTTCTATGGACACTTTTCTAGAGATAAAGATTAAAATAATGAAAAAAAAAGTGATTGCACAAAGGTCACCNTAGTTATAGAAATATGAAGTTAGAGGTTCACACAGAAGGAGTACAGTTAAACTTGCTTACCATACAATATTATTTATACAAGTATAAACCACATGGAGCAACTTATATGAAATTCTACACTCATATTGTAAATACAGAATACTATTCATACAGAAAGAACAACAGCGTGCTCTGCATTTTATCACCTGCATGAGAATATTTACAAACTGTTAACAATAAAGTAAAATCAAGTAAGACAAAATTTAACATTTTGTTCTACAGATTTTATGGTTTTTTCTGTTTAAATAAAACCTTCAAAATGTATGCCACCCACAGACAGCCTCTCTGATGCCTGGAAATCAACACACCTGAAAGGATGGAATACTGAAAGAAGGTAGTTTCACTCTGCATCATCTGCTGCGAGTAGGTGGTCAGAGATTTCTGGAAGTGGGAGAAGGGTATTTAAAAGGGGCTCAGACAGCTGACACAATGGTACTCCAAGAGCCCTACAGGAGTGCACAAGGAGCTGAGTATTATCTGCAAGGTAGGCTTCTCTGATTTTATTAATGATTTTTCTAGATGAGATTAATTTGCTCATTTCATTTTTTCCTTTTTACTTTACGACTATAATGCAAAATGAGTTTATGAAAAAACATTCCAATTAAAATACAATGTTATATTTAGATGCAACTGCTCTAAATCATTTTATGAATTACAGGCAGCAAAGTTACAGATTACTATGAGTTGCAGCAAACTGCTGGAAAACTGGAAAAACACCTCA
This sequence comes from Lanius collurio, assembly GCA_020086605.1. NCBI lineage: Eukaryota > Metazoa > Chordata > Aves > Passeriformes > Laniidae > Lanius > Lanius collurio. The sequence continues at coordinate 119,746 of JACBWW010000106.1, forward strand.
TTTTTAATTCATTATTTAGTAGGAAATAGTTTGTATTTAGTCAAACTTACAACAGCAAATAATGCCAGTTTTCTAGGTACTGCATGTTTCCCCATAGAGAAATATAAAAGAAAATACGTATTTCAGAAAAACAGAAATAGATTAAAAAAAAAAAAAAACACGCATGCAACCCTTTACATATTATATAAACAGTATTTAAAAAAAGGTTTTCTCATTTTTTTTCTCTTTATTCATTGGATAAATGTATTTAACTTTCAAATGTTCCATCATAAGATCTGAACTCGTTAGGCCTATCCCAGCACACCTGTAAATAAATACAGAGCAGGTGAAGAAGCAGGAGCTGACAATCACCTACACTTGTGCAGCTTAACAAAACTCTAAGACCTTCCTGATTTTGTTCAACCTCCAGTCCTCTCCCAGTTCCAGAAGGAGACAATGTACTGGCCTGGGAGCTGCCTCTTCCTCTTCACTGCCTGCCTTGCTGCCACATCCCTGGGCAGCCCCCAGCGCAACAGCCCCCAGTGCTTCCAAAGTGTGCCCTGGAGGGAGCTTTTACAGGAGCTGGAGGAACTGGTAAGTCAAAGTGTAACGCTGCCACAACACATAAATGTCATTGCCAGTCCTCAGTTTAGGTGTAAGGGATTCTCACCTGTGTAACTGCCAGGTTACACATTTATTTTTTCACATAATAAAAAAGTTATGAGTCAGATGTTGGTTCTCTACGAAACTGGAAATCTTAAATTTAGATTTTTTTAGTTCACGCTCATCCTGTTGAATATATGACTTCTGTGTGCCTTCCCAAGACCAGTACAGAGTCATCTGGGAGTCCTTCTAATTGGCATCAGCTGAAACTGTAACACCAGAATGTACTTTACCAAAACATAATCCCACTGAAAGAAAAAGACATCCACAGACACAAAGGTTTTGGTACAAATACTCTCTGAAGGTATTTTTGAAATCAGCTGTATAAAAAGTTTCCTTTCCCAATTTGTCCTTTTTGTGGCCTGCCCTTTCCTCAACTCTGTACATATTGACATCCCTGGAAAATTTGAGAAAAGGTGAAACAAGCAGCTATTCTTCCCATTTCAGATAGGCTTGGGAAGAAAATAAATCTTCAAACTCAGGAGACAGAGTGTCCTCTGTCAATGCCATCACTTTTACACTTTTCACACTTTCACTTCATTGTTTAGAAACCAACTGAGAAGGGACTTCTACGAATTTTTTACCTCATAAACCTGGTTTTGCACATGCTTATAGTTTCTATGCTTATGTTTTCTTTAAGAACAAAAGAGGCTTTTCTTTGGAGTGTGAGGAAGTAAGCAATGAAGATTTGTGTTTCCCTGAGCAGATGCTGAAAGCAGTAAGTAGTAAAATACATGTACTTGACGTTATCTCATTGTAGCAGCTCTCCCTCACACAGCCTATGTACCTTGTCAAAAGACTTTTACACCAGAATTTTGAAGAAAGCAACAGAATTTTGCCACATTATATTACAGGCTTAAATGATAACTATGACTGTTGACTTTTCAGTCTAAATTATTTCCTGGAGAGGCTATTTATGGAAATCACTGTTTTCTTCCTTTTTCTATGATTTAACTCATGATGCCACTTGGACAATAAAAGGGTTAGATGCTTTCTTGTTAGTCCTGCTGTTTAAAGGGGAAAAATTAGTTGGAATCAGTCTGGTAGCTTGGAATACTTGGATAATAAAAGGATAATAAAAGGGTTAGATGCTTTCTTGTTAGTCCTGCTGTTTAAAGGGGAAAAATTAGTTGGAATCAGTCTGGTAGCCTGGAATACTTGGATAATAAAAGGACAATAAAAGGGTTAGATGCTTTCTTGTTAGTCCTGCTGTTTAAAGGGGAAAAATTAGTTGGAATCAGTCTGGTAGCCTGGAAACCACCAGAACAGCATGCTGGCCTCAGTTTCAGTCAGAAGCAGACCCCATAAAGGCAGTGCAGGGTAATTTTATCTTTCTCAGCACATACATCCTTTCATGTGCACAACTCACTTTCAGTCCACATCTGCACCACCACAAAATAAGGCACTGGTTGAGAATGGGGTATTGCACCCAAGCAATTCATTCTGTTTCCTGCTCATCTCTTCAACAGCTCCTCTAAAATGCACCCAGGGAACAAAAGGGATGGATGGCAATGTCAGCCTCTCCTGTACTTCATCTTCTCTGAGGCAGAGGGAGCTGCCCTTCATCAGATGTGGGCTGTGCCTGGGAGGAAAGCCTGGCACAGCCTGATGGCTTGGGCCTGAACTCAAAGGGTCTGCTTTTGCCTCTTGGCCTCTTATTGATTATACATTGCAAATATCTAAGCATATAAATGCAGCCCAAAAATGCAAGATGTATTGATGTTACAAAATAGGGGTCCTTCTTAGGAAAGCAACTCGATTTGAAGCAACTTATGAATTGCAACTGGAAGTCGAACATGCAATTCCTGAATTTCACATAAATACCAACTTTGCAATGCATATTACTAGCTAAAACTGTTGTAATAAAAAATTTAGAAAAACACAGGAAAGTGGTGAAAATTTTTCAACAATTTATAATAACCAGACTCAGGTAGCTGAAAAATTACCTGATGTTTAAGGGCAAATTTTAGAAAATTAATTTTTCTATACTTTTTTTTTGTCATCACAGGTTAAATATGATAATGCAGCCCTTGTTCATATAGTGCATGAAATTGCTGAGTTTTTCAAAAGAGCAGACACTCCTTTTCAAAATAAGAACACTTTTCTCAGAGGAATGTATGAGACTCATGCTCAGCTCAAGACTTGTGTAAGTACAATTTATTTATTTATATTGCATGATATTCAAGTCAGGTATTCATGGTGAATAAAACTGATAATATGTATGTTGAAAATGCAATAGAAAATTTAAAAGATTACATTTTCAATTAATGAAACCTAAATCATATGTCTGAAAGATGACAGGCATCTTTCAGCACTTTGTTACAGACCTGTATGATACAGACAATTTTAAATTCACACATTATATTTATAGGCTCATTTAATGATGTGATGCCTAAAACCAGTATTTCACTTTCTTCTCCTTAAAGTCTGCACTAGTTCTGAACAGAAGTATTTACTATTTTAACTAAATAACAACTTCATGTGTTTTTCTTTAAGTACTTATGACTTCTGTCAAGACAAGCTAACATAAAGAATGACATGCAAGCTGTAGGCAAAAAATCTTAGGTCTGCATTCAGCCTACTTTAGCTAACTAATTAAGCATATGCACAAATAGTTAACTCAGTTGGGGTCAGCTTAAGACCTATTTACAGAGGACAAAGCCTCAGATTTACTGTAGCTTCCCTTGCAATTAATGCCTGCTCCAGCACCAGACTTGCCAAAAACCCCTGCAGCAGAGCAAACCTGTGTGTGCAAAGGCTCACGCTGCCCTCCCTGCCTGTGCTGCAGGGGAGGGAGCCCCTGCACAGCTCTGCAGGGCAGCTTTCCCTGCCTGGCCACTGGTCTGAGCAGGAGCACAGAGGCACTGACCTTCCAACCCACACTGCTGCTCCTGACCAGGCCAGGCCCCAGGACTGAGTGTGTACAGCTATGGGCAACAACTGCTGCTTAATGTGTGTGTGTAAATATAGATACACAGGAAAAATTATTGTTTTACTGATGGAACATAATTACATCTGTGCATCTGTAATGATTCGCCTCAAGCCAGGCCAGGAGACCCTTCAGAGACAGAGTCAGAGAAGTGGGTATTTGCTTTATTCAGCGCTGGGTGTGTGGGGGATCGCTCCTCCAAACACACACCCCGGTACCTTCTACAATACAGTACTTATGGGTTAAATCATGAATATTCATTACATTCATTGGGACAGGTGTGGTTATACAAATTATTTCCTGTAAGCCATTAATATCATTAGCATACGGGTCACGCATGCTTTGTGTGTCCTGGTGGTCGCACTGAGGAAGGCTTCTCCTCTTCCTCGGGGGTCTCTGTGATGAAGATCAGCAGTCTTCCTCATAGTGCCCTTTTCACCTTTCTCCCTGGGGCATGCGTGGTCCTTCGAGGAATGATTCAGCGGTTTTTGGGATGATCCTTGTCCCTCCTATCTTAACAAGATCAGGGCGAATCCTACTTCCAAGGTCTTGTAATCAGCATTTGCTGTCTGAATTAACATTTGCTGTCTCCTCCTGTCCCCTCTATCTTGACAAAATGTAAATTCAGCTTCTTAAGTTTTGTCTCCTAATAGTTAACTGTGCTTACATGAGTTACCCACTGACTACCCCCTTACTCAGTAACACTGGGTCAATGCCCACCAGTTACTCTGCAATCTGCTTCCTTCAGACAGCAGGCATTGACAAGACCAAACTGTCACAAAACAAGAAGATCCCCAGACCCTTGCCTTGCACACGGATATATTCATTTCCTGATGTCTCTGCACTACCTTTAGCACTAACCCGTGCAGCAGGCTTGCACATGGCAGCACTCACAGAGCTCTCAGGAGGTGACCCATTCCCATCAGAGGGCACTGTTTGAACTTTTATTTACTTGTTGCTCAAACTCACAGTTTCTTTTCTTTTCCATCCAAATAACAGCTGAAGCCCAGACGTAATATCAGCCATGAGTCCATAGTGAAAGACTGCTTCAAAAAATTGGATGACTTTGTGGCCAAGGTAAGTTGGCTGTTTCTTTCCAGCTCAATTTAAGGAATTCTAAAGATAAAAAGCAGCTCCTTATACAAGAAGTCCTACTGCTGATCAAAGCTGTATTTAACTGTGAAATTATGCCCCATTTCCATGCACTATGGATTTTCATTCACTGAAAATCTTTTGGTCCACACCCATTTCAAGGCCAATATATCCTCATGAGCAATTACAATACATTTAATTCAGCACTCAAACCCATGGCACTCTGTGCTTTTAAGAAAACATTACATCACATGGGTCAGTATTAGCCATGTGTCTGTTGGCAAAAAAAAAGGTCATCATACATACCAAGGAATATTTGTACTTTAGTTGACTTCCCAAAATTAGTATCCATTTTTTCCTGAATTTCTTTTAAATTACATGCTTGTTCTTAACTCACATTTTGCTTGCCACAATACTGTATATAATTCTTTACAAACCAGTTAATACACACTTCTTAATAACCTTTTTTTCACAGTCAAATGACCACTGCATTTGGCAAGAGATCCATGCACAGTCCAGAGAGATACTCCAAAGAATTGAAAACTACTCTTTCAAGAGAAGAGCAACACATTAGCAAAGCCAGTTTCCATCACACACTTCAAGGATCTACTATCATGTCAATGTAAAAATAAAAGGAAGAAGCAAACACAGTTTGCATTTAAGACTATAAAGAGATTAACTTATTTTTGTCAAGATATTTTTCTAAACTACTATGAAAACTGAAGCCTTAATAAAAAGGATGCAAAAAAACTCAATGTAAATATGTTTGTAATTATTTGTTTCAAAAAAAACCAAAGGGGACATTTTTTATAAAATAGGTATCATAGATAAGGCCCTCCAAAATTGTTTTCAAGCTAAAATTAAATATATCAGTTACACTATTTGCTTGCATAGTACATTCATCAAGCAAGGATTACAAACCTCTGACAGCCTAATGCTTTTCCAGAGCACATCTCATGGCACACAAGTGCACTCCTGCACTTTTACCACTGCAGTCACAAGGCTCCCTAACCATCCATGTGTGAGAAGATCTGCCTCCTTCCACAGTGCCCTGCTGCCAGGCTTCCCACAGCCACTCAGGAATTCTGAGGCTGCAGTTTGATCATCCAGATGTAAATGTTATATATGTATAAATATTAAAAAAAAAACCAACAAAACCCACCAAACACAACAAAACAAACAAAAAGTCTCTACATTCTGTTGCAGAGACTCCTAAACAGAAAAACACCTTTAAGTGGTCACACAGTATCTCACAGGCACTGGCAGCACTGCACACTGGCACATTTTTCCAAACAGCTTGCTTATTATTTGAAAGCCTGTAAAAGAAGATAACATCTATGAAACTGGCAGTTTTGAAGGAGAGAAAGGAGGGGTACAGTGAATGAACAGAGTTTCATAAAATCTTTTAGCAACGAGCTATGCCTTATTCCCATGGTTCCTGATTTCTGGCACTGCTTTTCAAGCTGTCTCTTCAGAGAAATGAAGTTAAAACCAATCAGGAGATTTGCAAAAGATTCTAATACTTACACTTAACTTAGATTGCACAAAGATGAAAAGAGTAAAAATATTTGTAACATCCTATGTGTGTCACTTTCTTACTATTCTTGGACATTGGGTTTTGTTGTTTGTTTTTTCTTCAAATCTGGTTGGAGTCTTTACAGGCAGCCCAGCTTCAGTACAGCTTTCCCAAATTCACAAGATGCCTTCATCTCTCCTTTCAAAAAATGGCTTCAGAAAAAAGCCCCAACCCCCATACTTATATGTTTTACAAAGAAATGCAAGAGTAACCAGTTAATCAATATTAACTCTTTTACATCATCACTATGTCACCATGTTTAACAACAAACACAGTTGTGTTGTTTCATGACATATTCATTATACTGCTTTGTTCATGCATCATCTGAATTGGAAAGTGTTCACTCAGCTGAGACCTGATCAGTGTGCAGAGAGTGCAGACACTGTTCCAGCTGAAAAAATAACTTCAGGAGTCACACAGCAATCAGTACAAAACTCTTCAATGAATAAAACCCATTAAGCCAAATAATAAATTAAAATAATGAATACAATTTCCACTGAGGGAGTGTTTTGCATTCATGATCATCTAAGGCAGATATTGGTACATTAAATTAGTGTTGTTTGGATATGATCTGGCCTTTCCATCATAAATGGTACAGTACCAGTGTAAGCATATTATAAATACTGATAGCACTAAATGCTTAAAAAGAAAATAATAGTAGTAGTAACAATAATAACAATAATAATAACAATAATAATTCTTTTTTAAAGTCTTACCATCACCTTTCCAATGTGCTCCCTTGATTATAGTTCAATTTAAAATATATATGTATTTATTCCTTAACATGTAGACATTTGTAAACTGAGCTGAGGTAGGATTATTATGCTAATGTATATTTCTGAATATTTATTTTAATAGTGGTCCTAACCTGTTTTAATCAGACTGGAAAAGTACAAAAAGTATTTAAAATATTCAATGCAGAAAATATAAGCAGACAAAAACAACTTTGGAAAAATAAAGGAGTGAAGAGACGCACTGAGCTTTCAAGTTTTAACTATGAATCATTTGATGAATGCATCATTTTTACAGCATCTCTCCCAATCTCCTGCCATAGAGGAAAATTGATGAGTATTAGGAAATCTTTAGGCATCTAGCAGTGTTACCATGCATTTCAAATAGAAGCCAAGGACAGACACTTTAGTCCCTGCTGGAAAAGTTGGCAATTTCTTTCTTTGATCTTGAATAAATAAACCAACCTGTGCTCTCTTCACAGGAACACATTTTTCTGTGTATTTGCAGACTTGCAGGCAAGTTAAAGCAATATATGAGACTAAGACACCTCTTATCTTCTGTCTGGGGACATCAGTCACAAGTCATGGCCACAACCCACTCCAAATGCCAGACAGTGAAAAAAAGTTTGGACCAGCAGGTATAAAGTGTCCATTAGAGACCATTCTGAGGAAAACTCTCTACAGCATAGGGTAGTCTAAAAATACCTGAGCTAACTTCAAAACACTTGGCCACAGCATGATCAAAACACAGATCCTAGTATCAGTACTTCACTCAGGCTGGGAAGAACAGAGTAACAGCAATGTTGGTTTTATGCAACAAAAATTGAACATGAGTCAAAAAATACCAATGTGTAACTCACTATTCATGAGTGGCTTATTAAATTTTTACTTTCCCTGAAAAGCAGCATTAGAATTGCTAAAGATTTCTATGAATTGGGAAAAAACAAACAAACAAACAAACAAAAAAGACAAGCTATTTAGCATTTTTTAAAAGACTATATACTGAGAGAAAAAAGGAAAGGCTGGAGGAAAAAGACTTTAAGAAGGAAGAGAAATAAAAATATGAAAGAATTACCATATTAAACAGCCTATACTTTTTCTTGGAAAGCTGTAGATATAGGATTAAATATCTGTTATCTTACTTAGCATATGTTTACAAAGTATTTCAACATGAAAGTATTTCAGAATATAAATAAAGAAAGCAGGCTAAATATGCTATGAAACAACATGTTTGGAATAAACTAGATGTAGTTCTCTTCCATTTGATGTCACCAGCAAGCACAAATTTAAAAGTACTGTTTTCTGTCACAACTATTTATGTCTAGAAAATACGATTTCATCTGCCAAGAGGAATTTCTAATATCAAAATTCAAGCATAGTTTCTTTTACCAGTTGAGTATTCACACTCAGAATTTCATCTTAAAAGCATCTGTGTAAAGCCTCATTCCCCAGTAGCAGCCTTGATAATGACAGGAAGTGTGTATATCCTCAGATGTAGCAAGCAGAATCTTTCAAGTAAAGGATGTAGTTCAAGTACAATACTGGAAATTGACTGACAACACTGCATTATATTACAATTTTTACTGAGACCAGCTTAATGAGTCTGTTATAAATGAAATGTCAATTTCATCGGATTAATAATTTGTGCGAGCCAAATTATTAATATAAAAACAAACAGGATTTATTTTAATCAAATTGACAATCTTAATAAGCCACTATAAAGGAAAGCAGGGCCAAGCCCAGGTTCTTGACCCTGGGTGACACATACACAGCTCTGACCACCAGCAGTTCAGAGAGGTAAGTGCACACCTTTGAGGTGTTTGAGTCCAGTTTTTATACTGTTTTTCTTGCTCCTGGCTAGGAAATCTTTTGTCCTTTTCACTCCTGATGATCCTCTGGTCCAGTGCTCAGTGGTCCATTTAGATGTTGATGTGTCCAAGGATTCTCTTTGTGCTCTGGTTGATGGTTTCCAGTAACTCATCCCAACGTATGATGATCTTTCCAGAAATCCTTATATGATTACAATGAGGTGTCTCAGCAATAGGTCCATTCATCAGCAATGTCCAAGGAGCAGCAGATCCTATCTCTTGCTTCTTTCAGATGGAAAAGGGTTCTTGTTGGGTAAGGTGAAATCATGGGTCTGAGGTCATCCCCTGAGCTTGCCTGCACTTCTTATGTTAATTAGTACCTTCCTTGGGCAAGATGTCATGAGACTTGCCAAGGTGTACTCTGAACACAATTTAAGTTTAAACATATATACAATTTACAAGATATAGTTTACATTTTATATCCCATATTAATAACTTATTCCAGTTATAGTGTTTTAATTTCTTATGAATTTTGACCCATCTACAACAAGTCTCTAATTCCAGCCTGTGAAAGAGATGAGTGGTCAGTCTTTCCAATGCACATGCAGATCTATGATGACTTTGAATGTTTTCACACCTGCATTCCTATTTCCATAGGCTTTTCCTGCTATCATGTGATGTAATTTGATTTGAAACTCTTTTCTAGTCTGTATCAGATAACCAACATTACATTAAAAGTCTAGTGGTACCCTTCTTATAGTCTGAACTAACTAATTTAACAAAGGACATAACACAGTTTGGTTTGTTGCTCAGATTCAGGGAATATTTTAATTTCCCAATGCAGGAAGAGCTTGTAGCTGATTCAGGGAATATTTTAATTTCCCAATGCAGGAAGAGCTTGTAGCTGTCCCTGACCCACCTATTACTCGTGAGAAAAGAACCTAGTAGCATACAGGAATGCCAAGAATAGCAAGAACAAGTGAAAACAGACACATTTATGTTATTAGCATATGACAAACCAAATACACACTAGTCATTTAAAGTCTGAAGTTTTAATCCACTCCATTTGTGCTGAGGCATGTTAAGAGAGACATGGAAGAACAGCACGAGGCAAAGTCACAAATGGGCAAATTCTGTTTATGGGTGATTTTACTCAGCTATGGTAACTGAGCTATTTAAGCCACAACAGTTGTGTATCAGCTTTGTAACATGAACTCACAGCTGCAAACAAGAAATGAGTGCCATAAACCAGTTTCTAGACTTTAATGAGAATACATGGCTTTCAGTTTAATCTGAGCTAACCACAACATCAGAAAAAAAGCAACTCCACATTGCCCTTTTATGTGATCTGCACTCACACATACAAGGGAAAACCTTGCCACAGCAAGGCCTGTCACAGGCTGGGGAAGCTGTCTGTAGCTAATAAGAAAAAAATAGCTGCTCTGAATTATACTCCAGAGAACTCTCCTTCCCTGATCACAACAGAGAGCTTCCATTTAGCTTAAGCTTGTATGAATCAGAGTCCTCTCTGCATATCAAAACACTAACAGTTTATGGTGCCTTGGTGAAGGGATCATTTTATATTGTTTTATTGGACTTTGTTAACCAGACACTCATCATGTGACAACCTTATTGCTGTAATCATCCTAAATCTAATTTGCTATAGATGATTTTAAAATACGTAGAAGAAGAGATGTTAAGGATTTTGTAACAACCATGTTGTTCTTTCCAATTTACTTTTACTACTTCATCCACTGTGATACTACAACATTACTAATTTCCACTTCTTGGAACCACTCAACTCCAGTAACCAGCTAATAGTCCCATTGTCTCTAGCTAACTTGGAATATCAAAATGTTTTTTTCTAATGGAAACTGTTCACAGACAACACTCTTTCTGACAAATGGAACAGCAGTTCTACAATAAAGAAGTCATATTTTATAGCTAAAGCTCTTCCCTTTCCATGTTTTTATATTCTCGCCCCATCTTTCTTCCTGCTTCACTTGCAATTTCCCTGAATATGCCACAGCTGCACAACAGAAAAACCTAGCAAAGTCTAGCTGAGATACCAAATAATTTTCCAAGTAAGGCTTCTCTTGCAGCATGAAGTCCTGAAAATAATTCTATCATCTGAGTTCATAAGACAGTCTCACCAGAAATACTGAGTTTACCTGGAACCCCAGATTTCTCCTCTAGAAGGTGTAGCATAGAAGATCATACCTGGCTTTTGTCCAGCTCAGCAGACTCACATTCTTTGTAGCTAAGACTTCAATGGACACTTGGCTCCCAAAGTTTCTACTGCTAAGCTTGCACAGGTAAGACTTCAAAAACCATCTAGATGCAAAATCCTGTTCAACATTTTCTAGGATGACTCTGCTTGAGCAGAGAGATTGGACCAGATAACCTTCCAGCCTTACCCATTCTGTGATCTGTGACTTTCCTCTCTTTTGTCACAGAACTGTTAAATGTTGTTTGCTAGAATGCATTATTGCTCCTGTTGACTAGAATGAACATTCTACTCCTCCTATTTAACCACTGTCCATCTTTTTGTTTTGTGGATCACTTCTGCCTCTTGAGAAATATAGATAATACAGCTAAAATTGCTAGTGAATATTAAATATTACAGAGAAAATAATGAAAATACTAACTGTCATATGGTACTCTCTTACATCTAAATTCTTTATTTCTGGTCAAAGAAATTTTCTTATTAAACTCCCATGTCCTGAAAGAGAAAATCTTTATTTTTAAGTATGATATCTAGGTGGCAAAATTATTTCATTTGCAAACTTATGACAAGATTGTTATCTCATCCAAATGAGGTTTAACTTGAAGGCCTAACCCACAGCAGCGCAAAAACTGTGCTGTAAACCTGACAATGTGAACACATTTCAAGGCTGGAAAGGTTGTAAAACTGAATTAGCTCCATGATAAAGGAACAGAGTACAAATCTCCTCCCATGTGCCCTCCTGGTGTGATCCTCGTGCTGTACCCATGCCCAGCAGCCTCTCCCTCCAACACCCACACTACACCTTTCCTCTTAAGGGTGGTTCTTGCTCTTTGGCCAAGTGTTTGCTGGCTGACAGAGCTCGAGGGTGCCATGGAAGGGATTGCTGCATACAGCCAGAACTGCTCCACAAGGAATATCCACTTTCATTTTCAGTACTGGCCTAACTCAGTAGCAAAATCCCCTGCATTAATGTCACCATCTCCAGCAAGCAGCATGGCCTGTGGCCTCTCATCAGGCTCCACACCTTTCAGGGGCCCAACACCTGCAAATCAAGTGCTTGTAATTTCAATAATTTTGGCCTCTTCATGCTTCTAACAATTCTTTTCCCTGCACAACGAGGTAACCCCTGGGTCTGAGTCTGCCAGCTATGAAATGCTTCCTCTTTGCTCATTAATCCCAACCCTGCACTGACTCATGCTGTTCACCCTGAGAGCTGCACAGTAAGAATTTCCTCACAGCAGCCCAAGTTTCTAAAACTACATTGGTTCTTTCTTAAAACAAAATTATTTTCAGACCAGCTGCAATTTGCTTGGCAGTGTAACCACGTGTGTAAGCCCCATCCAATGTTTTTAGCCTACAGCTGATGATCATCCCTTCCATGGAAGATGCTGTACCATACTCCAAAGTACATCCTAAACTGGGAAAAAGGGGAGGAGATAAATCACATGGACCTTCTGAGTCCCTGGATGAAAAAAGGTGAAGAGAACTACACCATAACACTTGTGAAAGCAATGGGAGACCTGTGCCAACCTCCCTACAACACCAAGATTCTACAGACAAGATGCTGTGGGAGGCATTTGGCCTCAGCAGCAAATGGAGATATTTAATGTCAGAGAAACACTGCCTTCCTGGAAGGGAAATGATCAGCCTAAAACAACTGACTGTAAACATTAAACATTAAACATGCTCCATCCATGCCAGATCCAAACAATCACCATTCAATTTACTCACAATATGCCGTTTATTTTCACATAATGATCCTAATGGATCATTATGTGAAAATAAACGGCATATTGTGAGTAAAGGAGTCCTTTGAAAATACTCAGACGTATTTTAAAAGGACTTTGGTCACTTGCAAAAAAATGAAGGAAATCAATTTTTCTTCATTAGAATTCTAAGGGGATTTGAGGAACTATAATGCAAGTAAAGAAAAAAAACAAAAAAGGAAGAAGCTGGATACTTGATATGTTCAGAGCACTGCCTCAAACTCTTAAATTCTTAAGTTCTACACCCTACAGAAGTTTACAACCTTATTAATTCCGTAAATAAAAGCAAACCAAATCTGTTTCAGGCTTTTTTTCTCAGCTCTGTTCCATAATTTAAACACATTACTTAAATCCTCAGCTATGCCTGTCTAAGTGTGTCTGAACTGCAGGTGCTGGCATAAGCAATATGTTTGGGTTGGGTTTTTTTTTGCTTGACTTTTTTTTCAGGCAGGAGGGGTGGGGGTTTTGCTACAGAATGCAAGATTAGACTTTTTCTAGTGTTGTTCTGTGCAAAGGATGCACATGAATGCATTTTCCAAAGAACTCAATATTAAATACATCTTTGCTAACTAATTAAATTACACAGACAAGGAGAAATGAGATGTTATTAATTCCCCTCACAGGAAGAAAACGGATCACATTGCATAAGGCATCCAGACTGGCTTCTTGCAAATGAAAAAGGCTCTGCCAGTTATTAAAGGCTATTTTTTTAATTCTCTAAGTGAAACATTACATATTTTTCATCATCCATTTTGATACTGAATCAATGTCATAAAAATATTTACGAGTATGAAAACTGTACCACTTAACTACTATACTAAAACTAGCAATGGGATTGAAAAAAATTTCTGACATTATCTCCAATTTAAGAAGAAAGGAGGAAAGAGGTGGGAAGTTGAAAGCAGTGAAAGCAAGGAGAAAAGGAAAATAGATCATAAGAAAAATACATAAAAGGAAGGAAAGGAAGGCTGGAGTGGGGACAAGAGTAAAAGAGCAGCAAATGCTAGGAAATGAGGTATTGACTGACCAGTAAGTAAAAATAAATATGTCCTCTACAAGAAATAATCTTTGCTGTTACACATTATCGTGACACTGTAACAGAATAAAACACCAAAAAATCAAAGGTAAAGACTGCTCTTCAAATGTTATTTGGATGGAATACCTTACTTGATTTTGCTCTCTAAGTACTGGTAATCTCTCTCAGAACCTACTGGCTGCTAAGAGACAAGTAATGATGATCCCATTATCTTTTCTGGTACCAAAATTGCTTTTCTAGTCTCCTCAGTCCAACAAACACAACTCTGTGGCATTGTACTCCCCAGACAGTTTGTGGAAGAGAAAAAAGATGTTTTGTACACTCTGAAACACATTCCATTTACAGCAGTTATGCTCTACCTCCACCTCACTGCCCTCAAATCAGTGTCTCCATGAAGCTTAGGAAATTTTGAATCCTCCTTCAATCCCAAGACACCACCTTGAACAAGAGCCTTTGAAGGACTATGGTGACAGCACATACAATAAAATCTGCAGCCATGGATCATTCTGTCCATCTGAGCAGTCTGTCACTAATGGCTGCCTGAGGTCTCCACAACCACCTAAGTTATTTTAAGCATTGCTGGAGCTTCCATTTTCAGGCAAGGCACAAAACTGCAAAGAAAACATGCCCAATCTCTATTGCAAAGAGTGAAATCTATCCTCAAAGGTAAAATAATCCAATGAGAAATATATATCAAATCCATCGCTCAACACTACAAATAAAAGCATTACAAATTCTTCAACTTCAGCAAAACCATTCAGGAAGCAGGAAGTTGAGTACTTACACTGCAACAGAGATCAAGTTCACCTAGTTAACATAAAGACTGCAAATTATAAACCACAATCAGTTTAATTTTAAATAAACTAAAATTCTCCAGTATCATGAGAACTGTTGAATATTTGGGGGAACTGCAGCACAAATAAATATTTGGGAGGACTGCATTCTTAATTCATCATATCAGTAACCATGTAAAGACATTTATATTACTTTAACTGTACTGCCATGCTAACTCTGTAAAATTCTGGTCTTTGTGGAAGGGAATAACCATTGTGATGTTTGTAAAACATTAGAGCTTACATTTAGGAATGAAGTTACACTAACCTATTGAGTTAATTAGATCAGATCATTACTAATGATACCATTTTTTGAAATAATGTTAAGAGTACATAATTTTAAGCAGAAAAACATTCCTGTGTTTTTCTGCTTGTTTTTCTTTCACACATAGAAATGATCCCCAAGGTCATAAAAAAGGGGAAGAGACTACTGTCTCCTTTATCAGCCCTAAGTTGCACAAATAATATATATTCTTTAGCTCTCCTAGCTCTCTCAGAATTTTCCCCTTGAAGTTATTTCCATCAATTCTGCTAAGGAAAGAAAAAGAAAGCTTCAGGCCAAATTATTAATTTGGCCCTTATCCATATAAGCACTTAGTTGATGTGTTCTGTGTTCATGCCTTTTCAGAAATAAGTGGCTAAACACTATTCTAACCAAACTCTGTCAAGGAATATGGTATAACAAATCCTCAGAGAACTCCCTAACATCACCCACTCTCCAACAGGAGTGACCTCCATGTAAAATTCCACAGTGTCCAACATTTATATATGTATATATATATATATAGCCTGACAATTACAGAACATGACTTGAAAGTGATGATCAGTGAGGTAGGTTTTACCCAAATATATTGAAGCCTTCTTCTGCAATCTGCCCCATCAAATCTGGAGGACGTTTTTCCAGGTGAGGACACTCCCAACACTCCTGCTGAAGCTGTTCCAAGCATTCACTAAGTCAGAAGTACTGTACAAAGGATAATACCACCTATAATCAATTAGTTAGGGCATTCATCTAAAAGAAGGTTCTGCATTTTAGACAATGTTTTAAGGTTATTGTTCATATTTTTACACTGAGCATTAAAGTTAACAAACATAATTTGAGAATTAGCCCAAAAAGAGTAAGAATTCTCCTTGGCATCTCAAATTCTTTTGTGCTACAAAGGAGAAAGCTGCAGAGCTACCACATCCTGAGAATACATGAGTAGTTTATATCCTTTTAATGCAGACTATGAACATATAGACAAGGCCCTACCCATTTTCCAATGAGACATATACCTTTTGGGTATACCATAGTATGGTAAGTCTGCAAATTATCTGGTGGCACCAATGATGGTTCACTGTGGAAGTTTTCTAGGTGTGAAAGGCTTATGTGTTCTTCTCCCCCAAAACTGGAGAAATAGCCTAATCAATTGTATGATTCACTAATTGTCTAATTAGCAAAATGTTTCCTTTTATTGAAGCGTTAGGCATGGTTTTTTCCTGTTTCTGAGGATTTTTTAAACCTCTGAGCAATTATGATATATGTATGACTAGCATGGCTCAGTTTTTCCAAAAAGAGTTTATCTTACATAATGTATCTTTCACAACACATATCCTTTTTGTCTGCAATAATTTTGGGTGGTATTTAGCTCAGTTGAGAATTTTCCCACCCAATAAAACATAAAACACATACCTTTCAATTAAGAAGTGGACTCCAGGCCATATCAAACCGCAGAAAGATGTGTTTTTAGGGGTTTAGAACTCGGTTGGGCCTTTTTTCAAGAATTAAAGTTTAAAAGTTATATAACCTAAAAATACATAGCATGTTTGATGGTGGCACTAAGCAGTAAATTTAGGAGCTGGAAGCAGGAGGAAGGAAAAACAGTGATAATGTTGTTAAGCTGCGGGGGGTTTCTCCCGGCCCGTGCTGGTCGGGGTCTGAAGTTCAGATCCAAGAAGCCGTAGCGGACCCAGAGAGGTGATCCCATGAGGAACCCTCTGCAGAGGTGATCCCGTCAGGAACCCTCTGCAGAGGTGATCCCGTCAGGAACCCTCTGCAGAGGTGATCCCGTCAGGAACCCTCTGCAGAGGGGATCCCGTCAGGAACCGTCTCCCAGGGGGCCGTGGCTTCTCTCAGCCCTCGGCCGGGGGTGCCTGCAGAGGTGCCTGGCTCAGCAGCCATCAGCTCTCAGGGATTCAGCAGTGATTTCAGCTCTGCTCTGCAAGGCAAACCCCCAGGGCCAGGCCCGCACAGAGAGAGGAGAGGCCCTGCTGGTGGTGCCGCAGAAGTCCCTTTGTTCTTCCATCTCCCGCCAAGGGGTGACCAGAGACGGATCCTCCCCGACTCGGGGCAGAGGGGTCTCTTTTATGGGGTACAGAGGTGGGTGTGCAAGGGTGAGAAACCAATGGGTATTTGGGTATTTTACATAGAGTTTCCTAGAGGATCAGGGGTCTGTCTTCTCTCACCGTAACCACAAAGGCTCTCTCTTTCCCCAAGAGGGGCCTGCAGGGGGATTGTGTGACCTCCTTATCTCCAGGCCTCCCTGCCAGGGCAGGGCCTGTCAGACCCCACATCTGGAGATGCTGCAGTTCCCTTTATCTAAACAAGGGCTTCCTGCCAAGACAGGGGCTTGTCAGACTCTACATCTCCCCCATCTATATTTAATAAAAAGACATCTCCAGCAGCCCTCCTGAAACAGTGTAAAAGACAGGAGAACATAAGTAACACAATAAGAATGACAATGAATATCCACAAGACACCCTTAATCAAAGAAGCAATCCATCCCGTTATTCCCCATCGTCCAAAAAGTTCATCAACCCAGTCTAGGCTCTTGTCTACTTTTATGTCTTTCACCAGTCCTTCCAGTTTCTGGATGTTCGCATGGATGGATGTAGAGTGCGAAGAAAGGTTGAAGCAGCACATCCCTTCAAATCTTGGCAGCCATGTCCGTGGGCAAGCAGTAGGTAGTCTATCGCTGCTCGATTTTGGAGGGTTGCCTGTCTGGTGGTCTCCCCGTCTTTCAAAAGATCACTCAAGGCAGCAGATGTTGCATTAGCCTGCTTACTAAGCCAACACCCCATGTGGTTTATATCACCAAGGGCCTTTAGTGCAGCTAACCAAGGAGTGAATATGGAAGCCGCACAGTGACACATAATAAACTGCTGAGCACAAATGAAAAGTTTTAGTGCCACTTAAGAAAGCATACATGAATTTATCATAGAAGAACTCTCATGCTTAAAGTTCACACTGACATATTTTCCATGTAACTACTTACAGAACATTTTCCATAAAACCCTGGAGGCTTCAGAACTACTATAAGCTGAACAATAGCTTTTGGTTTTAGAGCTATGTAACAACATTCCCATTCAAAATATTTTGCCTAGGAATTAATTTGCTAGGGCTTTATCACATTTTACATTTAGATTCCAGGATAAAAGTACATCGGAGGAAATAACTTCCACAAAAATACTATTCAGTCACTGTCTTTTTTATTTTAATTAAGAACAGTTATAATTAAGTAAACATAGCAATTAAATTTGTGCTTTTCATTTATAGAAGGCCAGATTCCATTACCATTAAAGTTTCTGTAGTTTTATTTCAGTGGGTATTTACTCAATAACTTAAATTTGTACCTAATCTCTCAACTGAAGAGTCAGTCACAGCAAATTCAAAACAACAGCCTTTTTCTGACATTTACAAAAAGGCTGTAGCTCATGTTCAATATATGATTTTCCTTCATGATGAATATGGTGACATTTTACCATTCTTTACAGAAAACAATCAAATCCTCTATAGCTGCCATGTAGGACCAGGAAATACTCCAGTATGGGAAGTAGGGGAGTATTTTGAAAAAAAGCAGTCAGTTCTCTTGAAGAAATCTCTGTCACCATCTGCTCAGAAATGATAGCCCAACAACTTATTAGTACCTTCTTTTTGTGCTTAACTGTGCATTCCATGACTAGCCTGCATAATTTTAAAATACCAGAATTTCTTTAAATCCTTCCATCTCATTTTCTGTTGTCTGGTTTTTAAAAATATTTAAAAAGTTGAATATGCAGAAGTTACTTTTCTTTATGATTCAGAAGTCTCATGAAAAACAACAGCTGAGCATAAGAGACAGCTCCTCCAAGCACCTCAGATGAACTTGGAAGTGTGGGCTCATTTATCATAGATGCCAGAGAATCCACACCCAAGAAAGGTTTACCTGTAAAAAACTGTCTCAGTTGGCTGGAAACCCATTCATTCAGTTCTGGTATTCATGCAGTAATCTCATTCTCTTCGGGCATAACTTGTTCTTCCCAGCTGAACCTGATTTCAATGGCAAATGCTGTGCCAAATGCAGTACTGGATGCATCTTGGTATCACATCCAGGATGTGAAGTGTTGGACAGTTTAAAGGCAGGACCTGTAATGATGCTGGTGCAGGAAGGGGAGGTGGGCAGCAATCCAAGTTATGTTAAAGGGTCAATCAGGATTTTTTAGGTAGTGATAAAATTCAAAGATGGGCAGATAAGCTTGGCCTATAGGGCACAGGGAACAAACAGGCAATGAGAAAAGCATGCACCAGAGCACCTGCAATGCTCAGTATCAGAGAAGAGCCACACCCACCTGTCCTCTCCCGATTCCATGCAAACTGGTTTCATTTAGTATTACAGTAACAGGGCAATTATAGCACCTAATGTAGTGTGCAAATCACCTGCTGAAGCTTTACTCAGGTACAAAGTTTCTGTTGATCAGTTTGCATATCTCAGAAAAGCCTATTCTCTCAGTGTCAGTATGATTTATACTTATTAACTATATCCCACAAGGCTAACACTGCTTTCCCCAACAATCTTCAACACTTAAGCCAGGCAGTCACTCACTCCTGTTATGATTATAGGCAATTGTATTGCTGGAAGATATCTAAGTATATCAAGATAGCCTCAGAAACACACACTTCCACATCCTTTCCCCTCCTCCCACCTCTAAAAACCTGACACAGCCAAAACAAAATTCTTCCCTAACAGCTCTGCTGAAGAACATGGAGTAGTTATAATAAATGATGAAAACAGTGAAATCATTGGCAGATTCCTAGTTACACAAGGGTGAAAAAATACATCACTTATAAGTTTATGGTGTACCACAGTGCAGTTGAAGAAAAAAGTACTTTCAGAAAATAGGAGCTTCTTAGCATTGAGGTTGTATTTGGAAGCAAGAGGGACAAGTCTACTTCCAGACAAAGTGTGAATGCTTCAGCTACAGGGAATAGCCAATTTTTAAAAATGGCTGCACCAAACCAAACATAACCAACAAATTATTGTCTTCCTCAGAGTGCTCCTGAGATGACAATGGTCACTGGTCCACAATCTTAAAGTAGTCACAATAGTTTCTATAAGTAAAAGATCTTCCTGATTTAACAGGTTTTGAATCAAGTCCCAAATCCCTCAGAGACTTTAATTTAGCTTTTGCAGTTATTCTCCAAGAAACTCATGTGACTTCAACTCAAACCAGAACCTTCTGAACACAGTTTGACTTTATGGATGTCTACATACTTCTGTAACAGAAGTTCATCTTCATTATAATCTATGACTCAGAGCTCTCTTCACATACTAGAAAGAATATAGTAAATTTCCTGCAGAGTCATTAATGTTCATGGTAGGCAATCTATTTGTCAATGGATCTTCTCTGTTGTCAAATCATACTCAGTCTCAGTGTAGATTTGGAAATGTGAACTGCCCCCATGCTAGGTATGAATACCCATTTTCAGGAATGCCTTCAAACATTTATCTATGAGTAATTTTGACTACTCAAAATGAGTGTACTTCCACATGTCTGTGTGAAAGCTGACAGGATGAGCACGTGTATTTTTATGATGTGAGTTGTCTGTGATGTGATGAAGATGTTGAATAAAACTAGTAATTAATACAGCAATTAAAATATAAAACTCGAGTCAGCATTTTGATGCTGTTCCTGACTCTCTCCCTGACTTGCTTTATTACTTTGCCTAAGTTGGCCCGATTCTGCAAATACTTTTACTTATGCAGAGCACCACAAACAACTGTATACAGGGTAATACAGCTTTATTTGCTTAAATTACCAAAACCTGGCGTTCTAATTGTTTCTGTGACTACACAAAGTGCTATGATCAACAGAATTATTTGCCAGCGTGGTGTTACAATACAGGGAGTTTAAGAGCGCACTTAAATAGTAGCACTTAGTACTAACCACTCCCCAAGCAAAAGCATCAGTGTGTAACAGAACAAAAACAAAGGCAGGAAAGACTGCGATTGCCACCTACAGCAATTCCTCCCCACCGCTTTGCCTCTGTCGCTCTCTTTGACTCAAACTCTGTCTCCAAGCCATTAATACTCACTGAAGCAACTTCCTACCGGCGTCTGAACACCCACTGCGGTGCGGAGATGCCTCAGCGGCAACACACACCTGAGGGAGAACGAGAGGCAAGAACAGAAACACCAGACCTCGGTGCCCCCGGGTGTCCCTGCCCGCCCCCGTGAGACGGACCCCGCCGTCCGTCTGTTCTGCATTCGCTCTCCGCTCCCTGCCGGAGCCTTCCGAGCCGCAGCCGGGCAGGCCAGCGGGGCCGAGCCGCCCCGGAGGCATCGGGCTGCGAGGAACCGACACGCTGGAGGCGGATTCCCCACTCGAGCCTCTGGCAGAGCGCGGGGAAGCCGCCGGAGAGCCCCCACTGAAGGCGCTACCCGGGGAAGCCGCCGGAGAGCCCCCACTGAAGGCGCTACCCGGGGAAGCCGCCGG
>JACBWW010000106.1:161062-176533 GCA_020086605.1 Lanius collurio
GTGTTTTTTAAACATATTGAGTAATCAACTTGTTTTTTCAAGACTCAAGAAGTCCAGAAAGCCATGGATGAGGGAAGATTTCTTGAGGCTGTGAGGCTGCGTGGAAGGTATGGCCAATAGCTTGTACCAGTTTATTTGCTGTAGAAAAGCTGAGTTGCTTCACTCTTAGGCTGGCACATGACATTTTATTTTAAGTATTTTACTAACTGTGTGATTATATGGGTTTGAGAATGAGAGGAGACAGAAGAGTTGCCTAAATAGAATAATTCAACTTTTTAGCTTCACAAAAATAGCAAAACAAAGCAAACTGTAATTCACTGCTATGTCAGAGTAGTGACTGTTCCTAGGCTGACTGGTCACAAAGCAAAGAGCTGCTGTGCTGTATGACCTGACTGGTAGCAACTGTAAGTTTGTTTATTCATGATTTTGAGGCCAGTCCTGTGAGCTGGTTTGTAAGTAGGTGGTGGTTTTCCAGCAGTAATGTTGGAGGAGGTATTCTTCAGTCCTGTCAGGAAAGTGGTTTCTGTTTCAAGTCATTTGATAATAAAATTCTTCTCCCCGTCTAGAAAACTAATTTGTTGGCTACATAGTTGTTTTATATTTTATGACTTTTCATCTTAAAGAATTGAATATTTTTCATTGTTCTCTCATTTCGAGTTTTTGTCATTTTTACATTTTCAGTGACAGTGATGTTAATATTTCATACCAGTTTTTTAAAGTTTCTGAAAAATTCAAATGTTCCTTTAAAACAACTATGAGATTAAAATTTTACTGTTTTATTTGCTTATCTACTCATTTGTTTAGGAGCTTTGAAAACAACCTTAACACATACAAATTACTGTCGCACAAAAAGCCAGATGCCGAGCTTCCAAAGGTAAGGGAGTTTGTTGAGTGTGCACTGCATGTCTGCTTTTGAGATACATTAGTAAATCCCTTCAAATCTCTATTATAGGACACTTTATAAATCAAATATAAAGATGTTTGAAGCACACTAGTTTGTTCAAGTAATAAGTAATGTTTTTTAAAGTGGAATATCATTGTAACTAGAAAATTCCCGTGTAGACAATTTCTTTCTGTCTTGGATGTACATCTGGTCCCAATAGAGTGTCTGATCCTAATAGTTACTGTTTTGCCTTATGTTCCTTAAAATGACAAGAAGGAAGGGTGATGTTTTAAGATCATGATTAAGACTCTGAAAAATATATTAAGATAAAGGAAGACTGTATTAAAAGAATTCTAACCCTTCCTTTTGAAGAGTAAAACTCCAGAGCAGTGCCAAATCTGGGAATTCATGGGAGGCAGTATTGAGGACAGATGCATCACCTTTACCTGAAATAATAAATCTCTGTGCATAATACAGTAATGGACATATAGTTTCTTTGTAGTTGCTAAGATTTGTGTAAGAGGAAATTTCCATTTTTTTTAGGAAGCAGACACTAAATTTTGTGTTCAAACAAATTTTAGACAGGATTTTTTTTTTGTTTTTATTAAAAGTTTACTGAATAATTCTGTGTTTGATCATAGTTGGTGACTGTGTCATCTCACCTGTTAATTCCTCTTTTAACTGTGGTTTGTGACCATTTGTTACCTTATTTGTATAATGATGTTGCTGTTACATTTTTTTAGAAATCCTTTTTTCAAATAAGTATTTGAGTGATGATTACTGATAGCTTCTCACTATTATTAAGGAGCAAAATTGCATTGACAATACAGTGAGGACCTAAGATTGACCTTCAAGAGATAAAGGAATTCAGGATATTTTAGGTGGATATTTAACATTTTCTTTGACAGATCAGGTGTTTGGATGGTGAGTTTTTTTTATACAGCAGTGCAAATCCAGGACTGTTAGCACTGGACTTACATAGTTTTTTAAAATACTTTTGTCATACCTTCTGTAATAAATGGCATTAGAAGGGAATGTAGGCCTCATGTAATTACAAACTGCTTGGATTTGACTGTACTAAAAATCTGTGTACCCTCAGTAAAAGAGGTTGAATGGGAATTAAAAAATAGATGAAATGTGCATGTCACAGGAACTGAGGAAGGAGCTAAGCTGATGGGATCAGGAGAGCCAGCTGAATGCTCTGCTTCAGCAGTGCTTCTGCACACATTTTATTTTGCTGTTTGTGATTCCACTGCATTTTTCTACAATCTTGCAATTGTACCAGAGCTAAAAAAAAGAAACTAAATATACTCTGGTTAGTGTCTCTTCTTTTTTTGTGTGTGTGGTTTTTTTTGTGGGTTGTTGTTGGTTTGGGGTTTTTTTGTTTGTTTCTTTTTTCTTGTTCTGTTTTTATCAGATGAGATTCCATGAGCATTATCCAACAGCTATTCTGATTTTTCTTTTTGTTTATTTTTGTGTTCTCATCTTCCATAATAAAGCTAAATAACTTCTACCTCTTCTCCAGGACCAGATTGTTGCAATTGTGTCATATCAGTAGTTGTAAACAATTTAGGGTCATCCTGCTGACTTAAACCATGATGAATTTTAGTGTATAAAATCAGGCTGTCAAGTTTTCTTGCTACTTTCCTGTCATTTAAATTTTCTCTGCTAAATTCATACAAAGTGGTTAAACTTTTCCAGAAAGTTCAGTCATGTAAAGTTTAAATCCTTTCCTTACATTTTTACTCTTAGTATTAAGAAGCTGTAAAAATTAAACAAAATTACTGAGTAGCAGTGCCTTTTTTGGTTATTCATTATATTTATATCTGGTGTAAATCCACTGCTACAGATGTCAGTGAAATTGTATTGATTTATACTACCTGACAGTTTGTTAGTGATGGAGAGTAGCCTGGGATTTATCTGGAAATAAGAATTCCATTTCAAGGAGTGCCTGATATTCAAATCCGAGTTTCAAGCTTTATGGTTAAAATTTAATCAAAGGTGCATTTTGCACCCAGTTACACTCTTGCTTTATGTACTAAAATACTTATTATTTCATGTTAGTTTTAAATAGAACCTTTTCTCTTGCATTGCCTGTAGTTTAAATTGCTAATGCATTTTTTGATTTTTTAGACTTTTCAGTTTGAGTAGATCAGCTGCTTGCCTGGATACTTGTTAAACCTAGGAAGACACTCTATATAAGCAGCTATTTTGAGTCATTAAGAAATGTTTTAAAAAATGCCATAATGTGAAAATTGATGGTGTTGAGAAAGATGCTGAGTGCTCCTTTTTGCTACTGAATTGTCAGCTGCTTGAAAAAACTGGCCAACAGCTTAATTTTAAAACTTGGCTGTTCAACTCAGCATTTTTTTGATAAGACACAAACACTGTGGTGCTACAATCAGTTCCTACCTTTTTTCTTTTTTGGTATTGTTGGTTTGTTTGCAAAAAAAAAAAAAAGAAAGAAAAAAAAATACTGCTTTAGTAATGAGAAGCTGCTTGAATAACACTGGCCAGGTTGAGTGGAGCTCTGAGCAGCCTGGACTAGTGAAAGATGTCCCTGGCCATGTCAGGAGGTTGGATAGAGATGATTTTTATGGTCCTTCCAGCCCAAACCATTCTGTGATTCTGTTTTATGTTTCTTAAACCTGGGCTAGAATATAAAAACCTGAATAACTTCACGTGCAAACCAAATGGAAACACAATAAAGTCTTATTCAAAAACAAACTTTTTTTTTTTTTAATTGTTCGTTTCTTTGCTATTATGCAAGTGGGGAAATGTGTTTGCACCTTATTGTTAACTTTAAATTTTCAGCATGTTTAGGGGCTTTGAAATTTTCTTTCCTGCATTCCAGTATTTAGCAACTGCTTGTGGTGTAGAAATTAAAGTCTTTACTAAATACTATTTTTATCTTGCAGACTAATTTCAATGTGGCAGTTTTAAACGTTGGTGCCCCTGCAGCTGGAATGAATGCTGCAGTGAGGGCTGCAGTGAGAGTTGGCATGACTGAAGGTCACAAAATATTTGCTGTCATTGATGGTTTTGAAGGATTTGCCAGAGGGAAGGTCAGTATCCCATGTGTGTGTTCCCAAGTGGTGTGTACCCCACCCCCATTCTTCTGTTCCCCTGATTTTAAATGTTAAGCATCAGTTGGTGAACTGAACAGAAACTGAATGCAAGACTAATGATTTCTGTGCCTGGCTGGAGCCACAGATCCCAAAACTTAAAGGCTTTGGTTTAGGTTTTTGTACTTCACATTCAGTAGGAGAGGATGTGAAAATAAGATGGAGATGTGAAACACAGAGTTCATCTTGGTGTGGAAGCAGAAAGAGCAAATGGAATGGAAAGAGAGTGGTAGTGATTCAAGAGAAATGAAGTTAAACTTCTGATGCTGTTTTCTTTATTTGCTGTCTTCAGTTTTAGTGATATCTGTACTCAACTTTTTCCAGCAGCTTTTCATGAAGTAATATGTGGTGTTTGCTGCAGCTCAGGAGAAGGAATTGGATAATCACTTAACAAAATCTCCTTTTTTACTTTTATTCAAAGATAAAGGAAATTAGCTGGGGAGATGTTGGAGGCTGGACTGGTCAAGGAGGATCAATTCTTGGTACAAAACGGTAACATCAATATTTTTGTCTATTGATATGATGAATTGTAGTGTTTTATATAACCACTGTATGATTCCATGCTCTTTTTGTTCCACACAATGCTTTTAAGTCCTCAATTTTTATATATTGGGTATTTAGCTCATTTTTTATACAAATCCTTGTGTTTCAACTTGGGTATCTTTATAGTACTGAACCAGCTCTGAACAGTGGGAGTTGGGACCTCAACTTCAGAATTTCCTGAGGTCCTTATGCTTTAAAGGATTGCAAACCTGCAGTTTCTTTGAACTTGACATGATTCCTTATTGCTTGTCTGGGTAAATATGTAAAACAAAAAACATTGCATTGCCTTCTCAGTTAATGGTTTCATTAGTAATTAGTTTTTACTGCTTCAGAGTCTGTAAATTGTTTTTATTTTTCTTCTGGTTTAATGATTTTTAGTACTCTTCCTGCAAAATATTTGGAGAAGATTGCTGACCAGATGCGCACTAACAACATTAACGCCCTTATGGTTATTGGTGGATTTGAGGTATACTGAAATATCTCATTATGTCTAAGTAGAGTAGAATTCCTAACAAAATTAAGAGTCTGTTTTGATTTTTACCCAATCTTCATGTAAGGTGCATTTGGCTATATCTGTATTTGATACATGACTCAAATGGTGTTTAAAAATCATAAGTCAATCAGTGGTTCTCCAAAAAGCTGACATTCAAAACAGTGACTAGAGCTGCTAAACAGATGTGCTAAATGGATAAATGAGATGGGATAGCATTATAGTTCTTTGTATTAAATTGAATTAATAACTTCTGTAGTGCAATTTTCAGTCTATACTGTATCAATTCTTAGAACATACTTGCAGAAGTTCTTGACTCTTGGTAGAAATTGCACTATGATTGCTTATTTAAGCCACTGTTCTCACACAGTGCATTTCAAAATCTAATAGATCTAGAGAAGTATGGTTTTTTTCTTGTATTTTATGTTTGTTTTGTTTTACAAAAATAATTAATTTTTGAAATTTTGGTTCAGGAAAGTACTTTGCCCACTCTTTGCAGAGAAGAATGTGCTTATTGCTTCTTGATAAAGAATGTATCATCCTTTTTGTCCAAGCTGTGACTCTGATTCAGCAATATTAAGATTTTTAAATCAAGAGTAGCAGTACCTGAAGGTTGGGGAAGTAGTTTGTTTTGTTGAAAACCACTTTGCTGTGTCTAAGTTGTTTGTTTTCAGTATGTTCTATTTACTGTTTCCAAATGTATGCCTGTTTATAATGCTTTCTTTTTTGTCTGTATTAGATTTTAGTGGTTCCTTAGTGCTCTGACTTGCTGAAGTGTGCTGTGGTAGAAATGGCTCCCCCTGTGGCCCTTCCCATTTTGTCACTCCCAACTGTGCCCTTATTTTATTCATCCTAATTTTTCACCCAATGCCTGTGCCCACCAGGCTTACCTTGGACTTCTGGAATTGTCAGCTGCCCGGGAGAAATATGACGAGTTCTGTGTTCCCATGGTTATGGTTCCTGCAACTGTATCCAATAATGTGCCGGGTTCAGATTTCAGCATTGGTGCAGACACTGCTCTGAACACTATAACTGATGTAAGTCTGCTCTGGTGTGTGCACATACTAACAGTGGTTTAAAGCTTAATCAATTGACTACAAATGGATATTTTTGTAGACCAGAACTTCGGAAATGTAATTTTGGGAATTATAGTTGCTTGATGTAGCCATATTCATGACACCAGTTTAAAAGGGAGAAAGTCTGAGATCCCAAATTCCTCCATTAAATTCTACTGAAACTACAACAACCTCTAAATTTTTTAAGTGCAAGATTAGATGGCATATATCTGTTGTATAAGGAAGAAAGGAACCTGAAGCTGAGACCTGATGGTCATTTGTACTGTAGAGGGGAGAAATCCACACTCATTCTATGGAGAGTTGCAGTATACCCAGCTGCAGTGAACACTGAAGGAAAGCTGCTCTGTTGAGAAGGAGGTCCTTAGTTATGGAACATCTTTACTCTTCTAAGAGTATGTAAAATCCTTTCTCTAATAAGAGGAATTACATTTATTCTGCTAAAAGCAGATTTAATAAAAGGAGTTGGGACATGTTAATAAGTATTTTTTTTAAAAATCAAATTCAGTAATACAACATAATGTAAAAATTGAATGTTTAATCTGTTATGAGGAAAAAACTTCTCTACTTCAAGTGTGACAGAGCACTGGAGAAAGCTGCCCAGAGAGGTTGTGGAGTCTCCTGTGGAGATAATCCAAACCCACGTGGATTGTTCCTGCATCACTTGCTCAGGTGATCCTGCCTTGGCAGGGTGTTGGACTGACTAGATGATCTCCAGAGGTCCCTTCCAACCCCAGCCATTCCTCAGTTCTCTAATTCTAATCTCAGTTGAACAGAAAGTGTAGTCAGTTGGACAAAAAAGAGTTTCAAGTTGCTTTTGAAAATTAAATTACAGTTCCCTTATCATTTAAATGTATTTGAAAATTTTATTTATGATACCTTTTTCATTTCAAGAATTCTTCAAATGCTACCAACTTCAAATGCCATAATTTTCTTCTTTTTTTTAAAGTATTTCAATATAAATAATTTTATCTTCATCAAAAGAAACCCTTCAGTTAGCAAGTAACAGTTTCCTGAAGTATTGCTTTGAATAAAACTCATTGAACATATTCTTTATAGACAACTTGGGTTATAAATGTTGATGTTGTTTCCAGTTCTGGTAAATAAAAATATCCCTCCAAAATGACTGATCACAAACTAAGGTGAGTAAAATGATTGTGCATAACATCTACTTTCCTTCTCCTCTTACCTTTGTGAGCTTTGTTAACCTAACTGACTTCTTTTTATAGGTTATTTCATGCAAAGGGGATATATTGTAGTCAGTCAGTCTCTCCTTGTTGCTGTGGTTTGCTGTATATTTAGGTTTCTAGGTATCATTTGCCTTCATTAGGTAAAATGTTCTTATTTCCCTATTTTCAATGTAGTAGTTGAAAACTTTTCAAAAGGTTTTTGGGGTTTTTTTTGATAATGGCTTTCTTCATGTTGTTTTACATTTGATTTTTCTCTGGAATAAGTATGAGAAGTAATGGCTTTGTAAGATTTAGATTCAATTGAGTGGAAAATTAAATTTGAGGGTTTTTGGTTGTTGTTTTTTTTTGTGTTTTGTTGTTTTGTTTTGGGGTTTTTTTGAGAAGGAGCAGACTTTTGCTTTTGGAAAACATTTCTGCTTGGTATCTTGTCAGTTTTCTGCTCTGATTGTTTGAACATGATTCACCAAAACTGCCAGTGCAAAATACATCCTTTAATTCTTGTGTCACCTCGAGATCAGGTTCAGTAGCAACTGTTAAATGTGACCAGATAGGCTCAATACACGTCATGCAATTGACTGTGGTAAACAAAAGCAGGAGGTGGACATGAATATCCATTTTATTTAGTTTATGTATAGTTTTTTATTCCTCTTACTGCTGTTAGGTCAGTAAGTGCATTGTAGTTTACAGTGCTCTCAAGAGCAGTAGATCCTCTTCTGAACACCCAAGTGTTGTCACAGTTTTTCTGTGGTATTGCTCTTACTTGTGTGAACGTGCCCACCTCTCAGTAAGGTAAGTACAGTTGTGCTGCTAATGAGGGCTTGTTAATTGTTTGGCATCATCAGACACTTGTCAGTTGTTTAAACTTACCAAGCTGTGTAAATAGTAGCCTGAAACATTTGCTGATACAATGTGTTAAAATTCTGCATTTAAAAAGAACAATTTAAAAGTAGACTTAACTTCTGAATGAGATATTAGGGAAAAGTGTGCTTTTAACAAAGACATAGATGGTGGATACATTCCTCAATAACTAATTTAGATTCTGTAATGGATTATGGGACCTTTTTGAAATGTTCCATTTTCCCCTTTTGTTTTAAAACATGGCTTCAAATTTGATTTATCTCTTGGATAGTGTTCTATATTTGTGTTAAACTGTATTTTTCACTTCAGTCAGTTTTCAGAGTATTAGAAAAACTGCTAATGACAACATAAATATAAAAATACCTGAGGGAAAAGCTGGATGTTCCTACCTGAAGAGGATATGCTTAAGGCTTATATATGTAGGCATACAAAGTAAATCTTTTAGAATTGCAAGATAACAACATGAACTTCGAATTTGCTATGAAATGAAGCATCACTTAAATAACTACCATGATAAAAATACCTATATTCTCAAGTATGTTGCTAATTCAGTGAAATTAATAGGATGTTATTTTGGATATGAGACCTCAGGAATGTGACAAACCAGGAAGTGTTAGGTTTGGCTTTTGTTGGTTTTTGGGGGTTTTTTTACAGAACCATGAAGGGTAGAAATTTCTTCTTAAATGCAAATTGGATTACTTTGTAGTGATCGAAGAGACATTAACAGTACATCTTGCAGGTGGAACTGAAAAGTAGAAACTTAGTCTGTAATTAAACAAAATGAATTAAAAGTTATTCTTTCAGCAGCAGAATGTAAAAAGAGGGGAGGAATGAACATTTAATTAGGAAAGAAAACTATTGATAGGCTAGAGGAAACTTGATGGAAAGAGGAATAAGCCACAAAAAAATATGGAAGAAAATTCATTTGATTTAGGTGATGTAGAATCAAATGGGGAAATGAAAGCAAAAGGTATCAACTAGATTAGAAAATTGAACCTGAAAAAGGGAGAGGCTAAAACTTGCTATCGTGTTTCTTTGGCAGTCTTACCTTTCCTTTCACCAAAGGAAAAGGGGGTACAGACTGATTTGGTTTTATGTGCAAAAAAACCCCAAACATCCTTGAGGAGCAAAGAAAGCTGCAGTCAGATTGCCTTAAGGCAGCCTCCCCACATTTCCCATGGAAAACACAGATTCCTGTACCTTCCCAGTAGCATGTGTGGCTCCTCATTACTCTGACCTAGGAAGCTGAAAATTAGCCCTGGCCACTGGCTAACCTGTTAATTTTTCATCTCCTTCAGTCCTGGTAACAGCTGGTATGGAGTAAGGGCAGCAACTCCATCACCTTCAATGGCCATTTGTATTTAGATCAACTCAAAGTCAACAAACAGTAGTCTTTGCTTGGCTGCATGAATTTTTATAAAGCATCCTTGATTATGTTGGTTATGGCAATAACCTTTTTAGTAACACAAATCCAATAAAAGGGTAGGAAATTATTAAACCATTTTATTAACATAGTGCAGTATCCCTCTGACCTTACTGTAGTAATTCTTTAAAAAAATAGCATAGCAGTTATTAAGACCATTGATCACTTATTTACCCTTTATAATTAAGTGACCATATATTAAAAGCATTTTCATATTTTGCCACAGTTGATGCAAAGATGTTGCATATTATCATCTAATGCTCATGCTTGGTGAAGGTACAGTCATTGGATATGTTGGCTGAAATGACTTGCATCAAATAAAATGGCAATATTTAATGCAAGTAAAACATATCTGAACTGCATCTTAACATACCATAAACGCAGACTAACCAGTTATGTTAGTAATTGCTCTAAATCTCCCTTTGACTTGGTTTTCCAGAAGTCTTAATAGAAAACTTTTTAGAGAAACTCATGTTTTGCAGATCTCCAGGAAGCTGTGTGGTTTTACCAAATCACTGTTGCTTTGTGTGTCTTTATTCTTTTAGTAAAAATAAATGTTCAAAGCAGCCTGACTGAGCTGAGTTGGGCCAGGCAGTTACTGAAATTTCCTAAGTGAAGCCTGATCCACTCAAAAACCCAAATCCCAAATAAACCACCCCTATTTGTTGCTCTTGGCTGTACTGCTGCTCAGCTCTTTGGGTCTGAAAGTGCAGTCTGTTAGGCTGTATTTCAGCCTCAAACTGAAAGTATACACTGAGCTGCCACATTTAAAAAGCATGAGAAGAGATGTTTTAGAAAGTCAGTTTGCATTTATGCACCTACAGCTATAAATATCCCATCTTCTCACTGAACAGGATCTGCTCTGTCTAGGACAAAAGCCCAGAGAGGAGAGCTCTCACAGGTAGGGGGTTTTCCCATAATTTTCTTCTAAGTTGTTGCCTAAATCAAGATATGCCTGGAGATACCTTAATAGGTATTTAATTTTGATCTTCGGTAGTTTGCTTCTCTGTACCAATTTGAGAAATGAAGAAAATGAGACTTCTGTGAACATCAGTCCTTTCTGGGAGAAAGAGATAAAAAAAACAGTGTACTGTGTAATCAGGCTTTCTGGAGGAGAGCCATTACATAGGCAGTTCAAAAAATTGCCACACATCATGAGAGATGCTGATTAGTTTAGATTAGAAATAATTGGAATAATGTAACATGTTTACTTAAAACAGCTGTAAAATCTTACCCTTTGTTTTGACACCTACTAGGAATACCTAATCCTTTTGATATGATTACGTATTTTGTAGAGTTTGGAATCTTTCCAAGGACCTACAACTGCTTTTCAAAGAATCCTTGAACTATACTTGCAGATTTTCTTAACTCATCCATGTGCACATGTTCCTGGATTTTTCTCAGCCTGCATCCAGTGTATGTGCACAGAGGTAGATGTGTGACATTGATAGAAACTTCAAAGGCATGGGTGAACCTTTTTTTCCTTTCTCTTGGTGGAAATAGATGTGTCTTGACTTTCTAGGATAACATAGTTTTTTTTAAAAAGCATCTTTCTTCAAGCATTTTCTTCAAGTTGCAGAGGTTTTACTAGTTAACTTTCTAAGCTCCTTAGCATGAATCAGACTTTGTTCTGTAAATCCTTTCTTGTGGAATGATTTCCAGTCTAGCTTCTTGCCATCCTTTCCTGCCCAGCTGCTTCAGACCTCTCTGCTTTGCACACTTCACCTTCAGTCTGTACTAACTTGTACTAACCCTCTGCATTTCTTCAAAGAGCATTGTGCCAATGCAACCCCAGTGCACTGTTGTGGTATGTACAGGATATTTCCACCCCCAAATAATCTCACCAATTGTGTTTACTTGGGCCCACGGACAGCCACATTTACCCATCACATGCCAGGAGTCATTAGCAGAGCAGTCCAAAGACAAAGAATGTTCCACTCACGCTTGTACCACTGCTTCAGGCCTTTGAAAGTTGTCTGCAGCTCTACGAGGCTCGTTCCAGCTTTGAGGAGTTTAAAGTTCCTATGTGTGTGTTGCCTGCTACTATTAGCAACAATGTGCCAGGCACAGACTATAGCATTGGTGCTGACACTGCCTTGAATGCTATTGTGGAGGTAAGACTGCTCATCTTTTAAAAGTTCAGATGATAAAATGCATAAGAGAGGATACCTAATGACCTTGAAATGTCTAGTTTTTTTTAAATAATGCAGTTACTGTATTTATTTAATGGCTTAATAGTTTAGAAGTTTTCCAAGATTGATTAAAGATTAACTTTAGAAAAGTATTTTGTTGTATGCTTAACTTTTGTGTACTCTCTTTTGTTTTTCAAGACTGTTGCATTAGTGCTTAGGGTATTTGCTTTTACTGAGAATAAGATAGTTGCTTTCTTTGGTTTCCTTTTTATCTTACGTATTACTTGGGTAAAAGAAAAAAGCAACATGTTTTATAAATCCCCCTTTATTGGATGAACTATTGACTGAGCTAAGTGCAGTAGAGCATCTAAAGTACATGATTAGCACTAAACACATGAATAATCCCATAGACTCCATTAGGTTTAACATACATTAAGTGCATATAAATGCATGGATACTATAAGCAGTTAAGTCTGTCACTGATGTTCAGCTAAACAGTGCAGAGTCAGAACAATCAGTGTTCTAGTTCTAGTCTGCCATTGTTTTTCCCTTGAGTACAACTGTTTTATGAGCTCTTTCAGTCCTATTTACTTAAGATACAGCAAAGGGAACTGAGCTGAGATGTAATGCAAACAAATGAGTAAATCTTACCAGCTCTTTCATCAAACCCATCATTAGCAAGCCATATAACTAATTATGAAATAATTGGCCAAGAAAGTCAAGCCTACAGATCTGGGGGGTTGGGAAAGGCAGGTTTGTTTTCCTGCTTTATGTAGTGTTACTTACATAGAAAGTGAAAAAGCCCCAGTAGGTAACTGGAAGAGCTGTGTCAGCAGACAGGGTGGACTGGCCTTTGGGAGCTGCAGTGCAGCATCCCTGGGGTGAGATGTCCTAAGGTGGTGTGGGAGCACATCATGTGCACATGTTCATGGACAGCCCCTCCTGTAGCTGCTTCCCCCTTGGCCTGACATTTATAGAAGTGGGTAAGTCTGCTAATTGTGGCTGATGCACCTTTAAAAGTGATAAATGAAAACACAGTGGGGCAACAAATGGTTGCATATAGTGAGGCTTCCTCTTACTTGTTTTTGGTACTAATTTAATTACAGTTTGTCTAGATTTCAGTAGTGCTCTCGTTAAAATGGTTGTCATTAGGATGTTTAGTTAATGGTAATAGTAGAACACTTGATCTGGTGAAGTTTTGACTATTAGGATTTTTCATTAAGCTGGATCAGTTCATATGAAAGCTCAGCTAGTAATGCAGTTCCAGAAAGAGTCCACATTCCTTAAGATGTCTGAAACCTGCACCAGGTGTTTGACTGGTTTGGCTTTTCCAGCCTGTAGTGTAGTGTATGAAGTAAGGATTCATTAAAGTCACATCTCAGTATTTCTGTCACAGTCATTCTGAGAAAGCAAGAATAGTAGAAAGTTTCTGCTCCATCTCTTGTACAGTCAAGGATAGGAACCCTTCTAAGTAAATGTCAAGTGGTTAATCCCATCAGCAATTACTGATTTACCTCCTTGCTTAGCACTTGGAGATTCTCAAAAGGCAGAAAATTTCGTTGTTCTGCCAGCAGATTAAAAACCTTTTCAGAAATCTTGGGGTTTACAAATATTTTAAGTCTCTGAAAAGGGTGGAAATATGCATGTGTATACTTACTTGTTGTGTAAAGATAAGGTTTTTTTACAACATAAGTTAAAGACAGTACCTATCCAGTTGCAGGCAGCTTTTTAAAAAATGAGTTAAAATTGTTTCAGTGCTGTAGTATTCTGGAAGAATTTTAATGGAACAGTGTTTGGAAAGAGAAAGTAAAGTGCTTGGGGACACTGTAAAACCCAATTAATGTAGAAGTGTAATTTTGAAAAACTAACAGGAAGTCAACATAGGTTTTTATGATTTAGCTTATTATGGAGATGCTTTTCTGCTTAGGATAACAATATCTATATTGTGAATAAATTCATGTGAATGCTGCACCTTCTGTGTGTAAGCAAGAAAATAGTATGCATGTAGGCAAATTACATAAATAAAATATGTATAAGTTAAATTACATGTATCTTTTTCTGTCTTGATCTAAATACATGCATACACTGGTCTTAGTCTTTAAATGCATTAAATTGTATTATGTCAGAAGTTTTAGAGTTTTTATATTAAGTTTTCTCATGTATGAGTTAATTAATTTGTTCTGTGATCTGTTAGGTATGGTTTTAAGGGCCATATTGCACACAGTCTGAATTTCAGCCTGAAGTATTTTCAGTTAGCTGAATGAAGGTTCTGGTTTTTAAAAACTGAAACAGAAATACCTCAAATATTACAGCACCTTTGGTTACTCATACAGAAAATCAGTAAGGCATGGGGATTTTTTAATGTTAGCATAATTCAGGTTGCAAGATGACAAGCTTCCCCAGTACTTGAAATTCCATTTTTACTAAACTGGTAGTTGGGACAGTACATCAGTTTCACAAAACTCTTCCTGTCACAAAATGTGGTATATCCTATTTATTTATTTGTTTCTAAGACAAGAAAATAGGATCTATTTCTCTTACTTGCTTTCTGAAAGGAAAATACATTAATCAACAACTTTAAAATAACTTTGAATGGTAGAAAAATTCATTCCAGGAGGTGAGTTCATCAAATAGATTTTTGAGTATTATTAAAACCTAGAGGTGGAAGTAACCTAGTTCCTAAGTTGCTGTATTTTCCTGAGTTACAGTATTTTTTTTCTGAGATTCCTGGGTCTTGCCACACTGCAGAGTGCCTCTGTCTTTGTCACTTCCCATATCTCTTAGGCAGCTCTAATAAATATTGCTGTTAATTGGTTTAATGTAAGCAACAGATCTCATTGTAGAGAACATTCTTTATGCTGGTCAGAGTAAGGTGCAAGTGGAGATTGCAGTCTTCTTATAGTAAGTATGTACCTGTTAATAAAAAACAAAAAACATTTTAAAACATGCACCAGTAGTGCTTGAAAGAATTAATTATATTTATGTGGAAATCATTACTGGAAAGTAATTGGGCAGTACATGCTCAGGACTTTAAAAAATTGGTGTAGATGAGAATGTAGTGAATTTTAATATCAATACTAAGAAGAAGTAAACTATAGTAATTAATAGAGTTAAGGAAGAGAAGTTTATTCATATCTCAATTCATTAAAAAGATTCATTATATCTATTTGTATCTGTGTTAGAAAACACAGATAAACAGCTGGTTAATGCCACTACAAACCAAAATGAATTCTTGTTTCAATATTTGCAGGAAGCAAGTAAATTTTAAGAGTTGCTAGTATATAAACATTTTATCTGGTGTCCAGTATAAGATTTATAAAGAATACTTTATCTGATAATTATTATAGTCACGAGGATTATACCATTTAGGAATTCCTTACAAGATTTATTTTTTATAAATGCTTTATTTATAAATTTTTTTTTGTTAGCAGTAAGTGACACAGAGTTGCATGACACACAGAAATGTAAAACATGAGGGGTTTGGTGCATACTGAGGCTCTCGTGTCTCTGGGCAGACGTGTGACCGCATCAAGCAGTCGGCCAGCGGCACCAAGCGCCGCGTGTTCATCATCGAGACCATGGGCGGCTACTGCGGCTACCTGGCCAACATGGGAGCCCTGGCAGCAGGAGCTGATGCTGCCTACATCTTCGAGGAGCAGTTTGATATCAGAGAGCTCCAGGTACTCACCACCTTTTGCTCATTTTTCAGTAGATCCTAAAGTTGTTGGATGTGTGTATCACAGTGTGTTCACTT
>JACBWW010000106.1:176542-200360 GCA_020086605.1 Lanius collurio
GTTTTTTAAATGGGGGAAATGGAACTAAGAGCTAGAGCAGGCCATTAGCAGAGATAACTGATAAAACAGACACCAATCCTGGTTTGATAAGCTAACCCAAAATTCACTTTTTGCACAGGGGGGAGCACCTTCGCCATTTGATAGAAATTTTGGGACAAAAATTTCAGCAAAAGCTATGCAGTGGATCTCCAAAAAACTGAAAGAAACCTACCGGAAAGGTACAGTCTCTTGTTACTGTCTTGGATTGTCTGTCAGTCTGTGATACCCCACCTTGCAAACACAGCAATGTTTGTTAGTCAACATTCTTCTTCTCCTCTGGGTGTTTTTATCATTTAGTAGTGCCTTGCTGTGCTTCCTGCTGTATGAGCATTTCCACTTGAGTGAGGTCAGTTATTCAGATAGCTGTTTTATCATCCTCTTAGACAAAATAGCCAGTGTAACTGCAGGTTTTCATGCATGCAGGAATTGATGCTTATATAGTTACATCTGTTCTTTTTTATTTCATGCTGCCTTCATGGGAAACAGAAGAAGGTAATATGTCTTCTTTGGGAATTTCTGTAAAGCACTGTTTCCTAAAATCTAAGCTAAAACTGGATGCTAAAATTGAATCCTTTTCTTGTTTAATTGCACTGCAATTTCCTTGCTAATCACCAAAGTTAAGCTAAAAAGTGAAGATCTAACCCTATTAAAGCACTAATTTGATGTTTTATAATTCTGTTAAATAATCAGCAGCTGAAATTAAGCTACTGTAAGTTTTTGATTCAGTTTAATCACAGAAGAATGGTGTTTGCCCTTATACATGTAAGGATGCTGAATTACTTCATTCTTTTTAGGAAAAGTATTTGCCAACACGGATGACTCAGTGTGTTTGCTGGGAATGCGGAGACGCAACCTTGTTTTCCAGCCCGTGGCTGAGCTCAAGAGTGAAACAGACTTTGTGTACGTCTGCAATGCCTGGTGGTAAACACCTCACCCCAGCTTGCCCTGCACCACTTCAGACACTTCCCACCATCTTACTGCTTTTGCCTTGGGCCTGCATTCTCCCAGCTCCACTGGGATTGTTCACTTCTCTGTTCCCTTTGTGCTTTTACTTCGTCCCTCTTAAAATCCAGAGTTTCATGAAGTGTGGGACTCTGCTGCCCTGTTAAATAACTTTCATGGGATTGCCTTTGCCCTGATGCCTAGAATTACTTCTGTTTCAGTTCAGTGGGACAGCATTTTTGTGCCAAATTAGGTATTATGCTTAACACCTTCCAGTAAGACCTGTTTTTTCCTTTTGGATGCTGTGCCCTTGACTCTCCTCATTTTGGGTCAGCATTTACATCATCCCACGAAGGTCAGTGTGTGATCCCACCTGTGTCTCACCTCCCTGTTTTCCCCCCCAGACACAGGATTCCCAAGGAGCAGTGGTGGCTGAAGCTGCGACCGCTGATGAAGATCCTGGCCAAGTACAAGACCAGCTATGATGTGTCAGACTCAGGCCAGCTGGAACACGTGGCCATGCTCCCAAAGGAGGCAGAGACAGGAGCCATCTGAACACCCCACCTTAGATTGTTGTCATAGATGCACATTGTGAGTAACAATGCTTTAGAATCGTTACAGCTTTGTTTTGTAACATTTAAATTATTGTTCCAGCACTTTATGTGAAACAAGACGTTCAGCTGTCACACAGATTTTGTCCTGTTTGTGTGTTATGTTTGAAACAAACCCTTGCATCTAATGGAAACCACCAGTTACTGATACTGCCCTTTAACAAGCAAGTGCAACACCGTTCTATGCACTCTGTAAGTTACTCATCTACTGCACTTTGTTTCAGAGTACTTACACCCCAAAAATAAGTGTAGATGGCTAGTTTTTGTGTTGAGTTACAGGATGTGCTTAATGTTTCTGAAGTGAAATAAAATACTGTTGCAAACATCACCTGTGTGTTCACGTGCTTTTAAACAACTGGGGGAACAGCACTTAAAGGATTCTCTATACAAACCAGTGAAGGAGAAAAGAAACACACCTTTCCCTTCCCTAACCCTGCAGGAAGTTATCAGTCACACCAGGGCAAGTGTTTTTCATTGCTGCTTCAGGATTAGGCTAGGAGTTGGAATCCTTTCTCCTTGTACAGGAATGGTAAAACCAGTTCTTGGATTTGGGAATGGGGAGGAGCAGCTTTAGCACCTTGAGAGTCAGAAGGGCGGAACCTGGCCCTTGCTTTATGCACGTTTCCTTTTTCTCAGAGCTTCTTTATTAACACCCCCCTCCCATACTGATGAAAAAGGGTAATGAGGCTGAAAACCAACCCAAAATGTTTTCTCATGCCAGTTTATGTTAATTGGACCATGACAGCAAGGTAAATACTAAGTCATGGCAGACCAAAATCTGACTGGAGGTTGCCCAAACTGTCAAGCTAAACTGAACTTTATACAGAATAGGGATTTGCCCACTGCACTGCACTCTCAGCTTGGTGGAATACAGCACAGACTGCTCAGGCTGGAGGTGGCTTATGCAAAGACAGCTGGAATTACCACACCACAGAATGAAATCTCAATATGAGAGGCAATTCTTTATATATCCAACTGCAGACAGGATTTCAAACAAAACACCGTTTAAAACTAGCGTTCTACATATACAAAAATATTTCATTTTTATAATATTCATGTGTGATTGGAAGAATGAGACTTCAGTAAAAGATTAAGGTCTTTGCCATGCAGAGCATGTAATTCTTGTTCTCAAATACTGTATGGTTAGAAAATTTTTCACGTGGTTATTTTGAGAAGGGGAGCTTCTAACTGGTTTGGTGAACACCATTAAAAAACAGCAATGAATATTTCAGATGGACCATAGCACTGCTAAAAGTTACTAAGAAACCCCTAATGCTGTAGTCACACATTGGCTTGTTTGCTGTGGATATTCAGCTGCAAATTCATCGTTTGACCCATGAGGGATCTTTGGTGATATCTGCATTTTCTGGGCCAAGTACAGCCTGACCACGAGTGCTCTTCCCAACAGCAAGGTACCTTGGAAAAAAAAAAAGCAAGCAAAAAACCCATAAACAAATGAGAAGCTGGTACATTCAGTTAACCATAGCTCTGCTATACAGGTTGAAAATACTCCCAGCTCAGGAAGAGCATCCTTTGCTACAAACAGCTTGTATTTTGCCCAGTCATCACAGCAGTCTCTCCTTAACCCTGTACTTGGCCATACCAGAATTCTTAATTTACAGTGGAATTCAGAATGCTACAAGTGGAGTAGAACCAGCTCACATAGTGAGTGTACTCATGCTCCAGACAGTTTCTGGACCTTTCAGAAGTAAATCAAACCCAATCTCCCACAAATTCATAGTGTAGGAGGGAGTTAAATCTGCTAAACATGCAATAAGCAGGATATAATTAACATATCCTTTTCTAGGTTACAGAAGAAAATACTGAAAGTAGTAAGAAAGGCCAAGGGAAGAAATCCAGTGACTTAATTATGACAACTGAGCACAGACTTACTTGTTTGATACATCAACCAGGTTATCCCTGTTGACAGCAAAAAGTTGTTCTCTGTGCAACTGCTTCATTTCATCTGAAATCCCATATAAGAAATGACCCATTCCTACAAAAAAGAAACCAAAACCACACACTGCACTGGTGCACTGTAATCTGTCCCAGTGACATGCAGGAAAATAAGAGCAAACTATCATAGGAACATGTGCTGGAAAGGAATAGAGACAGACCACCATCAAACCATTGTTCTGAGAGAGTACCCAACTGAATCAAGCATTGTACCTTAAAACCAGGGTGAGGTAATCATACTGTCCTGTTTAGGAAAAAAAGTAATTTTGGCAAATGATTTAGTTTGTCAAAAATCTGAACATAACAGTGGTCCAGGAAACTTAGATGTAATTCATTCTGAAGAGTGGATTCTTTCTAACAACTTTTTAAACAAACTATATTTCATGAATCTTCTTTTTTAGAACGTTTTTTTAATTTCCAATTGTGATGTATGTGCACTGTGAAGGTTTGATCACCTTTCTGTACTGCACAGAAATCTGCATACAAATCTTTTGTTTAAATACTTGCCTACAGCATCTTAGTACTAAAATTAATATTACGGTTCCCTGAACAACCACAGAACTCCAAAATAATAGAAAAGCTGCTTGTTAGGGAAATAAAGGTGGCTGGGAGGACTTGGGTCATGTAGTCCAACCTCCTGCCCAAGGCAGGGCTGACTTCCCAGCCAGGTAAGGTTTTCACATCCCTATGCAGGGCCCAGAGACTCAAAAGCACGAAGGCACAGGCGTTCCTTGCAGCAGTTCCCAGGCCTCTGGAACAGAGCTCT
Organism: Lanius collurio; assembly: GCA_020086605.1. Classification (NCBI taxonomy): domain Eukaryota; kingdom Metazoa; phylum Chordata; class Aves; order Passeriformes; family Laniidae; genus Lanius; species Lanius collurio. Next base: position 180,857 of record JACBWW010000106.1, read on the forward strand.
CCCATTCAGTGCTCAGTTAAGATCTGTGTTCAAATGCCAAAGAATATTTGTCATCCCTCACTGACACCAACACCCAGCATGCAAGCACTGCACTCATGTGCACCTCACACCGATTGCTTTTCAACTGCCCAGACCAAAACCAGGTAGAAGTCAGCTTAATTTCAAGTGTTCTTGTTTAAAAAGTTAGTGTTAATACAAGTACATTTTAAAATAATGCTGATCTTAACCTTGTAATTCCTTTGTGTATAGGAAGGAAAGGTATTTATCAGGGTAAATTTTGGATTGAAATTCAGCTGAGAATGAGGGAGAAAAGGAAGTGAGGAAAGCAAAGCCACATGTCAGGAAACTGAAAAGATGTGAAGATACTACCAAGGCATGATGAGTGTGCAGACCTGCAAAGAAGATAACACCCTCCATGCCAGCAGCCAGCCTTCTGTGCTTTAACTTCTTCAGAGCACACATGCACAAAAGGCTAGTGACAGTCAATAGGCCTGTTTGAGTCAGGACAACAAGCCCTCAGCTCTTTTTGAATCAGAAAACTAGTATTTCTTTTCATTTGTCTGCATTTAATGCTTTCCAAACCTAAAGTAATTTCCTCAATCTACCTCCATCTGATGCAGAGGAGCAGTATGAACACCAAACTTCAGCAGAGCCTGAGTGCATGAGGTGTTTCTGAAAGGGAGCAACAGGAATCAACTCATTCATTGAAACTGCCATCTTACCTGCCAAACACAAATTTTACCATCTGACAGTTTAGCAAACTATTGTCTTTCCTTGAAACATAAACTAGAAAGAAAATAAACACTGACAGCCCTGGGAGGATGATGAGAATGTACCTTTATCTGAAGGAGCTATCGGTGCATCCACAGCAGCAAACACTGCTAGTTTAGCTTCATCAATATCTTGCTGTGTGAATTCTCCAGATTTGGCCCATTCAACTGCTTTTTCAAACGTTTTCAAAGTGGCTAATGAATTTGGGTCTCTTAGAAGAAAAAGAAAACATAAAAATTAATTACTTCAGTCTTAAAATGAAAAACTAGAATTCCTTTGTTCTCACTTCATTTATAATTTACTATGCATCACACAAACATACATGGGGAAAAACAAATTACAAACTTCCTTTTTTTTGTACAAAAAGAGGTTTTGGGGTTTGGTTTTGTGTTTTTTTTCCAGCATAAAGCAGTGTTACAAACCAAGCAGATGTGGAATTTTAGATTCACAGGAGCAGAAGTTCAGCTGCCTAAAAATAGTTCCAAGACAGTGTAGAGAAGAGTGGTGTAATAAAAGCAGGTCAGGTAAGCCAGCACTGTTCACAGTGGGCTCAGAAAGCAGCACTGCCATTACTGCCCACACCAGGAATATTTATGATATGCCCTATCTCCTCTCCATTGCTTTTCTTGCCACACCTGTTTTTACTCTCTGTAAAACAGGTGCCACAGGTTAACTACTACTGGCAAGTTAAGGACTACTGCCAGGACAAGTCCTACCATGTTGAAGCTACACAGAAAGGCCAGGCTGCTCAAACCTCTCAGTTAGGAATCCTGACCAAGCACTGTGCCAGGCTGCCTTTGGGCCAGGGAAACAACTGAAGCCAGGACTCCATCCACACAACATTTCTAGTGAGGATTACAATACCTCCAGTTCAAATTTCATCTGAAAGTGCCTTGGTAAGCCAAATACGAGGTAACTGTTCTGGACTGGCAAAACAGAGGAATAGAAAAGAAGGATCAAGTAGTTCTAGCTCATCACCAGCAACACTTCCTGCTGAATCCCTGATGATTTCAGCCAGTTCCTGAAGGAAGCTGCACATTTTCAAACTCAGGACTTTAGGGAACATCACTATTCTACTTTGTGGTCTCAAATTTAGAGTAGTCTTGAATTTCCTTTTTTTAGGGCCTCCTTAACCCAGAAATAAACAAGTGAAAGCCAGTTTTACATAAATCTGATACTGAGACAGTAAACACCAAAGCACAGAGGTGCAGCAGTGGCTGCTACCAGCAGAGATTCAAATTGAGCTTTTCCAAGGACACAAACAAGAGAAAGCAAGGATGGGTTTATTAGGTAATCTAACTTCATCTGCACTGGATCATTTAATTCCATCCCTCTGATTTCACTTCTTCTTGAAAGACTGCTACAATGAGCCAAGAATAAGACACATCCAAGTGCAGTCAGTGGTCCCCTCAGCCATCAAGAGATAAGAACAAACCCACTGTTACCTGTAGGAGTAGAATGTGAATATGCCACTGTGACTAAGTTTAGCACCTCCACCATAAGCCCCTCCTTTCTCTCTGATTTCTGTATGTAGGAACTTAGCTGTCATCAACCGTGCAAGAATTCGAAGGCTGGAATGAAAGAAAGAGAAGCAGCCAAGTTGTGAAGTGAACTGGACAACAGTAATGGTCTCAACTACCTCCAAAGCTCACCCAGATCCTCATGTGCAATGCACTGCTTCTTGTAATCTGCAACAGCAATTCTCAGTATTTAGTCACAGCTGAGTAATGTCACATCACCGTCAGAGCAGCACTAAGCTTTGTTACACACAGCAGGACTGTCAACTCAGGACACATCCAAGTAGGCAGGGCTCTTAATTCCAAGGTAGGGGACAGCAGCCCCTCATTACTTCATCTCAGCCTTTACAGGGCTTCTCTGGGCCCAGCCATGCAACAGCTGCTTCATAAAGATTTTGTGACAAATGCACTGCAAATCACTTTCTACCAACACTCCATTTTCTGCAGTCAGCCCAAGCCTTTGCATTTTGTTCTGTGCTATGCAGTGCACAGAGAAGCTCCCTGCTGCTCTGCTTCCCACCTGGCATAGTCTGCAGCCGTGTAGGGCACTGTTCGAACGCACTCCCCAATGTAGTTCACTGGGAAGGGAAGTACAAAATGGGTCTTCATCTGGCATGGCTTGAAAGTAGGATCCTAAGAGAACACAGGATTGTCACAGTTAGCAAAGGAGACAATTTATCTATTGGAGCACTCTCTTTTCTGAGAACTAGGAAATTCTGCCAAACGGACACACAAATGTTAAAGCTGCCAATTATCCTACCCTGCAACCAGTGGTGTTTTGCTTGTGCCTGTATCAGCAACTCAGTACAAAGAACTGCCTTGGAAAACTACAGGAGAGGGACACTCCCTCAGCTACCCATCCTTGCAGCCCCACTTCTCAGCACTGAGTGTTTTTAATCACTACCAAGGAGTCTGGATTTGGCCAAGGATTTACTCTGATTGAAACACGTGTTCATAACTCTCCACTTGTGTCACACATGTACATGGTCACCACATCATATCCCAACCCATCCCCTGAATTCCAGACATTGAAAACAGAGTCAGAAACTGTAACCCACAGAAAAAGTAAACTATACAGCAGCTGTAGTATAAATTCCTGCTCAAACACTCCCTGCAATAGACTCAATTCTTCCTTACAACCCCACTTCCAAACTGCCAGTCCTTTTCATGTCTCTGGACCTTTGCAGAGCTCATTCCTTTGCCTCTTCCACACACATCTGCTTGTGTGCTCACTTAAGCACGAGCAGACCCTTACACACCTCCAGTGATGCAGTTTCAGAGCTCCCCATCCTTTCTTAAATTCAGAAACCCCAACCCCTTAGACAACTCTGGCTAGCTGGGCCAAGCAGAGCAGTGTATTTACAGCACTGGTCAGCAGGCAAAACCTGGGCTGAGCTCTCCCTGCCCCTCTCTTCTAAAAGGAGAGCTCATGGTACACTTTTCTTTCCCATAGCCAAATACAGATCTCATTTTCACTCATTCTCTTCTGTCAGGTGTCATTCACATTCAGAATCATTTAGAGATGAGACCAAAGAAAGGAACAGACTAACTGGAAGAGATTAAGTTGGATGGTCAGCTGTGGAACTGAAGGGCATGAATTATGTTCCAGTGCTGTGCTTCTCTATCAGCTTAAGATGGACCATTGCATCAGTAACAGCCCTGTAATACCAATATCCCCCACCAAAAATGTACTTACATTAACTAATTTCCTTGTGATCTGCAAACCAGTAACCAGTTCACCTCCCACAGGTTTCACTTCTGAAGATTTCTACAAGAGAGCCAGCCCTCATATAAAAAGATGATTTAACAATTTAGACTAAGACTACTACAAATGTAACCCCTTCCACTCAAACTTGTTAAAGGCAATCATCAAACCACACCTTCACAAACAAAAGCAAGGTACTCAATTACTTCTTTATATTTCCTACACAAATGCCAAATTAATTTCTTTCTATGAGGAATATGGCACTGAGAGACATCAAGACCCAGATTAAACCAGGCCCATACAGTTAGAAACTATCATTTCACTCATGGGTAGGGAACTCTGGGTCCTTATTCCAGTCTCATCAGAAATTAAGACAGATCTGCATAGTGACAGAGCAGATCCTTTGTCAACTCCACTGAACCAAGCATATTTTGTGCCAAATGTCCTGAACACCACGATAACAAAACAAATTCCTATGCAACTGAGGAACTGCACATCATGCCCTATTTGCTTTTGGCCAACATTTCAAGTAAAACTCAGTTTAAAAAGAAGTTACAGTTTTATGCAACAGGGGAAGGAAGAAAATCTTTTTCCACATCCCAAGCCAAAGCAGCAACCCCAGGATAAGGCTCAACAGCTCAACTACTGCACTTCTGCTGTGCACTGCACTGCAGTGAAGACAGTCCATGGCAGAACACAAAGCAGCTGAGCACAAAAATGCAGATTTCTTCAGACATCTTTGTATGGACACAACATCTGAGTTCAAACTTCTGCTGGCACAATGGTATTGACACCATCAAGCCAACTGTATGTGATGCCCCAATCCCAAATGACAATTTCTCACCTCAAACACCCAAATGACAATTTCTCACCTCAAACACATGGGGACGAACAGGTTTTCGCTCTTTTTTACTTCTAGCTATGCCCTTTAGAAACTTCTCTACTTCTTTAGATGCTTCTGGTATCTGCTGAGGTGCTGCATTCACTGAGCATCTGTCAAAATTATGCACCAAGTTTTTAAATATAGTTCTGTGTTTTCAGAGAGTCTCTTATAATTTGTACCACTTAGTACTTCCAAACATTTTCTTTTTATTAAATCATCAGAATGTTAGATCAGTGACCTCTGATAATCATTAACAGAAAGGCAAAATAATCGAGCATCTGATGTGAAAAAAAAAAATTACAGTCCAATTGTTTTTCTTTGGCTTGACCTAGAACACCTTCAGACCAAAAACTGAGCAGCAGCTGTCAAACCACTCCTGTGCACAAGCTCAGTTTTGCAAACAAAAATGTCTCTGAAGGAAAATAATGCCCTCTGTATCCTCTCTGTCGAGGCAGCCCTACCATGGTTTTGAACAATAAAGATATTTACATAATTTCATTTATCATTTCATGCTTCAAAAAACAAATTTTGCAACTTCTGTGAAACAGACCCATTTATGGAATTAATACATCTGACATTAAACACCTCCAATGTGCTCACTTTACTTTTTGCAATACATGCACAAAGCAGGTTTCAGAATGTCACTGCCTTCCTTTTAGGAGCAAAACAAAAATCCAACCCAATATTCAACTGTTACAACACAATGTAACAGTATTTGTCTAATGAGCACCTTGAAGGTGCAAAAAAAGGCAGATTTTTGACTATTTCTGTAAATTGCACAGATACAAATACAAGCTTTGGGTACAACAGTTACCTATGACATTTGTTTTAAATCTCTCATACCATTTAAAAACTGAGCAAAATGAGCTAGCACAGCTACCACTCTGTAAGCAAGGGGAATTTAAATTAACATTTCTGTAGTTTTTCCACAGCCATCTCATTTCACAAAACCCCTGTACAGCATGAGGTGCACTGAGAAAAGCACATTTACAGGCCAAGGTCCCTCTTTAACCAAAATGCCCCTTTTCTTTTTAGCTGGAACTCACCTGATATTGTCACTATTTAATAAATACTTCTTAATGCGTGGTAGTTTGCGTAGTATTGGTTTAATATCAGACATTTCTGCTATTCTCTTCATCAACTTCACCTGTGCAGGATGGGAAGACACAAAAACCACAGATTAAATCAACAGGAAGAATTAACAAAAACCAGCCTGTAACTCCACACTCAAGGATTTGGACCTTGCTGAAGGGCATTATTAACTTCTCACCTGATCCATCCCACTGAACATTTCCTGCAGCTCTCCAGAAGGTGTAAGGTTTTTGCTGGCTCTAATAGAGGCATATAAATGCCCACAATCTGGAATGCCATTTGACAGCTCCTGGGCAGTCTTCTTAACCAGCACTCTGAAATGTTCTTCCTCCTCAAATCTTGGGCTGAAAAAGGACAGAAGCAGGTTTCACATGAAAGGACACCAATGAAATTTATTATACTGAAAATCATTCACCATCCTGAGTTCAACAAAGTGCTTTTGAACTGTTGGCTGTCCATTTAATCCACTATATAGTCATGCTCTTGATGTAATACATAAGTTCAGAAAGACATTAGAGATAGGATTATGAAAGTAAATCCCAAAGTAGGATCTCTAAGAAGAGGAGAATGGTTGGGGGAAGAGTGAAAAAGAGAACCCCAAAACACATGCAAACCCAAACAAACAAAACCCAATGTACTGTACTTGTTAAATATTTCACTCCATAAATGCATCATGTCTGGCAGATTTCTATCCAAGCACAGAGATGAAAAGAGCACACCCTGAAGGAAAAAATAAACAAAACACAAAAAACCCTTCACACAACACAACCACAGCATTGGCCCAAGAAATGCACAGTAACTTTTCATGGAAGGGGTGTCATGATGCCAACCTAATGCTACACATCCCAGAACCTAATGCAGGCTATGCTGCTGAAATCAGAGCAGACATTAAATGGGACTGCTCTTCTAGCAAAGGAAACCTGGCTATTTATTTCTTTTTCTCAACAGAAAGCAGCAGTTCAGAAACAAAATTTCACATTTTTTGCCAATAAGTACAAGTTCTGTTCTGAGGTGCACTTTTCTCCAGGGAATCCCCCTAATTTAACTCCAGGATCCACAGGGAGCAGAGCCCCAGCAAGTCTGAGAAAATCTCAAGAAATATTGCCAGAACTGTTATGCCCAACACATAGATTTAATGATGCTGCAAACAGTGATGTAACACATTAACAGCAATCTCTTGAGTGCAACACCACACCATTCTGTCCCCTACCCTCTGCTTCCAAAAAATTTTGGAGCACTCAAAACTATGGTGACAGAGGCTAGTGAAGCACTGCCTTAGATAGAACACCCACATCAAACACTCCCCTTAACACAAAGTTATTGCAATTAGCTGATTTATAGCTTACAAAAAAAGGCAGGAGTCCTTTCATACACAAAGTTTTTAATGCACATTAGCTTGATCCTCTCCCTGGAAGCCTGGACTGACCCTTAACTACACAATTGTTACTGCAAGTGTAACATCTGCAAGGTTAGGACCAATTTACCTGTTCATACACATCCAGGTGTGAATCATCTGGAATGATATGTGGGCTGACAGACATACCACCTGTTTTTAGTTCTATTTTCTGGGCTTGTTCTCTGTAATCAAGGGCTCCACAGCCCATCCTGTGAAAAACAAGAGATTTGTTTCCCTTTTCAGTGTATACCAAACCCAAAATCCGTGTAGCATTTGTACAGTAGTCTGTTTAGGACAACACTAATTTAGCAACTAAACAATCTGGGCCATTATCAAGCAAACATAATACTTCATGCCTTAAAAATGCTTTCCATCAAGCTTTTGTATAAGGGCATCCTGTTAACTTAAAATGCTTTATTAAAAAGCATGCTTTATGTGCAGGCTTGCTACCAACATCCATATGAACTACATTAACACCATCACAGGAGCTGCTCTCATCAATAAAAAGAACATATTTCTCCAAGCCCAGGTAGCTTGTTCTGCTCTTTGCTCCTCTTACCCCTGTAATGGGGTCACTGTTTCTGTCCCCACATGGAAAAACTGGACCAGAAGCCTATTCAAGTGAAAACTTTAATCTCTGCTAGGCTATTTTTTATTTACAGAAATTTTCCAGTCTGTTGAGGGAACACTTGTGTTGACACTTGTCAAAAAGGCAATGCCAAGAATGATGGAGAAAGGGAAACTATCTGGCAACTCTGGGGAATACAGAAGACAATTTTCTGCAGGAAACCAACTTATCAGTATTTCCCTTTTATATTACAAACAGATGCTGGAATTATTAAAGGCAATATTAGTATTTTGGCAAGCTGCAATATTAGTATTTTGGCAAGCTGCATTACAGCCTGTTGCTTCTGCTTGTAAGTAAACCTCTCACTTGGTAATGACGTTGCAGAAGAGTGGCACATAAGGTTTGAGCTCCTCAGGAAGTGTGTTCAAACTGGAAACAGCTCGGAAATAAACCACCCCATTCGTTGGCTGAGCACAGTACTGGATAGGAATTTCATCAGCTAGGGATGAAAAAACAAAAGCAAACAATAACCAGCAGCTTTCTAGCACAAAAACACAAAAGCAAAATGATTTCTTACAAGAACTTCCCATTAGGAATAATTTTCTGTTGGTGTTTCAGAGCCAGTTCTTGTTTAAATTTTGCACATTATACCGAACACTGGACCAAAGGGGTTTTACTGTTTCTGTCCATGGTAAGGTAATCGACACCTGGACAATCTGAAAAGAGAATTCTTCTAAGAGAGGTTGTATTTTAGAGGTAACATTCAAATTTAAAAAGTAGCAATTTGCTTCTGAACAAGTCAAGAAGTTTTTCCCTCGTATTTTTGCCTTCATCACTTCAAAAGCCAAAGAAAGCAGCTTCTTGCACTGTAAACTCTTCCTAAGATAGGCCATTAAAATACATATGTTAGAATTTTCACAAGACCAGGTCACTTCTTGCATCAAAATTATACAGTCTTGACACTTGCTGGTAATTTTAGAAGAAAAATGTCTGTTAAAAATATATTAAAGAATGGTATTTACCTGCAAAATTTTGACAGAACCGTAACAAAATTTAGATACACCATCTCCTATCAACCTATGGGGAAACCCCTAGCAAAGCAGGGAAAAACTTGCACTAAAGTTATGAGGAATGAATGAGAGTAACATTTTTCCCCCCCATGGCTCCTATAGATAATATTCTGTAAAAAATGGGTAGGAACTGCAGTAAGGAAGGCTCACTGCACCAGCAACCCAGAGTTCTGCAGCTGGGTGAGCCTCTGCAAAGTGGGGAGATTGCTCAAGAGCCTCCCAGAGACTCCTCTGAGTGCAGGCAAGGTGGAAAGGTGGCAGCAGCAGCAGGAAGCTGCCAGGAGGAGCTGCTGCCAGGAGGAGCTGCTGCCAGGAGGAGCTGCTGCCAGGAGGAGCTGCTGCCAGCCCTGGGAAGGCTGGGAGGCTGGTCCAGGCTGCCCCTCAGAGGTGATGGCCCTGCAGATGTGTCTGCCCAGAGGGGCTGGGCTGGAGGAACAGGAGCACAGCTGTGGGCCACAAAGCCAGGCCATGTGCTGGCCAAGGGGCCACTGCTGGGCCAGCAGCCAGGGAACAACCCAACAGTGCTGCTCTCTGGGACATGAGACAGTGGTGCCACAAACCTGTGAGCGTTGTCTGCAGCACAGTGAGGGGGATTTTGGGCTCGATGTCAGACACTTTTAAAGCTGGGAGACAAGAGGTATCCTGAGGTTTGCTTTGAAGAGCAATTAATTCCAAACCTAGTAAGGAGAGAATACCAAATTGTCATTTTCAGCTTGTAGTGAAAGTGCTGTCAAACCCTAAAACCTACTGAGATGATGCAGACCAGAAAAACTCATGAGTCAAGTTTGGAGCCTTCTATCCACAATTTTGCAAATATTCTACTAAAGCAAGTTCTGCAGATTATCATGTAACAACAGCAAACAGAACACCTTTGTTAGATTCCCTTTCCAATCCCTTCTTCACAACCTGTTTACAGTAACATGTAATCTTTGAAGAAGTGACACCTGTCTACCTGTCCTGTCACTCAGTTCTGCAACCATCGACCCAGAGCTGGCAGATAAGAAGCTTCTTTCTAACCCAGTCTGCTCCAGTTCTTACTCAAGTGCTCTGTAAGAACACTGATGCAGCGAAATTGTTGTGATTACTTTCAAATTTCAGCCTTTCAGATACTAGCTGGTCACCTCTGAGTACTCTCCAATTTATCTCTGTAAGCAGAAAGCCTCTCCTGATTTCGTGCTCCCCTATCTCCTGTCACACACCAAAGCTTCAGAAGATTAATGCCACATTCTTGGAGAATTTCTGTTACGAGACACTGCTGTAACAAAATGAGATGACTGCCCACAGTTTTCAAGTGTAAGTTATTCTCCAGAATAAGTTAAACACAGCATTACTTTTACAGCTGGCTTTTTAACCAGAAAATGTAAGAAATATAATTACAAAATATAAATTTTACAGGAGCACGAAGCAGACCTCATGCCCATAAATTAACAGCTTCAAGGTACATGATGCCATGTAAGTATCTAAAGAGAGGGTGCCAAGAAGATGGGCCAGGCTCTGCTTGGTGGTGCTGAGCAAAAGGACAGGAAGCAATGGGCAGAAACTGATGCACAAAAAAGTCCCAACTGAACATGCAGAAGAACTTTTACTGCACAGTGACCAAGCACCAGAACAGGTTGTCCAGAGAGGCTGTGGAGTCCTCCTCATGGGAGATATTCCAGAATCCTCTGGCACCCTCCTGTGCCACGTGCCCTGGGATGCCCCTGCCAGAGCAGGGAGATGACCCACTGCTGTCCCTTCCAATCTGACCCATTCTGGGACTCTCTGAATTCATCTTCCAGTTAGTGCAAGTTAACATGGGAAAGAATAAGCAGACTGGTATTTTAAAATAACTTCCTTTCTTCTGCCCTAATGAAGACAATGATTATTCCATTTTTGAGTGTTAACACTAATGGAATATACCAGTCATACACTGTAGTGTAAGCACTGCACAGCCCTGTAACACATGTACACAAATTTTCAATAAAAAAAATCCCATCCCTTTCAGAGCAAATGCTGGAGAGTGCCTGAGAACTTATTCTACAAAACACCTGCTAAAAAACTGTTATACAAATAAAAATGTGAAAAAGCAAGCTAACCTTTTTCAAATATTTGGGTTTTTTCTTCTTCAGAAAGTGCATTGACCTTTTTTTCCAGCTTTTCTGCTTCCATTTTTGCTTGTTTATCATGGTAGTCTTCCTCTGGACTCATTGTCAGAGTCAATTTGTGAGGATTATCCTGAAGAAATACATCCCAAAACAAAGCATTATTAATTCTGAGGGCAACTTCCTTGCCTCATATTATTGCTCCATCAGCAGTAATAAAACAGCCTGTGCATCACTTGGTTTGTGTTATCACAAGGATCCCAACCACACAGACTTGGTTTCATACAGGAGATGCTGCCTGGGTGGGGAAGAGGCAGCTCACCACAAGAACAAGCACCAACAGCCTTCTGCAAAGCTTCACTATGGAGTCAGAATCCCTCAACAGCACACAGTACTCATTAATTTAATTAAATCAAGATTAAACAACTGTACATAACAGTGCAGAGCTACACAATGTAAGTTTTATCTGCAGAGTGTTCTAAGATGGGCAATTTTGTTAAATGCAATAGGGTTTGATTAAACATCTCTTTCAACCTGTCCAAGCTTGAATGCACAGAGATCCCATATGATGTAAAATGTGCATGCCTTATCCTGCTCAGAAATGCTTTCCACATCAGCCTTGCTGCCACAGAACTCCAGACATTATGCAAGAGTCACAACTGCTGTTGAATTCTTGTTTATATACCAGACAGTGGAATTTTAATATCAAAATTACTCATGCAGCTTCCTTTTTCCTTAATAGGAAAGGGAGGCCAGTCAGAAAACAGTGACCTGAAAAACTTCCCATTTCAATGTAGGAGTCAAACAGCAACATCTGCCACTGACACCACCACCAATTTGGGACAATTGTAATCTGTAATCACATTCTGGTTTATGTGTTCATCTCTGCCGTGCCTGTGTGAAAAACTATAGAAAGTAGACTGCAGAGCTAAAGAGGGAAATGCAAAATTCACCAGCCACAGTAAAATGGACAGGATGAATGGCATTGTCTCCCTTGCTCCCTGCCTGCTTTAGTCACTTCCCAGCACAAGGTAGAACTGGGCACAAGCTCAGGATGGAAGAGCATCCAGCTGTTCTCCTCCTTTCCCACCAGGTCATGCCTTTGCCTCAGCCCCCTCAACAGAACTGTACAGTAAAGAAAATGCATAAAAATACTGCACCTGCCTTTCTTCCTTACAGAAACCAAAACTTTAACAGCTCCCTACCACCTCCAAACACTAGTAAAGCCTTTAGGAAAACTGATTTCAATTGATGCCACTGTCTCGTGTTGCTTTTGAGTATATTAGAACCAAGATTTACTCCAATCAGGGTGACAGTTACTTATAATAAACCTGCCTTTCAAAACAATTTAAACAAGTTGATTAGGAAAAAAAAAAAACAACAAGAAAAACCCACCAAAAAAACCAACCAAACAAAACAAAGCCAACAAAACCCACAAAAACCCCACACCACTTTTGCACTGCTATCACTGGATTTTTTTTCTAGCATTAACTAATTCAAGGCTTCAGAATAATTCAGCATTATAATGTCTTTACTGGTTTTTTTTTATTTTTGCAAAAACTCCACAAGAACATATGGAGGTGAAAACAAGAAAAAGAGCAGAAAATAATTCAGACAGCAGTTCAATGAACATGAGGAGAACCAGTACAATCTCACTTGTAACTAAACTCTTTGCAAGGAAAAGTATTGACATATCTTGCTATGTCAATACTAAAGAACACATAACTGAGTCCATAATTCTCTGTTCACATCTGAGCTTCTCATCAGGAACCACAGTTTGGTAAAATATTAGCATTTTATTAGTTTTCTATTCAGTGTGGTTCCAAATGACCAATTAGATTTTTTTTTTCCATTTTGAAAAGTTTTCACTTGAACCATTTAAAATTAACATGCTTCATTCAAATGTGCTGCTGTTCAATCTACACCTAGAAACAGGCACTGTGGTGATAAAAAATTAGCCTTCAGTTTAACTTCAAATACAAAACTGTGATTTAAAAATTAATACAAGATAACCTTCCATCAGTTGGCCTACCTTGAAGTATGTTTTAACTTTTTCCTGAAGAAATCTGGGGTTTTCTTTAAGACACTGCCTGAACTGAGAGACTTTATCAGCAATCTTCAGCAGCTCCACTGGATCCCCATCTTGATTCCAACACGATGCTATGTACTGAACAGGAAAGAATAATTAGGTAAGCAGGACAATCCATCTGCATTTCTCTAGTGGATCTGTGCTCCAAACCCACCTTATCACTTATATTTGAATAGCAGACACAGAATGAGCAGTGCTAATGTAGGTGTAGGGGGAGAAATATTGCTCAGATTAAGGTTTTATTCCATCATCTCCTGCATCCAGTTCTCTCCATTCCTGCCTCTAATTTCAACATACCAAACCTCCATTTTTTTTTTTATTATTACCTTTTTTTTTTTGCATAGGTGTGTATATCTGAAAATATACTGTAGTCTTTACCCCCTCATATTTAAAATTATTTTTTCAGCTCAAGAAAGAAGGGAAACAGAAACAAGTGGTCGAACAAAACAGTACATATTATTACAGTCTTGTATCAGCTAGATGAAATGATTTATAGGAAGGTGACTCCAACATTTAAACTATGTAAAACAGAAGGGACTTTGGAGAAAAAAACCAAACTAAATAACCAGAAATATCTGCAGGACATTTTTTTTAATCACTAATTTGACACTATCAAGTTTGCTTAAGTTGCTATCAAAAGTTCTCCAAAAACACAACTGTAAGATAACAAAAGCCCCTCCATTTTTACTCTGTATGAATGGGGAAATAAAACAAAACCAAAGCAAAGTATAAAAATCCCAAGACATATGGAAAAAAAAAGCCTCTAACTGTCAAATCCATCTTCCCTTTTCTTACCTCTTTAATTAAAAGCAGGTATCATAAGCCTTCAGCATTTTTCAGTAATAACTATTTATATCTATTCTGTGTAAACTCCCTAATATGATACAAAACATAGTATTCTTTTCTAACATGCTTGAGTATTTCAAGTTTCCTTGAAATAAAAGCAGTCAATCTTTATTTGAGGCTTCTGTGGGGTAATTACAACAATTCAGGGCTGGTTCTCAGTGGCTAACTTTAAAGTTTAACCATACATCTAAGAGCATTTTCCAAGCAGTGTTTGAACACTGACAGGCTTGAGGCCATGACCACTTCTCTGGTGTCACGGCTCATCCCTGGCTGGCAGCTGAGCCCCACACCACCACTGCCCTCCCACCATGTGGAGGAGGATCAGAAGGGTCAAAGTAAAGGAACTCATGTGTTGAAATAAATACACTTTAACAGGTAAAGCAAAAACTGTGTGCAAGCAGAGCAAACCAAGGAATTCGTTCCCTGCTTCCCAGGGGCAGGCAGACCCTCACCATCCTCAGGAGAGCAGGGCTCCATCACACACAACAGTGATGTGGGAAGACAAAAACCATCACTGCAAACTTCCCCTCCTTTCTTCTTCCCTCAGCTCTTACTGCTGAGCATGGTGTGGGTCATTTGGGGTCAGCTGTCCCCTGGTGTCTCCTCCCAACTCCTTTGTCCATTGCCAGCTCCTCGCTGGTGGGGTTAAGTGAGAAGCAGAGGCCTCGACACTGCCAACACTGAGCAGTGCTGAAAACACTCCTGTGTTATCAGCACAAACAAGGAACAGCCACTGGGAAGGGATTTAACTCTGTCTCAGACACCTGGGAGAGCTTGTTCCAATGTCTGACCACCCTCTCGTGAACAGGTTTTTCCCAATATCAAAACTGATGTCTCCTATGTTGACTTTCACAGGACCTTTGACAGTCCCACATAACATCCTTTATCACCAGACTGGAGAGATATGGGCTTGAGGGATTGACTATTGGACAGATGAGGACTTGGCTGGATGGTGACATGCAAGCAGTTGCATTCCAGGGGCCAGCATCCCAGGGGAGATCAGTAACAAGTACTGTCTGTCCCTCAGAGGTCTGTACAGCGTCCAATACCATTCAACATCTTTATTAATTACACAGCCAGCAGCACTGAGGGCACACTCAGCAGATTTGCAGATGACACCAAGCTGAGATATGTGGCAGACACTCTGGAGGGTAGGGATGCCATCCAGAGGGACCTGGACAGGCCTGAGGAGTGCACCCACATGAACAACATGAAGTTCAACAAGGCCAAGTGCCAGGCCCTGCACCGGGGCTGGGGCAACAATCATTAATCAGTACAAGCTGCATGGTTTAAGGTTTGAAAGCAGACCTGCAGTGAAGGGCCTGGGGATATTGGTAGATGAGAAATTGGAAATGAGACCACAATGTGTGCTCACAGCCCAAGAGACGACTGCATCCTGGGATGCACCAGAAGAATCATGGCCAGCAAGGCAAGGGAGGTGATTCTGTCCCTCCACTCCCATTAGAGCCCAGCTGAAGCACTACAGCCAGCTCTGGGGCCTGCAGTGGCAGACAGACACTGACCTGCTAGAGCACACCCAGAGGAGGACCACAGATGTGATCAAAGGGCTGAACACCCCTCCTACAAAGACAGGCTGAGAGCCTTGGAGTTGTTAAACCTGGAGAAGGAGGTGGCTCTGCAGAGACATTTTTAGGGACTTTCAATAAAAGAAGGGGACTTATGTGAAGAGAAACTTTTTATCACACCCTGTCCCGGCAGGACAAGCAGGAACAGTTTTAAATTGAAAGGGAGCAGATTTAGATTGGACATAAAGAAAAAATTCTTCATTATGAGGGTGGTGAGAAGAGGCTGCTGACAGAAGCTGTGGGTGCCCCATTCCCTGGAGTGTTTGAGGACATGTCAAAAGTGCTCTGAGTAACTGGATCTAGTGAATGATTGCCCTGCTTATAGCAGGGAGGTTGGAACTGGATTATCTTCAAAGGTCCCTTCCAACCCAAACCCTTCTATGATTCTATGATCACTTTAGTTATAACTAGGTCCTTTTCAGGCTCTCTTCAAAGTCAACTTCTGAAACATGACTTCAGAGAAACAAACTGAAACACAACTCTCCTCTGTGGGAGTATCAACACTAAATGCTGCAAGACTGGTGTTTAAAAGCAAGCAGTATTTAAGAGCTTTCTGCTCCAGAAGGAAGGCAGAGCAGTTGAATCAACTTCAAGACTTAAAAATGTTGAAAGATAATGTTATATGCATGAATATTTCATTGGGCAGAATTACTCCCAATATCTGAAAACATGCCAGAAAGTACTGGATATCAAAGTCAGGTCTATTTTGCCAAATTTACCATGAAACATGACAGGCACTTAAATATCCACAATTTGCCTATTTGGCTGCATGGCAATCTGATTTGAAACAGCCTGTGTTTGTGCTCTTCTATTTACAAATCTCCCATAACTCCAGGGCTCTGCTTCTTTGCCTGTTTATAACCAGGCAAGAAATCCTGTCCATGCAAAGAATCTGCATCACCTGAGACAGAAAGCACAAGAGCCACGAAGCAACTGAGGCTGCAGCAGAGCAGAAAGGAGCAGAGGAGGTTAAAGAAAGAGTGGTTCCAGGAGACCCTGATTTCCACAGTGACTGCAAATATTACACCTCACTCATTCCAAGTATGACTTGCAGACTTCTTCAAGACACGACATTCTGCTGTGTAATGTGTTTTTCGTAACAGTTTGGTATCAAAATTTGAGGCCAAGAATTGCATTAGTGTACATTTTCCCTTGTGAATCTAGAAATTAACTTATAGCAGTACAATCCTAAAGTCCATAGAATAAATCAGCCCTTCTATTTGGCTTTTAGAAAACACAGAGTTCCCAGAGCCAGTATGATATGCCCCTCACAGAAGTAACCAGTGCAACTGCAATCAAAGCTGCTATTCAGGCAAAGACAACAAGCTCACTGCCTGATTAACTCATACAGTGAGAAGGCCACAGACAGTCTGACAGCTACTGAAAAGAAAGAAGAAAGATGTACACAATATGACAAAGGAAGAGCTCTTATGTGGAAAGTTTTACATATCAAGAGCGTACAAAATGACCCCATATTTTATAAAGTTTACACAGGTAGTAGATTTTTTTTTTAACCCTTCTTAAAAAAAACACATATAGACTTACAGATGTCAGGGCAAGTCCAAAACTTGTAGACTGATGCTTCAACTGTATTTCAATTTTGTGAAGTAGAGCTTCAATTCTATCTTCCTCAAATCCTTTCCTTTGGGAAGGGGTGATGAGAGAAGGAAATCATATCCATTAACACTGGCCATTTTAAGTGAAGTTATGAAAATGAATTATTATATCAATAAAGGAAGCATTAAAAAATAACATCTTTCACTCTGAATTAAATTGATATGAAATAATCTTATGTTGTGTCATTTAGAGAAACTGAACTAACATAATTTATCTTCTGAAAGTTATGCTGATGAGAATAAGCTACAATAAAAGCAGCAGCAGATGCAAGTTTAAAGAGTATTGAACATTAATACTTCTACCTTGGTGCCTTTATTGTAATATAACTAGATTTTTAAGACATGTTATTACATGCAAGTCTATATTATTACATGCCAATATATTATTACATTAACTAAGAGTATTTTTAAAAAAAAGCATTACTCACTCAATAACTTCATCGACTGTTCTATCAATTATCTGTTTCACAGTATCAATGTCTCTTTCAGCAATACCCTGCAGACCCACACTGAAATAAGCTTCTCTTGTTGAGCCATTAAACCTAGAATATAACACACCCAGCTTAGTGACAAGTACTAAAACTTAAGCATTAAAGCTACCAACAAAGGCAAGAGAAGGGACAAAACCTGCCATTTCCACATACACACACGATTTTAAAAGCTAGATAGAAAGTAAAATAATTACCAAATAGGGAAGAAATGGAACTTAAAAGCATTTTTTGTTCAATTTCAGTAGTAGTAGCCACTATGAAGAAAACACACAGCATATGGTTTAAGAAAAACAGCCACAGAAGTAAAGCTGGTATTTTCTGTTCATCTACCCATTCAACTGTAACTTCTTTCAGGTAAAGAAGTCTCTCTTTTTAAGGTGAAAATTTGAGCTGCAAGTAACACCAAACCTACTTTCTGCTTAAGAAGGTGAGTGAAATTGTACTTCTAAAGCAGTATTTGCAAAATAAGTGGTTAAAGTGAAGTTTTCCATGTTCACTACAATTACTATTAACTGTATTAAAAAAAATTACAAGCATAAAGACAATTGTGTTGAAGCTGTCAGGCAGGGTCAATCAGAGCTCATCTTTACAGACAAATTGCAGCAGCAGAAAAACAGAACACCTTGCAGTTCAAACCAAAGCTAACAAAAAAAGTGATAGGTGCTCATCAACTCATAAACGACCACTATTCCATGTCTAAAAATGCCAGCAGGAATTCAATGGCAGGCTCAGGCATTGCATTCTGCATAGTCATCTCTGGACTCAAAACTTTTTCTTGTAGATTCATCAGTACAGTCACTAAGGCAAATTAAAGCCAGCTCACTGAACAATTGTTGTGGTTTGAAGCTGGCTAGGCACCAAGCCCCACAAAATCTGTTATTTTTCATAAGGGGAAATAAAAGATAGGGGATCCACAGCATAAAGTCACCCCAAGACAACAGTTCAACCACATATCAATCTAGCTAACCTGGAAAAGGCCAATTTGACAAAAAATACAACATAACCTCTACTTCAGTGCCTAAAGATGGATTTCTACTGCCATGCTCTGGAATATTAAAACATTTACATGGCACTGGCAAGCATGAGACAGGACTTGCAGGAAGCCAAGAACTTCGTGTAAAGATGATTGAGCCAGGCACAGTAAGACACTAAAATCACAGGTGAGCCTAATAATGTTTCCCACTCAAACACCTGAAAGAGTTACTGGATAAAAAGGCATGATTTGTGTCATCCTCAAGTCTAAAAAACAGTCAGAGGAATCATGTCTGGAAGGGACTTTGTTCTTTGTGCTGACAGAAAAAGGAAAAATGTGATGAGCAGCTGAGCCTGAGTTTGGTGCAGGCAATGCAGCCACCCTCAGCCTGCAGCAGTGTGAGTAAGGGCTGGGAGCTGCACTGTGAGTAAGGGCTGAGAGACGGAGTGTGAGTAAGGGCTGGGAGATGGAGTGTGAGTAAGGGCTGGGAGATGGAGTGTGAGTAAGGGCTGGGAGATGGAGTGTGAGTAAGGGCTGGGAGATGGAGTGTGAGTAAGGGCTGGGAGATGGAGTGTGAGTAAGGGCTGGGAGATGGAGAGTGAGTAAGGGCTGGGAGCTGCACTGTGAGTAAGGGCTGGGAGCTGCACTGTGAGTAAGGGCTGGGAGATGGAGTGTGAGTAAGGGCTGGGAGATGGAGTGTGAGTAAGGGCTGGGAGCTGCACTGTGAGTAAGGGCTGGGAGCTGCACTGTGAGTAAGGGCTGGGAGATGGAGTGTGAGTAAGGGCTGGGAGATGGAGTGTGAGTAAGGGCTGGGAGATGG
>JACBWW010000106.1:215663-241067 GCA_020086605.1 Lanius collurio
CTGTGTGTGTGGGAAAAGGGCCTTGAAGAAATCTGAAGTGCAAAGCTGTGGGATTAAGTTGACAGGTGGTGTAAAGTGATGGCAGCCTAACCTGGTAAAGTCCTGTTCCACTTGCCTTTTAGAAAAGGTTTTTGATCAAATTATCTCCATAATTTTACCAGGTTTCATTTCAGGACTAGGTTATTCCCTTCAAAAGCCTGAGAGTGAATTAATGTTTGTATTATCTGAACCACCAGGGGATGGTATAGCCAGAGTCTGTACTCCAATAGCCAGAGGAGCAATTCTTTACTGATCTTCAGCTTTCCTTATTATATTTGAGCACATAGTGTACTCAGCTGGGTGAATTCTGACATGCTGAAGTAGCAGTGACAGTAAAAATGCCATATTTGCATATCTGTGACTATTTAAGGTACCAGAAGTTTGTAATATGAAGAGACAGGTGTTTACATAAATTGTGTACATTACATTGGAGTGAAACCATTCCCCATTACCTGTCCCCATATTCCAGTGTTCTCAAAGCCTCTATCCCTACTCTGATTTTTCGTTTCCTGTGCTAGCAGTGTAAAACCATAGAATCATGAAGTTTGGAAAAGACCTTTAAGGTTATTAAGTCCAGCCATTAACCTAACACTGCAAAGTCCACCACTAAACCATGCCCCAAAGCAGTGCATCTGCACGTCTTTTAGATTCCTCCAGGATTTGACACTCAGCCACTTCTCTGTTCCAGTGATTGACAACCCTTTTTTTTCCAAATATCCAATCTAAACTTCCCCTGGTCCAACTCAAGGCGATTTCCTCTCATCTCTAGTGTCAGAGACTGAAATATGATGGTTCATGACTTAAACATTTTCATGAAGGACTTTTAGAACTGTATTACAAAAGCTGCAGAGGAGACCTTGACTGAGTCCTTGAAGCACTCACTGGTGCAGAGGAGATAAAGTGACTGGGTCTGGGCTGGGGCAGGAGAATACATTCAGAAGGATCAAGATTAGCACCTTCAGGATGGAGACCACAGCCCCAGGGCTATCAGCTGCCAGACTCACACAGACCCTGCCCCAAAGGGTGGGTGGAGAGAGGCTTGGAGTGTGTGTTGGAAAAGCCTCTGGTCAGAGGCACAGTGACCACCCATCCTCCAGCTGAGGGGGCCCAGCCCAGCTGAGGGGCCCCTTCACCCAGGGAGAAGCTGCATCCACGTGAAGGATGGAGGGGGGGACATGGCCCATCAAAGGGCCCCCCAAAGGGGTCCCCAGACCCTGCACCACAGATGATGCAACAAATCCCTGGTGTTGCAAGGGACAGTGTCAAAGTGACACATGGGCGTTCCCACCTGGCCCAAAGTGGGTATTGATTCATGGGATTCTGAACTCTTTGTGGTGTGGCAAAGGGGAACCCTCAGCACCAGAAGACTGGAGGGAGGGGAGCAACGAGACACTGTTGGGATGCTCGGATGGGTGATAAGCTTCCACCTAACTCCTGTCACCTCTCTGTCTCCTCCCATTCCCCCACACACACTTCTATTTCTTCCTTTCTTTCTTTTATCTTTCTTTGCCTCTTTTACTATTAAATAAAAGATATCATTTTTTTGGCACCAACACCTAACCTCATTTGGTTTTAATCACATTTTTTGGGTATAATTTCATCCTTCAAAGTTCTTTCTGTGCTTATGGACAGACACTTAATTTTCTTTGCTCTTCTGGGTTTAAACCAGATTGCAACATGTTGTCCCTGGGAGAAGAGGCTGATCCCCACCTGGCTGCACTCTCCTTTGTAGAGTTGTAGAGAGCAATGAGGTCTCCCCTGAGCATCCTTTTCTCCAGCCTGAGCCCAGCTTCCTCAGCTGCTCCTCACAGGACTTGTGCTCCAGACCCTTCACCAGCTCCATTGCCCTTCTCGGGTCACTCTCCATCACCTCAAGGTCTTCCTTGTTGGGAGAACTGAACACAGGATTCAAAGTGTGCCCTCACCAGCATGGAGCACAGGGGAATAACTTCCTTAGCCTTGCTGGCGTCATAAATTGGGCTGGGTTTGACTGACATAGAATTAATTGTCTTCATAGTGGCGGGTATGGGGTTGTATTTTGAATTTTGCTGAACACAGGGTTGATAATTTAGTGATTGAGCAATTTGATATTGTTGAGCAGGGCTTACAGAAAGCCAAGGCCTTTTCTGCTTTTCTGCTGGCCACAGTGGCCAGGAGGCTGAGGCTGCTTGGGAGGATGGAAGAAAACACAGCCAGGACAGGTGACCCCAAATGACCAAAGGGATATTCCAGACCATGTGGCATCATGCTCAGTGCATAAAGTGGGGGGAAGAAGGAGGGAGCTGAGACATTTGGGGTGATGGGGTTTGTCCTCCCAAGTCCCTGTTATGTGTGATGGGGCCCTGCTCTCCTGGAGATGCTGAACCCCTGCCTGCCCTGGGAAGCACTGACTGAATTCCTTGTTTTGCTTTTCTTTGTGTTTGCTTTCTCTGGGTGTTTATCTCAAACCACAAGTTTTCCAGCTTTTACCCTTTTGATTTGCTCCCCTGTCCCACTGGTGGGGCAGTGAGTGAGCAGCTGTGTGGGGCCTGTTGGCTGGGGTAAAACCACAACATAAACCAGGATGCCACTGGCCTTTTTGGCTACCTGAACACCTTGTAGGCCACCTGGGCAATCATGTGCTGTAGCTGATTTGGAGTGATGCATGGGTAGAGTGCTCAGCAAACTGAGTGTATAATGGATAGGCTCTTCCTGCTTTTCCCTCATCTGAGCACTCAGCTTTTCTGTTGCTTATCTGTTTCTTTTAACAAAACATGGAATCTAATATCCCTGGGACTTCTGCTCTCATCAGGTTCCATTGCAATTAGTTGGCAGAAGAGAGGGGATCTCAATGATAGGCAGGAAGAGCATGAGCTGCAAGTCTAATTGTCTTAGAATACCAACATGTACAAATCATATCCAGTTAAAGTAATCAAAACATCCTCCAGTTCACTGACTCTTTCTGAGAAAAGTAAGGCGTGTTATATTCTGTTGTACTTGGTTTAGATTTTGTAGTGGGTCTTAAACAGCTGTTTAAAATGCAGCACAAAATGCAACTTGACTTACACTTCGTGATTGCAAACAAATGCTAAGCAGAAACCATCTGTATCTTCTACTGTTAATGTCTACATGGTGGTGCAGTTGGCCAGCTCTTATAAACACATTGTAGACACGAGACACAATTTCAAGTCTCGTTAAGTGTCTTTTTCGTGTCATCATTTTGTACCATTGAAATTAAACTTCAAAATGCGGGTCATTGTTCTGAAGATTTGGAGTCAAAACACTTCAGAAATGTTGAAGATTGTGCATAATTTTTTAAATTTGCTCAAAAACTTTGTTTTCAGTTAATCTTCAAGTCTCATGGGTCAAACACTTTCTGCTAACTTACATATGCTGTAGTCAGTCATCTACTGAAATAAATAGCATTTCATGAAGCACAGACCAGTGCAATATTGTCCCATGGCTTTTGTTCTTTATGCTGCATTCTCCATGGCTATAGTTATAGTGGCAGCTGACTGGAAGGAGAGGTGCACAAATACTTTTAGCACCAGAAAAGCATCCTAATGACAGGCAGCTGCAGCTTCTGCAGTCCTTGTGTTTTGGGCAGGGCACAGGCATTCCTGGAAATCTCCTGGGAGCTAAACCTAAGTAATGCTGCAGAACTGAGGCAGGGCTTTTATCACGCACATTTCACTTTTACTTACAGTTTTCAGGACATGTAAGTCTCTCTCCTATGAATAATCCATAAAGTCTTCAAATAGGCAATGTGACCTAATCTGCTGCATGATCTCATGCTTTGTCAGATGTAAAATGCTATCCAGAGTGAATGAAATGAGATGATTTGAAGTTTTGAAAAGATGTCTCTGGAATGTATGAACATATTTGTTTCATCTTCCACATGTAACCCAAATAAAAAGCCCATTATGAGTTACTCCACATAGTATACAGTTCATTATGTTCAGCAACGTGTCTCTCCCTTCGTGTATTAAAGCAGAGTATTCTCTTTCATCTCTGTTCCTGATAAAGACCTGCCACCTTTCAGTGCTTAATAATTGAAGGCAGCCTACTACAGAAGCTTAGTGTTGGATGACTGCCTGCACCAATAATATGAAAATTGAGTTAGTATTTTTGATGGCTTTAGTGTTATTAAAACTGAAGACTAGATGTCATGACTCCAGGAATCTTTTAACTTTGCCTCTGACTTACAAAAAGAAACCCTGACCTTGCTAAGGTTAATGGTGGCTTCTGCATCACTATAATCTCTACTTCAGTCATCAGGTCTCTCAGTTGCACTGTTTCTCAAGGGAATCATGAATTAAGGTTGCTATTATTACCCATTTTCTATATAATAGAATTGCATTAATTGATTGGTAGGACTCAGAAACAATAATAATTTCTTTGTCAGAATTATTTAACACCTATGTGTTGACATATATAGGTGAAACTTCTGGAGTTCCAGGAAAGCTGGCACATTTTTTACATATATGTAAATTTATTTATTTATATTTGAAATTCAAATATGCATTGCTCTTAATTTTTCATTATGACTTTCAAAACAAGGCGATTTTCTGAAATATTTATTTTGCATAAATGGATTTCCTAAACAAATGGATCTGATTTGAACATAGACATCTAAGTCACCTCTGTGGTGATTTTATACATTTTGACAACTTCAGGGTTTATTTTGTGTTAGTTTTCTTGGCAACATGAAAACTAATTCAGTAGTGAATCTTTCTCAAGAGCAGCAAATTCTCTAAAGCTTGCTTTTTGCTCATTTTGACCAAAATCATCGCAAAATCAGTGTTAAAAATTTCCTGATGTTAGCTTTGTAGCTACAGCCTCCTGCATTGTTAAAACAAACAAACAAATGAGCAGCATTTCGGTGTGGATTGCATCCATATGTATGTGGAATGTACCTGTCACTCAGCTTTCTATCTGTTTGCAATGTCATCTCCCAGGTCTTTCACAAACAAATGCAGAATGAAGAGGATGTGAAAAAAAGCTGATCAAATCAAGGCCCCCTCTGCAGACAGGGTCAGCACAGCAAGGTTTCAGTTACAGGTTTGTCCTTTCACTTTATCAGGAGGAGCTGGACTAAACTATGGCTAATGGAGGATGTAGTCACAAACAGAGAAATTCCACCATGAAGTTGTGAGGCTGTAACAAAAAGGAACTAAAAAGAAATTGGAAGACTCTAATTAAAAAATGTATAGTTAGAAATAATGAATCCTTGGAGCCTCCAAATCTTACTATCAATAAAATATCATATTTTTCACTTTACCCATTCTATATACTTCACATTTCTGTGCTTAACAAATCTGAAAAAGTCACTCTGTTTCTGGAGCATCAAATATAATTTTTTTTTTAATTTTCCTTATAAGATGAATACCCAAGAAAAACATTAAGGCCAGGCAGTGTGTACATGTCAGCAGACTGTCTCTAGAGTGACAACTGAACACAAAAGTGAACATGATAATAACTTTGACTTATTCAACTCTTAAACATAACTTAGGGTGCAATTGCATTCAGATGAGGCAATGTCTAACCTTGGCATACAGAAGTGCTGCTATGGACCAAAGTTTTGCCCTCTTGCAGTTTGTGTGCTGTTATTATGATAAGCTTTCTATTGTGGTTAACTCAAGCACATGCAGTTTGTCATTCAAAACAGAGCCAACCAAGCTTTCAATTAATGGAATAATGTATATCCTGAATGTCAGATACAACACCAACCATTTGAAAAATCACCATACATGCAAAAATCATTGAATATGCATGCCCCAGGCCTGCTTACAGATGCCTTTATTTCAGTAATTTATCTATTAAAAGTAGAGCTCACCAAACTCACATTCTGCCTTCAGACAACTGGCTAAAATAAACTATTTAACTGTGTGCTCTGTGATGTATCAAACATCCATGTATATGTCATACATGTGCAAACTATTTAAATAAATTAGCAAACATGCCAGTTTGATATTCTAGATTCTGGATTCTACATTTGTAGTGTTGGCTCCAAACCTTCTTCTGGTACATCAAAAGTTTTCAGAGGAAGGTTTGATATAATTAAATAATGAGTAGGACTACATTCATTTACAAAACTGAACAGTTACAGTTTCTGATCCTGCTTAACACATTGTTCAAAAACAGAAGATATTAAGTCCAGCTAGGATTTCAAATACAATTTCATTTTCAAAAATAATAATTTTGCACAAATATGCTTTGAAATAATATCTCATGGGTAAGCTTGTTTTGAGAGAAGATTAATTGGAGAATTACATAATGTTGTTAGTAAGCAATTAAAATTCAACAGAGCCTAAAAATTTACACCTTAGGGAAAGCTGGTCAAATTTACACATCTTTCAAAAATATAAGTACAAACTGCTTCCAAAGTGCTATTACATGCCATGCATATTTAAGACTTTTCTGCTAAATGATCCATTTAGCATTGCTTAAATAATCTTGGGAATACTCTTTTAGTTTGGTGACTTTGGAACTATGAAAAAATTATTTGTCCTCAACAACCAAACAGGATTTGTTATACTCAATCCATTCCTTGGATGACAGTTTTGCTTTCTTCACACATATTAATGACTCACTTTTTAAGGAACCAGTATTGTTGAGGGAGAATTTTAGGTTGGTGTGATAAGAGGTGTTGGGTTAGTGAAAAGTTAAAAAAAACTGCACCATTTTCCACACCTTTAGAGACTGTGGAGAAGGTAGAAAGAAAATTAATAGAATGCAAGAGAAAGCTGGTGGATACTTGAGCCACACATGGGGAAATTAAAGCTGGACAGAGAACAGGGAAGAGGAGAAAAGCTAAACTGAGGCTATGCCATGGGAAGGGTGATCACATCAGTTTTAGATGAAATTGAGGATTATATCAGACTTAATGCTCAAGAAATGGTATTGAAAACTGACACCTGCTCTGATTTGTTCCAGGAAAGTCACAGTCTACAAGTTTGTAGCTCAAGAAATTCCTAAATTTTCTTATAGATAGCTTAAGCATTTAGGCCAATAGCTGGTTTTGCAGTGAGTTTCATGCTTTAACCTCAGACAGTAACTAAGCCCCACAGAGCTGCTCATACTCCCTCCCCCATGGGATGGACGGGAGAGTTGGGAGGGTAAGAGTGAGGAAACTCATGGGTTAAATGAGAGATTGTTTAATAGCAGGGGGCAAAAGTTGCATGTGCCAGCAAAGGAAAACGAGGCATTCCTTCCTGCTTCCCATGGGCAGGCAGGTGTTCAGCCATGCCCAGGACAGCAGGGTTCCATCGTGTGTGGTGGTGACTTGGGATGACGAGCCCCATTGCTCCGAATGTCCCCCCACCCCCTTCCTCCTCCAGCTTGGTACACTGAGCACGGTGTCACATGGTGAGAGACATTTCTTGGGTCAGCTGGGGTCAGCTGTCCCCTCCAACTGTCCCCTTTTTCTGCACCTCCTGCCTCCTTGCTGGTGGAGGGACATGGGAAGCAGAAAAGGCCTTGGCTGTAAGCACTGCTCAGCAATAGCTAAAACATCCCGGTGTTATCGACACTGTTTGCAGCTCCAATGCAAAGCACAGCCACCTACTAGCTCTGGGGAAGAAAATTAACTCTGTCCCAGCCAAAACCAGCACGTACAGCTCCTGGGATGGCACACAGCCCTGTCCTGCCATCATCTCTGCAGCCCAGGAGTTTCCATGACCTGAGACTTTTCACACCTGAGCTGCAGTGAAGGATCTGTGAGCCTAAGAGAGCCAGGGCTGGTTGTTGGTCACTAACCCTCTGGAGGATGAGGTCTCCCTTTCAGGTCTTAAAACTTCCTGGATGCAGGATTGAGTCCTGTTTTGCAGTATTGTGTCTACCCCAGTCTTATTTAAAGCTGATGCTATAACACTTTTTTATGGCAAAGTCTTGGTTTAAACTCCACTTTCTTGACGGTCACCCTGCTGGTTTTAGCTTCCCTCCTTTTGCTGCTCCAATTGCATTATCGATTGGGCTGCCTCCAGGAGGAGCTTTTGTTTGACACAGTTGGCAGTGAGACAAGCTGAGCACTTAGAACTCATTAGGTGGGTGGGATTAGATTCTAAAGCTAAAATCTGACACAGCAGCAAAGTGATAAAACTACTCTGATGCTATTCACAACCTCCTCTGAAAATTGAAGGCAGTTACTGCATGTGCAGTTTATGATTTGCTGTTTTAAATTATCTCAGTTGAGATGTGGATTTCCTCTGAAATTATACAAAATTTGTAATATGTGGTTTTCATTGTTTACCTTTCTAGAAAACTGGTTATGCCTTAACAAAACTTTGCAATGTCATTATTTTAACTTGAAACTAGAAGCAAAATCTAGGTTTGCAAATGGAGCAAAAAAGAAGTGTATTTTAAAGTGACAGAAAAATGCTGCCATCACTGAAAAATCAAGCTGAAGGAGCAAAATCAGATAATCTTTTTCCTAACCCAAGAGGAACAACATCCCTTTTCTCACAGCATAGTGAAGATAAGGCCATGTTTGCATGACACAAGGCAGCTCCACGTTCCAGATCCCTCTGCCAGCTTCAAGTGCTTTGGTACAGCTGAAGGGCAGGGCACGTTCCTGTGGTCTGAGTCACAGAAACAGTGAGGTTCTCATTCCATGGCAAAAACATCTCCCTAAAACAAGGTGCAATGTGACACTGATGCATTTGTAATGCTTTTAATTTTGTGAATGACCTGTCCAGCACTCCACTGCTTGGTGAAGACATACCTGGAATTAATGATAACTTGTGAAAAATGGAGCTATGGCTATAGCATGCAAAGGCCATAAGGGAATGAAACATCCTGTGTGCACCTTTGGCTTTAAACACTACATAGTAAATAAAATCACAATGCTGAGTGTCCTGACAGTCACCAGGAATATGGGTTTGTGGTGTAATAGCTATTATCAGCACTAAATATCATTGTGGAAAAAACAGTGTGTGATTGAAGGCAGTATTCATCAATTAACAATTAGTTAACAATCTTCAGTCTGATATTTTCTGTGCACTGGGTTTTGTGTACCACTGAAAGTTTCTTAACTTAGTTTTGTGAAATAAAAGGCAAAGATTGGTATCTAATGCCTATTTCTCCAAAGGAGACGGGACCTGTGAGAAATGCTCCCCTTGGCAATCTGGGCAAGAGTAATCCAGAAGGGAGATAACTGAATTTTGAAGAAACAACCTGAAGAGGCAAAACCAAGACAGCAGAGTCTCTGTAAGACTTCCTGGCTGTTACAGCTCCAAAGGGAACCACAAACAAAAAAAAAGAGTGGAGGCCTCTCAGCTTCAGATGTAAGAAAACAAAGTTTGAGCACTCACTGATCAGTGAATACTGCCCTGTACAAAACATCATTCTTTAATTAAAACTCTTACTGTCTGCCAAGGGAGAGGACACTGTGTGGCTTTGCTGGCAGCTAACTTTAATAAATATACTGTAGGATTCTTTATATACAATATTTTCTTAAAGAACCGGAAGATTGTGGTTGACAGGAATGAATGTTTCTGCCCTTTGCACCCTTGAACAGAGGGAAACTTATTGTCCATGAGGAAACAGCCAACTCAGTTTTCCCATGGCCATCCAAGCTGTTGCACATCTGCACAGAATTAAAAATTATAATTTCCAGCTAAATATGTACACATATGTAAACTATGCATTTATTAATTGAGATTATGTTTAAAGGCCACCATTAAAGATCAAAATCTTCTTGCCTAAAGGACTTCACATGAAAATGAAAGGATAGTTTTTGTCCCCAGACAGGCCAAAGGAAATCCAGTTGAAATATTTCCCCATTATGAGCTATGATTAAGCAATGCCTTGAAAAAAATTGTAATGGAAGCATTCTCCATCATTTTCATTTGCAGTTTTTCAATTAAATTGGAGCATAACCTCTTTGACAATTAGCACATAGTTGTGTCTGTCCCCAGTGGTAAATAATAGCAGTTTGACTTTGGTAGGATGAAAGCTTTTACTTTTTAAGGGTTAATGCACTCACGTGTTTGGAACTAGGCTGCTATCAAATGTGTCCAACTGGGATATACATCCCACTCACTGATGGAATCCAGTGTGGGGTGCTTTCTGTGGGCGAAGTTCAACAGAAAGGAAATGGAAAAGGGGCCAACATCGTAAGGGATTTTGAGCTGCACAGAAAGCACTCCATATGTTAGCAACTGAAACCACCAGAGTGCTGAATGACACAGGGTGGCAGCACAGATCAACAATACTGCCTTCTGCCCACAGAAAGCAGCATAAATCCCCGTGTCCTTGCAGAAATTTGTGGGTTTTATTAGGGCTATTTTGTTCATGGCTTATTGTCACTGTGTGATAGTTTTCCTTAAAGATTGTTCAGGTCAGGTTGGATTGAAGTCAAGGTGATTACTCTGTCTTGGTCTAGTGCTAAATGTAGTCATTACTGGGTAAAAAACCAAGCTCCTGGGGTGGGTAAAATGAGACATTCCCAGTGAAATTCTGGAACATATTTGAAATCAAATGAATGGGGTTTTATGGACCTTCATGGGACCTGGTTTTCAATGCTAGACTAGGATTTTCAGCAGATCAAAGGAAGGGACAGTATGATTCAGGTGTTTAAGTTATTGAAGTCCCTTAGGTTTGAGAGGACAGTGTTGCAGAGGAGGGATCTAACTTGTTTGAAAATTCTAATCCCAAATCCACATGCAGTCACTTGCCTCACTGACCTGGTTCCTAGGAGTTTTGCATGTTTGCACACCCTGTTATCTGAGTGCAAGTGTGTTGAGGAAGTGTTGCCTTGAGGCAGCACTATTCCTGGAATTTCTGTACTCAAAAGGGGTTCAGTTTGCAAATTTAATATATTGTTTTAATCTCCATGTATCCCTGATGTGTAATGATATCCAAAGGTAAAATTAACCTATAACTTCCAGCAGGAGTAAACTCAAGATCTATTTCTCCATATCTAGTTGCAGAAATTTGGGGTAGTTTTTGTGCTCATATCAGCTGCCTTGTCCATCTGGGTTTCCAGCCCACAAAGACATATGCAGCTTCTTCACTTTAAGCATACTAGTTTCTCAATCACAGTCACGTGAAATTACTCCCATGTTTTAAGTGCATGTTGGCAGAATCAAGGACCTTAAGCAGCACACTGTGAGGCAGTGCTCATTCTCTAAATTCTGTGACTAAATGGGAAGTAATAAATGAATAATGCCTTTGCATTTTCCAGTCACAATGTCAGAATTGCTTTAATTTAATCCATTGTCTTTATTTTCTCAGGAACAAAAGTCTCATTTATTAGTAGTTTTGAAAAAGAAAAAATAAAAAGGTTTTTTTCTTCCTTTTGCTTAGCCATTTATTATTCTTTAATGTGCTTTCAGCTCTTGCTCATCCCAAAAAACACTATAGTAACTGGAGATAAAATGAAATTATGACATCTCAGGGGAAAAGAGACTTAAATCTGAAAACAAAGGAGAGAAGAAAGATTTTTAGCCACTGTTCACTCTTTTAATTAATTTTGAGTGATATCTGCTGACCAGCTCTGTCTACTAAACACTGTATGAGAAAATAGGTTTTACTTTAGTAGCTAACACCGAAAATAGGTGCTTTTTTCACATTTGATTTCTTGTCTTTTGAATTAAAAACCAAAACACTTCACCCGTCCTTTAAATGCTGCAGTGAAGATAAAGGTCAAGTGCTTTATCTTCATATAAAGATGATTACAATAATCTCCTTACGCATTCCCTTCGAAAAGCTGACTTTTCAGTGCCCTCCATATCTTTCTTGCAGTCCTTCTTTGCTTCTGGACATCCTTGTTTCATTCCCATTTACTGGGTATGAATATAAGAGCACTGCTTTGGTCCAAATGACTGCACATTGCACCCACTATCATCAGATACAGGGAAGATAATAAAGGAAAAAAAAAGTTATCTATAAGGGGGAAGAATTCTGTCAATGTCAAAAGGAGGAAGGACATTTTCACAGCATATATTATGCAGCTCTAAACACTTCCTTGAATATACATTCTGAGCACATAGTCCCTATGATAGAGGTTGTAAGGGGATTTTTAACTTTTATTCCTCAGGGCTTCATCCTGCAATGTGATGTTGAAAGGCTGCAACTCCTTCTGAGATCATGAAAGTGGTGGCAAAACATTAGTTGATTTAAATTCTGGTAGATCCATTCAAGTCTTTCTCCTTGTTTCATTAACAGTTTACCCCAGCAAAAATCATAGTCCTTAGAAGGAGGAATTTAACAGTTCCAGAAGCAGTTTGTTTGTTACCAGATCAGATCAGCAGGCATCAATGGCACCAAGAAACACATTCCCAAGGGATTTCATACATCTTGGGTATCTGTCAGAATTCTGGTGCTAAAAAACTAAGCACAATTCAAAGAGGCAGAAAAACCTGAGCAGTAACCACTTTGTTACCAGTACTAAGGTGGCACCTGGTATTTGAAGGTCTAATCCTGTCATACTCTAATAGACTCAGAGTAGGCAGTAAATGAATTTTTAAAATAGCCAAAATGGTTAAGGATAATTACAACCAAATTGTCCTCAGTATTTTTTAAAGAATCATTAAGACAGTAAAGATCATTAAAAAATTGCCCAAAATAGCCCCAGCTAAATTATCTCACCTTCAGGTAAAAGTACCCAAGATGATTCCATCATCACATCAGAGCACTGAGAATTTCTATGGAGATGTGAGGTGTAATGGATAATTTGACAAATGTAACTATTATGGTTTGAGCATATCACCAAAATAGCTCCCTGCCTTCTGGAAAGTAACAGTACATTTTAGAATAGCTCAGACTCAATTCATATTGATCCACATAAAGAATAATGACCAACCACACTGTTTCAGTAGAATTAATCCAATCTCTTTCCCTACTTCTCTTGTTGAAGCCTCAAGAGAGAATTATTGATTTCTTATACTGTTATGCTCATTCACTTACTATGTGGCAATGACCTACTTTCTTTTTAACACAGTGACTGCAGAACTCTGCACAGAGCACACAGCATTAGGCTTATGCATATAGAGTTGTGATTGTCAGAGATAAAATCTGACATCCAATAAGTCTTTGATCTTGAAAGGAAATGGTGCTTATTTGCATCTAAGTGCTTGCAAGCAGTTGCAGGTAATCCAAATGGAGAATCAAAGCCAGAGAAGCTTTTTGTGAGTAATTCACATGTTAAAATTCTAGGCAAAGAAGTGGCTTGGTTTTGATTTGCTCAGAGAAGCATGGGCACTAAATTTGTTGAAGTTTATAAAAGCAGCTTCTTTCCAAGTCCCTGTGACCTTGCCTTTGGCCATTGCAAAAGAAATGCTAATTAATGGAGCATAAAGTGATATTTATTTGTTCCTTGTGTGTCTCTTGCTTGAGAAGGATGCAACCTGGAGGGGATGTTGATATTGATGATTATAAAAAGAAAAGAGCATGTTTCCTCAGATGTTACAATCTTGCACATGTACTGGAGAGAATGGAAAGCCAGGCAATGAGTAACAGAAAGGTTTGGCTCAAAGGTTTGTGGAGTGCACCCTCAGGAGTGTGGGCAGTCAGCAGTGTGAGTGACACATGGCTTTGTGGCAGCACTGCTTTGGGACTGGGCAAAGCTGTAACAATCCTGCAAGCTTTGTGCCAAGAAAAAAATTGATTTGCTTAAAATATGGAAAATTGCATGATCCCACTATCAATGAGTGATGTCCTTCATGGGAAGGCAGAAGGAACGCTGCAAAAATCAAAAAAGAATTGGGAGATTTGAAAATTGGAAGTAGAACAAAACTTCCCCTGCAAAAATTCTCTGCAAATGGAATTTTCATTGGTGATTTTTGTTTTGTTTTGTTGATGTTTTTAAATGTTTTTTTTACAGAAAGGCCATTTTAAAATAAAGCCAACATTTTGCTCAGAAATACTAGGAAATACTTTGTGACACAAATAAGAATGTCAGTTTTTGTCTAATTTAAATGCCTCAAAATGAATGCAGGTTGTGGTACATACAAGTTTTGATTGAATTCATATTGTAAGGCAGACATTAATATTTTTCTTTTCAGTCAGCATTCCTCCAGTGTCTTCATAGGATTCCTGGTGAAGCTGGGCGTTGTTCACTACAGATAAAGTTATCAGGCAAGCTCAAAGTGAGTAATTAGGGCTTATCTGCATGAGAACCTTTAGCCAGAGTTTAGCTCCTTGTCCTCGTGTGCATGTCCTAGTTTTCTACTGGTAAAAGCTTGTGAATCATGGCTACATGGTTATTTTTATATAAATGTATGTATGTATTGTCAGAAGTTTCTTTATTTTCTTCTGCATTTGTTTGAGAAAAGTAACATTTTCATGTACACAAAAATAAAGGAACTATGAAAAATGAAAAAAAAAAAAAGCTTTGGTGTTTTATATAGTCTAGTGATAAGCTGAAAATATCAGCAAAAATTTACATTTTTGCAGTTTCTGGAATCTTTAAAAGTAATTTATTTCCTTTAAATTGCTCTCTTTCTTGTATTTGACAAAAATGAAGCTTTCTCTTGAAAATGAAAAAAACCTCCATTATAAATGAAAAACAATACTGTTCTAAGACATGTTCAGTGACAGATCCTTAGATTTACTATTAATGTGCATATATGACAACATATTTTTAGAAGTTCAGAGCTATGCCTCTGTAGCTGCTAGCTGCCCTGTGTTGCTTGACAACCAAGTCTTTTACAGTGCATCTAAGAACAAGATCACTAGCCATTTTTCCCATGCCAAGTTTCAAATACAAATTTATCTGCTTTTTTAGTGATCTTTCTGGGGGCAAAAGGGCCCATGTCACACTTTTTTTCCACAGTTGAAAAGCAACATGGCTTTTCACATTCTCATAATTCAAAATACCTTACCAGCTTTACTCATGCTGTAAAAGTTAATTAGCAGCTATTACAACATTCCTTTTACTTTCTGACGATGCACATAGGTGTGTGTATATATACCTATATAATTATGGTTTTACATCCTTTCATTCAGTGTGTTGCATCATCTGAACCTGCCTGGTAAATGAGAATTATTGTCTGTGTTTTCTAGCGGTATTAATGTTCAAAGTCACAGCAAAGTGTCCTTCATATGAAGAAGTTTAATCCTACAGTAATTAGGTTCTTCTTTCATCTTCTCTCACAAGAAGGAAAAGGGGAAAAAAAATCCAAACCACTAAAAACATTCAGTCATTGGATAAGTGTTTCCATTCTGACTGTAAACGAACCGATAGACCACAAACTTTCTGAAAGAGTCAGAAGAATTCCTTTCATGTGGTCTGGATCTCCGAAAGCCTGTTTGTAAATTGTTGGGGAGGATGAAATAGGGAAACCTTATAAATATGACTGCTTGGCAAAAGATTCTGAAAATATAAAATCTGTAAGTGAAATAGAAATGAAATCTGGCTTTGAGATATGAGATACCGAGCTGTGAGTTACTGTACAGCCAAAAACAATGGGCTGGCCAGCTGAAGGAGAATCCCTCTGCACTGAACAATGGCTTTAGCAGAGAAGAGGATGCTTCAGCAAACAGAAAAGTCCAAGGGTCAGAAAAACCCTGCCAGTGTGGCAGGGAAGAAAAAAGTAGTTTTAGGAAGTAGTTTTTAGGAGTTAAAATGTAACACAGTGTGGTAATGTAGTAGTTTTGACAGGTTGTATGTAAATTCTATAAAAGTAGTTTTAGAAAGTAGTTTTTAGGAGTTAAAATGTAACCCAGTATGGTAATGTAGTAGTTGTGATAGGTTGTATGTAAATTCTATAAGGATTTCTGTCTTCTACTGATTGGATGTTGTACCATTGCCATATTCAGTATAGGAAGAGATAGAATATCATGGAACCAGACTTTTAGGTCATTTACACTCTCTCTTACTCTCTTACTCTCTCTCTCTCTCACCCTTACTCTCTTACTCTCTCTTACTCTCTCAGTCTCTCTCTCACTCCCTGGGCCATGCTCTGAGCTGTGGCAGCTCCAGCAGAGCTCCTGCACCCACAGCCCTTGCAAATAAACTGCACATTTCAGGAGCTGCCTTGGACTGCAGAAATCCCCCGAGCTGACTGAGTCCCACAGCACCCTAAATACTTTCTACAGTAAATGTCATGTATGAAATGGGTTATGTTGCAGTGAGGCTGCCCCACTGCAGCAGCTCTGTTCACTGATGCTTTCTGGGTTGATTGAAAACAATCAGCTGGAAAGACCTGCATACACAGGGAAATGACACAAGTGGTCCTTGCTAAGATATGTAATTTCCCTCTATTATACTAATTAAAGAAAATTGCCTTCAGTAGTACAAAATGATATATCTATATTGGTTCAATTTAACTAATGTTCCATAGCTGCATAGGCAGTCCACAAAAGCAAATATAAAGATATTCAGCTAGAATTTATGGAGAGTGTTCAAACAACTCTCCAAAAGGAGGACTGAGCTTTACTGTTTCCACACTACAGATCCTGCTTTATGCTGTACAAGGGATTTTCTACATTGTTTTTCTGATTTTAAGGTATAGCAATAGCTGACTCCCCTGATAAATCTGATTCAATGAAGACAGTATTACAAAGTGAAAAATGCTGTCTCCTTTGACAAGATCCATATTTTTTGTCAGATT
The DNA here is from genome assembly GCA_020086605.1 of Lanius collurio. Lineage (NCBI taxonomy): Eukaryota > Metazoa > Chordata > Aves > Passeriformes > Laniidae > Lanius > Lanius collurio. The sequence continues at coordinate 232,238 of JACBWW010000106.1, forward strand.
TATGTAATTTCATTTCCCAAGAACAAGAACAAATAAAATAAAAAACTCTTTTACATTTTTACCAAGCTACTGAAGATTCAATGGGCATCTTTTAAGTTAACATTAATAAAACTTCCATCTAAGCTGCTTTAACTCTGATTTAAAGTGAGTGAAACAAGTTATGCAGCAACTACATTCTGCAAGGTGAAAAATACAATGTCTGTTGTTAGAACATAGTTATGTATTCCCTGATTAATTTCCAAACTATCCTTATATCTTTGGGATACACTTTCATGTAATTTCCATTTGTTTTGGGAGACTAGAAGACAGAGCAAAATGTATGGTTATTGAAGTGTTCTAATTTACTTTGAGAAAAAAAAAAATTGTATAAATAAAATGTAACTTGATTAACTGCAATAATCACAGTTTATGTTCCAGCAGCAACCATGAGAAATCAAGGTCTTCTGGAAGCTACTGTAAAACATTATTCTTTTTCTCTGAATGTGGGGAATCATGAACTTATATAAAAAGGGGTGCAGCACTTTAAGTTTGGTAACTGCTGGGGTGCAATTTGACTGTGGGTGTGTTAAGTACAGGTGTTAGGTTTGGCAACCATAAAGTTTAAACCATTTGTGGGAGGAGCCATTTCTTTACATGTTGGTGTTTTTCTAGCACTATGGGAAGGAGCCTTAAAATGCACCCACCACCAGCAAATGAGCTACAGTGATAATGACACTGACACTGCTCACAGTCCCAGAGAAAGTGCCAACAAAAGTTAAAGCTGGGCTTTAAACCTGTGAACTTAAGCTCATGTGGGAAGAGGAAGGACTCCCAGCAATTCCAGCTTGCGAGCACACCCTGTCACCTACAGCAGCAGAAGGATTTTGCACACTCTTCAACTCCTGGAAAAAGATTCACTTTCAAAATGTCTTAAATCTTAAAACTTGTTCTGCTTGGATTGCCAACAAGTCACCCAGTAAGTGCTGGTTACAAAGTGGTTTCCTGCTCAAAGAATGAGGTGCAGGTGTCAATGAATTTCATAACCAGCCCCTGAGAGGTTACACTTTGAATAGGTTTTAATAGGTAGTCAAAGTTGAAAGATTCTGCCCAGTTGGTGGTTTCTGAAATCATTAAAACTCCCACCTCTGGTCAAAACTTATAATCTTCAGCTCATTTTTTAAGCTAAATGAATATTTGGAAACCTCATTTAAAGCAAAGTGACAGCAGGATGAATGAATTAATTTATTTTGTAGCATTGGCAGAAAAAAAAAAAGGAAATGGACAAAGTAAAATATTTCAGGTTTGCTGGCAAGAGATTCGTAAAGGAAGACCAGTAGGATGGCTTTTAAATAGTGCATATAAACTGTACATTGGGTTCCAGCCAGATCACCTGTTTTTCTAGTAACTAGGGTTTTTTTAAGGTCTCCTATTTCTCAGAATTAGCTAGAATTCACACTTTGTTTTCTGTTTGTGCTCTCTTTGATGTTTTATCTGTCTGCATTTTTTGTGGATTGTTTTTTGATTGGTGTTTTGTTGTTTTTTTAGATTTGGTTTGGTTTGGGGTTTTTGTGACTGTACTATCTGAGCACTTCACAAGATTTGTTTTTTACATTTAGAGCATTCTGGTTAGTTATGATTTTTTGAGTAATTTTGCCAATAAATTATCACAATACAAAATGGAAATTCTCCCTCTGGAGAAGTATAAATTCAGAAAAGATTCTATCACCTGCTGCTTCCTGCCTACGTCTTTCCCATGCCAAATCATTTCTATATTGTGATTTTTTTCCTACACAAATGGCACTGAACACTGAACTGCTGTGTAGCTCTGCCAAAGAGCAAGCTAAGCACTGGGGACAGGTGGAATGTTCACAGCTCTACAAAACACCAGGAGAGAGTGGTTTTGGACGTGTGTTTATCTGGGGCAAGTCTTGGTCTCTGCACATGGTCACCACTGTAAGGCACAAACAGGCCTGGGCATCAGAACCATGCCATGAGCAAATTGGAGGGGATCTGATAAGAAAAAAAAGAGATATAGCATAGTAATACCATTTATCCATAATCTGTCCAGTTTCTTCTACTCATATTGTAAATTTTGCCAAAAATCAAACTGCTCTGATTAGAGGGAAAAAAAAAGGTGTATGGAATCCAAAAGCAAGGCATCAAAGATTTGCAAGAGGTTGTTTTGTACTGACAGGTGTAAATGATCTTGGAGTGACTTCTAGGTAAAATTTTGCAAATTTACAGATGTTTCCCTTGGAAGAGATCTACCTAATATCTTACCAAATCTGTTATTAAGATTTCTTGTGTTACCTTTCTTGAATTTCATTTGGTGTAAAACCTAGTTCTAGTAATACCATGAAGACAAAGAGATATCAAGAGGAACAAACCTGAGCTCTTTAGTGAGATGATAGAAATTTATTATTCACAGCTGCATACACACGATTTTGAGTTCTAACAGCCAGCAATTAGTTTAAACAGTAATACCACCAAGGGAAGCATAACTTAGTTAAAATTTACATTTAAATGAGATCATTTGGAGAAATCAAATGCAGAACAATCTGTTATTTTTATATAACATTTCATAGTAGCTTTTCTTAGCAAGGTATTCCTCACAATATAGTTTTATTACTTGCTGGTTGGAAATTACTGTGATTCATTTTACGTGTAGCAGAAAAAAAAGTCTCACTTACCATTTGTTCATTAACAACCCGATGCAGAAAATTATCTCTGTTCAGGAAAGCATATTAACCACGTTTAACTTAACTTGAGCTTGGCCATACTGAAAGCTAAGCACGTACTTAAGTGTTTTTCTGAACATGAATTGAAATTCCAAATGCATTTGCTTGCTCTCTTCAGTCATCTTCTCAACTTACTGTGATAGAAACTGTTTCTGGTATGAAGCTTTTTGAACTTTTCAGCTATTTTGAATGCTTGTAACCAGTTAAAACCAGTGATACATCATCCTTCACTAAGACTTTGTGGGGACTTTTATGCCAGATAGGAATCTCTTGGGGTTTAATTGTGAATTTTGAAATGAGAACAAAATGAAAATTGAATCTTCCATATTCTGGGAAACCTCTTCATTTCAGTCCTTTTTTTTAAATATGAATTTTTGGCTATCACTATAGTTAAAATTTTCCACAGAATGAAAAGTGTCTAAATAGAGATTATTGACATTCCCAAGTGAAACTAAGTCCATTCAGTTTTGTTTTGGTGTTACGCATTAAACTGCAACTTCTAATGAAGGCAGAGTATTTATAGGGTTTCAGGAATATTTTTTTTTCCAATTTACCTCCATACCTGGACTTTCTGTATTTGTAACACAGAATATGTAATTTTTAAGGACTCTGGAGAGCCTTTCCTCTGTTACAAACCAAAATTTCCAACTATTAGCTTAAACAGGATCAAGGCAAGGGGTGAGAGAAAGCTTTTGGGGCACAGCACTCTGGAAAAATACCTTGCAAAGAGCTTGGCAGAGCAGGCCCCTTCCCCTGAGCTCCCTGGGGAGCGCTGCCATCCAGCCTGGGGAATACCCAGGGTTCTGGGCTGGGAACTCCTTCCTGCAGTGCCTTCTCCTTCTGTGCCTGAGCTGGCAGGTGGCAGGGACCTGCAGGCAAAGGCACCTGCAGGAATGTGCCTTGTGGACTTTGTCAACAAAAATACCATCAGCCAGCATGGTTTGTGCTGCTGGGAGTGCAAGGTCTGCCTGTATCCATGAGCCACTTCTCTGCTAAATAAACTGAGTATGACAGAGCAGACCAGAGCCTGTAATGGATGGCTTTATTATCCATTCTGCACCTAGAATGAGCAAATGTTTTCTAGAGGACACAGAGTAAGATGGGTTCATGACAGGAAGCATTTATGTAAAGACTTGATGGAGCAGCTAATAATGAAAAACTGTTACATACACAGAATAGGAAGGTCCAGGATGCAAAGGTAGCTGAATTGAATTTATATTAATAGTGAAGAGCTCTGTGATTTATTAATTATGGAAGAATCTACTCTTTCATTTCTTATTTTTATCACTATTATTTCTTATTTTTCTCCCTCTTTTGTTCCTCTGACTTACTGCAGTGGTTTTTAATACATCAGTGGCTTGGCATTTTCTGACTAAAGGCTAAACTGGGCTCTTTGAGCTTTCCTCTCACCACTAGACAATGCTAATAAAACCTCTCTTGAAAAGCATGAGGTAAACCTGTTTTGAGATGGGTAGTTGGATGGAGATCAATAAGGCCTGTGCCAGCAAAAAAGTTTAAAAACATAAAAGCAAATGGTCAAGGCCAAAAATGATGTAACTTAATGAAAACTTGGCCATCCTCAAACCCGAAACCCAGACTCATCACTCATTCCTGATCACTGCTGCAAGCTCCAGTGTAATAAAACAGAGTTTTAAACAGTCTCATTTTGACATGTTTATGCATTTGTGATGCACTCTTGTCTCTATCTGCAAACGACCCTCTGGCAATGTCAGCAGACAGAGAGACCAGGATGGGACAGGCTTGGAGGCACTCATTTCTAATGGTCAGCTGTCTGCCTGGTCAAGAGGGAGCAGGGCACGAGAGGCAGCCAGCTCCCATATCCCTTGTGCTGGCCTCATGCCTTGGTCTTCTGTGTACCCAGCTGCCACTTACAGAAAACACTAAAATTCATGGTTAAAAATGTCCCTCTGAGGAATTTTAATAGCTCACAACAAAGCTCTAAGTGGCATCATTTGTTCAATTGAGAAGTTTCTTTTAATTATCAAGTCAGTTTTCATTGCAATGCCTTAAATGTGTGGTTTCAGTGTTTGTTTTCTTTCGTTTGGACAGGTCCTTGTGTAAAACCACAGCTTTTCTCTGTTTACTGTAGGCAGAGTGACAGATTGTCAGGTTTTATTACAGCAGTTGCCAGCAGTTTTGGTTCAGAGCTAGTGGAAACCTGAATTGGAATCACTTGTCAGGCTTTTCCTTTGTGCAGCACAGACATCTTATGCAGCCAGGTGGTCAGGCTGGGTGGAGTGGGGTGTGATAAATACTTGGCTACCTGACTTGATCAGCTGGGCAAACTCCTAAGTGTGAAAATGCTGCAGGATGGATGATTCATTCTGGGTTGGGGCAGCAACCTCCTGGCTTTGCTGGGCTTTGGCTCAGACCCTGAGCTTCCAGCAGACTTTCAGAGATCCTTTCTGCTGAGCAGCTGGAGAAAGGAGTGGGTAACTTGAACTAGAATTAACTCTTTGCTATGAGGGAGTTTTACTGCAGGTTGTTCATGTGAAAGAAAGAATCACCTTCAATGGCTCTTTAGAGTCAAACTTCTGCCTTTTGTCAGGGATGCAAGGAAGGTTTTCTGCTGTGCTGTTGCTGTTGGCAAGCCCCTTGCCAGTGGATCCAAGCAGCACTTGAATTTGCTATCCCCAAATTGGCAAGCAAGGACACAACTGCCTATCTTCAACTTTTCCCATCCTGAAGTATGTTGACAGAATGTGGCTTTGAGAGAGAACTGATCTTTGTAGAAACATGCAGTGTTTTCTTGAAAACCACTCCTGTGTCACACCACGACACACACAAACCTGCCTTCCTCACATAAGCAGAAATAGCTGGCCTTATAAGAACTGTGGCTAAGGTAGATATAGGCTAGACCTGTAATTTCAAGAATTCATGTCCATATAAGTTGATGTGATATAAAGGTATATTTGAAACATTGCCCTTGATTTCATGAGCATGACCATTGTTGTCTGTAAGGAATAAATCAGTCCTCCCATCTCCAGAGTGGGACTTGAATTTTTCAGTATTTAAAAAAAATGAGAACTGACTCACTCTTAGGGCATATCTCATTTTGAAGAACTTCCAAAAATAAAAGAATACTGTTGTAAATATTTATAAACCAAAATGAAACAAACTGTCTTCAGTTGTTTAAGTGGAGAATAAAAATTGTGCAGCTGCTTGACTCTTCAAAATTACCAATATTTTGCTTTCTGTTGTGTAACAGAAAGAAAAAAATTCAGGTCTCATTTAGAAATCTTCATATAGTATATGAAATTATTTTCCTTTCAGCAGTCTCACTTCTTAGATATTCTAGAATCATGGAGTTACATTACACCAGCTAAAACTGAGATAATCTGTGTCAAGGAGGTGCCTCTGCAGTGCAGAAAGGTATTGGTTTTCCACTGTTCTTTGCTTGCAGTTTTAAGGAATTGGTCTGATCTCCTCTGCCATTGGGCATGAAAAGATTATATTTATTTTTTCCCAGCTATAGCTATTGTACTGCTGATACTGGATAGCCACTGCTGACTAATTCACCTGTGCTGACTGTGGTGAACAGAGCAGGAGAGAAAAGATTTTTCCTTGTCTGGGAAATCATGCCTTGACTTCAGCAGATTCCACAGAGATTGCTGCCCAGGTCAAGGGGGGGATGCCCAATGACTCAAAAGTGAGCTGAGACAGCAGAAACCATTGATCTGTCCCTTGGTTTAGACAAGGTGGTGAATAAATGCAAATATGGTCCTCACTGGTGCTCTTTAAGGAAGTTTTCCTCCTGCTGAACTCTCAGAGGGTTGTGTGGAAGAACCAGAATCAATGGCAGGCTGTGTGCTCACCGTGGCTCCTGAGCTCATTTCTGCTTCAGCAAATATGAGTGTGGTTCTCAGGCTGACATGGAGTGTGCTGCTGAATGCTGATGGGGGCTGAGATTAAATCCTGACATTCTGTTCCTCACTCCCAGTTTTGCTTCCATCTATTTGAAGTGCAAAATAAACTGGACATGTTCATAAAAAGTTTCAGCAAATGCTTGTTATGTCTTGGCTCTCATTTTCTGTGTGTGTTGATCAAATAGAGACAGATGGAAGCTGGTGGTGATTTAAGACACTAATGTGGCCAAGTATTGTGCTGTAAACCATGTTATAATCCATGTTTCATATGGAAGCTGAAATTCTAGACTGAATAACTGTTTTACTGTTCAAATACAGTGCTTTCACTGTCATTTATTACATAAAAGGACAATTGCAGTGTAAGAAAATAAATAAATATATGGGGTTACTTGTAGGAAAGCAGAATATTTATCTATTTGAGCTAGAAAAGGTGTCTCAGGCTGTGATTTAAGAGGGTAATGATTGTAATAAATCAAATGAAGCAGAGGCCTAGATTAAAGATGAGAAAGCTAACATGGCCAAGATAGATGCATTTGAGTGAAGTTACTTATTTGTGATGATTGCAAGACTGGGTTCAGCAGCTGCTGTAAGACCCATCCTTAATTTTCCTGCTAACAGAGCAGGTTTATAGGCACTGTGTTACTTGCTCTATAACACTGTGAATATTGTATTTTAACTAGAATTCTGTCATATTAATGTCAGTTCTATTAAAACAGTCTGGCAAATAAATTTCAGTGTCTGGAGCATGCTGAGGTGTACCATGAACTGTCAAATCTTTGTAAGCACAATTCTAATTCAATCATTTCATTGGCCTGTGGCCATAGGACTCAAAATACCTGGAGGTAAGTCAAACATGTTCTTTGGATGTGTGTACATTTATATATTTAGGTCTCTGTATATGAATAAGTGGGTTTATATATTTTTCTATATTTTTGTGCAAAATAACAACAAGATTCACTTTCCTTATTGAAGCCATTGTTTGAAACAAAATTCTTTGTTAATAATATTTTGTGTCTGTGGTGTCATTGGAGACTTTAAAAAAAAAAAAACAAAACCACAAACACAAATTGTTATGATTTTTTTTATATGTATGCTTCAGCCATTTTATCTGATTTAAGTATTTTAAGATTATTTCATTTTTAATCTTCATTTATACAATGAATAGAGCAGTGGAGAAACTCATAACAGAAATTGAAAGCACTGGGATAAAAAAGATGAATAAGGGAATGTGATAAAAAAATGCAAAATAATAAAAAGTATGGAAGTAGATCAGGAGCATCTGTTCTCCCTGTCTCATAACACAACAATATGGAGGCTTTTATGAAATTAAAAGGTGGAAAATTCAAAACAGATAAAAAGAAATTCATTGTTGCACAGAGCCAGTAAATATTAAAACTTCTTTCAAAGAATGCTTTTAAGGCTGAAGACTTAGTAAGATTAAAAGGTAGCTGTATGTTTATATAGTTCCCAGGAATATCCCCATCTACAATAGTGAATGATAACATAAATTCTGAAAGATTTAATAACCTTCATGCCAAAGGTTTGTTAAAATCTTTATCTGTCTGGGCTCTGTCTGGCAGGCATTATGATTTTATGTGTTATGTGATCACCTGCTTGTGGTGATTCCTTGGGAAAGGTCTGCAAGTGAGGCTGATATTCCTATGAAAAAAATGGTCTTTTTCATAGAATACTGATATTCAAGGAGTTTCCTTTATTCCTTAGAGGCTCTTACTCTAAAAATGTAAAGTTTTATAAACAATTATAAACTAACTCATTGGCTGAGGCTATAGGCAGTCTCTACAGGAAGAGTCTGAGGTCCCTCTACCCCCACCCAGTGCTTGCTCCTCACCCCTGAGGAGCTGAGTGGATGAAGAACTAGAGCTTCCAAGGGCTGTGCCTGCACTCATCCCCCTTCCCAGGGAGGTGATCATAGCTGATAAAGCCTGACTCATGGTCATGAGTCTTGTGGTGCAGCTGAGATCATGGGCACTTGTGGGCTGCAGGAGGAGAGATTTACTTAGGCATGTTTGAGGGAGAAAGAGTGAAATGCAGCCCATAAATTGGGGTAAGACAGAGAAATATTCTGGAATACACAGATCATGACTCATGCATTTTCAGGAATATGACCAAATTTTAAAAATCCAGCCTCTGTGAATTAAAATAACCCCCCCAATATTAAAGGAACATGGTTTATAGATTTATAAAATTGTGAGAATTTGAAAGTGG
>JACBWW010000106.1:272816-308269 GCA_020086605.1 Lanius collurio
AGTGTTTTACATTCATGTATTGTGGTCCCTGGCTCAGCTACTACCAGTGGTGGTGTTTATTAGAATGTTGCCTGTACTACAAAGGACTGAAAAGAGCTGCCAGCCTACAGCTGGTGATGTGCTTTATGTCAGGAGTAAAGGTAGAAGGACAGGTACAGACAACAGACCAACAATTTTGTCTTGGGACAAAAGGACTCGTGATGGTTTTAATCCAGAAGGAAGATGGTTGATCATCTTGGAGTGCATTCTGGTCTTTTGAGCATCTGAAGAAGTAATTTCTTAAAGGCCTTGAAGGGTGTGAGGGCATCCAGCTACTCAGTGCTTGCTCATCAACTCCAGCAAGAGGAGTCAGAAGGCTCAATTATGAAAGCCTAGTAACAGTAAATCCTAAAACACTCCCTAATTTCCCACTTTGCTCTTTCAGGGTTGAGAGCTGAAGAGGCAATGAGGAGGCAGAGTCAGATGTTCAGACAAGTGACTTCAAAGCAACAAGTTACCCCACATCAAGTCCATGGTAAATATTCTTGTTAGAGCTCCAAGCCAAGGGCAGGTGCCTGATGAGTTGAGACCGTTTAGTCCAGAGTGGAAAGGAGCTGTGTGCAGCCATGGATGCTTCTTGGGAGCCAACATTGTCCCACTTGTCAGTACTGCTCCTAAACCTGAATGTTGCCACACACAGAAGCAGAAACATTTGTCATTTTGTCCTTGTACCTCATTTTACCCCCTGGATTGTGTATAAGCCATATTTCCATGTGAAGAGAGGTTGTCAGAGGGGCCTGAAGAGGTACAAATACTCAAAATCTACTGAAATTCAGTGTAAATTGAATATTTAACAGATTAAGATCCCAATTAAATTATCAAGGACTCAGAAAAACCCCACAGATATTGCTGGTATAAATTAATGTAATTGCATAGCACCTACTCCCAGTTTAACTTCATCCATAATCTCATTTTGTTCTGTAAAATACATAGTTTACTTAAGATTTTAAAAGCAATTCATTTTTCTTGACAGATAAGACATTATATTATTTTCTTACATTTGGATTGTCATCAGTCATCAAGTCAGAGATAACCCAAAGTCATTATACCAAGTACTTTTAGTTTTCCCCCTTCAGAAAAAAAAAAGCACATCCTCACCCCAGCTGACTTTTCTCAAGGTACAGGAATATAAAATCCAACAGAGAGAAACTCAACATTTGCACTGACAGCTGTAAAGGGCTCAGTCTTATCATAAATGAATTTGATTTTCCCAGAAAATTGAATTTGGAGATTCGGTGTGTGCTCACCAGGTCATTGAAGGAAGGCTCATTGGGAAGTCCTGTGATAGTCTACTCTGAATTTCTGCAGGGGCCTCCCTTGAAACAAGGGTTGCCACTGGAGACACACCACGTTATTAATAAGCCCATGATGCTTCTGTAGCACTTATCAACTAGTAGATTTTTATGCAAAATATGAATATTCCTGAAATTGCATTTTGGCCTGACTGATTTGCCTGGTGATGTGGCTCCAAGCAGCATGGGAGGTTTCCTACTTTGCTCAGAGGATCAGCTAAGTCAGTGCTGAGACACAGACTTTGAAGGAGAATTACACTATCCATCAAACCCTTTATTGGTCAAAGGAGAGCCAAGGATTAGAGGCTTGATCCTTGAAGCAAATTTTATTTCCTAGCTTTTATTTTGCCCACAAAATAAAGTCCCTATAAACCCAGCCGTAGGAATTACTGCATGCATTTTTCCAGCTTGAAAGCAAATCTTTAACTATCTATCCTTCATTTTATGAGACACTGTGAGTTCATCAGAGCCCTCCAGTACAGGGTTTAACCTCAGCTTCTTTTGTACTTGACTTGCCTTGACCAAAGGGTTTTGAGAGCTGGGGCAGCACCTCAGGAATGTTGGGCCTGAGAGTGGCAAAGAGCAGGACTGAAAATAGAATTAAATCAGAAATAAGAGTTAACTATTATTTACTTATCAAATATTGTGGTTCAAGCTACAGTGAAGCACTGAGGAATTAATTTTGGATATTAACTGTTGCCCACCACTCTACCCATTATGTTCCTTTGCATTATGTACCTTTGTACACTGAATAAAATTTACAAACCAGCAACCCTCTGAGAACAAGAGATGGAGGCACTTCCTCCTGCATTTGAGGCAGCTTGGGAGGGCAACTGGGCAGAGGAGCCACAGGAAATGCTGAGATAGTAAATGGCACATGCTTATCACCAGGAAAGTCCCTGATTTAATCACAGGATTTTGGAGGGGTTTTGCTGGAAGAGCAGAGAGCAGAGGTAGGACTGTACTTGAACCCCCTTTCTGAGGGCTTGGGGTTTGTATGCTAACAGGACAAGATTCAAATATTCAGCTAACACAATGAAACTCAAGATGTGTGATGGCTCCAGCCCTCCAGCTTAGGTGGTAGGTATTCTTTAGAGCATGAAAAGCAGGGTCAGGAGAGGCTGTAAAGTTAAACAAGACAAAAAGTAGAAAAAATAAATGTACTATACCAATATGTAATTACCTACCCAAAGAGTAGGGCTAGGGGAATATAAGGTTGTGCTCTAGTTAATTCACATAGTGATACAACACAATATTTGGAAGTGTTTCAATGGTACTTTATTCTTTAGACATGCAAAGAGGTGTCAGTAGGAAAAAAAAAAAAATTAAGGAAATCCCAACCTGTTGGATGAATCAATGGAGCTTTTACTCACCATGACTACTGGTAACAGAAATACTCCTGAAATGAAAAATTTAATAGCAAAATGGATATCAAAGAAATAATGTCATCAAAGCTTTTCATAAAAAAAAAAAAGGAGGGAAGAAAAAGAACGTATGTAGATGCAATGTAATTTTTGTACTAGTTCTTACTAAGTCTTCTAGGAAGAAATTCTGAAAAAATGAAAAATAGTACTTTTGAATGGATGTGTAGAGGGGAGTCAGTGAGAACAAAAGAGAGAAATCCTGTAGGTTTCAAGGCAATTCTGCCTGCTGTCAATGTGTATCCACAGGAAATACAAGAACATGCATTTGTACTTACTGAGGTTTTTGAAGCAGGACTGGCTGCAAAGGCATGTCCCGTACCAGCCAGCACAAACTGTACTGTAAACTGGAAATGACAGGAGAGCACTTTCACCCTGTCTCTAACACATTATGGGAACAGCAGCAAAGCCCAGGGTTGCCTTGACCTAAAGAAAAGCCAAATACTTTGGCAGAACATACTGTAAGTTCTTCCAAATATGGAAGTTGCTTCTGATCTCTGGGCATATTTCAGCAGAACTATTTTTAAACATAATGTTCACGCTTTTCAAGTACTTTTCTTTGATTGAGGAGCAGAAAAAATGGAGAGACTGTGGTAATTCCCATTGTTTTTTTCCACTTTCTAAACAGGATGTTCCTGATTTCAGGAATATCAAATAACAGAAGTGCATGTATACAGCTGAGAGATAACAACCATATTTCTTTGTTCCCTATAGATGCTGATTTTATTTTTTTTTTAAGAAGGAAATCAAAAAGTTAGGATTCTTTATCTCCCCTCCTCCAACACAATAACACAAGTTATAATAATCTAGTCTGGCAAAAGTGGCAGAACTTTTAGAGAGCTATTACCCCTCACTCTTCTCCAGCTCTCCAAGAACTCACACACAAATTTCTGTTGCAAAACATTAATTCCAGCATCTGAACCCCTACAGTGACATTAGAACAGCATTTTGTCATCTCTGTGTATATACAAGGATTTTAAATGACACTGAAATTATTAATATCTCTTCTGAGTCCTTCTGTGTAAAAAAAGTAACCACGGCTATAGAAGATGGGACTGGGTGCTAGAACTGAGTGACACTGGTTAATTGTCACCATGAGCACAGTTCCAAGGCTGCTGACAGTCCAGGGCCAATTGTGAGTCATGCCAAGCACTTGCAGTATAGGAGACTTGATTTATTCTGCAACACAAAAACATCCTGTGTCTAGAAACACTTAAACTTCCAGAGCCCCTTGGTTACAAAGGTACCTGATGCAGAAAAGATATTTTTCCTCTGTTTTTCTTCACAGTTAGGTCCTGTTAATGGAGAAATAAGATCAGGATTTTCCTAGCTGTATGATCATTCTCAAGAATTGGCATGGGCCAAGGAACAGTCCCAACAGCCAATCTGGATTTGGTATTTCTGGTTTCAGCTGGTAAAAAAATGCAGCTTTATGGACAGGACAATGGCCCTGTCCTACCACTTGGCTTCAGGTCCAAAGAACATTCTCTGGCCACTTTTATTTACTAGAGCAGATGCAGCTGTGATGGAGCACAGCCATTATAGAAGTCTTGATTCCAGTTATTTTGCTGGTCTATGACGCAAATTGATTCAAATTTGCTTAATTTAATGTCCTTGATTTGTTTATTTAATGTAACATAAGAACATAAAAAGCCTTTTCTGGGTCAGTCCAAAATCTTACTCTAACAATGAGGAAAAGCTTACAGATGAGTTTAAGGACAGGACAAACTTTGCAGAACTTGCCAAGAATTCTCTCTTCAGTTCCAGTCATTTCAAGTTCAGGGGCTGCTCGAGCCAGACCATTTAGCATTCAATCCCTCCCTGACACAGGGCTCTTGTGTCAGTGTGAAGCTGGGGAAGCCTTTGGGTCCCCCCAGCACCTTCCAGCATTGTCTGTCTTACCTCCCTTCCATTTGTGTGACAATGAGTCTTTGTTTGCTCTCAGTCTGCCAACTGCTAGCTTGATTTGATGTACTGCAACAGTGAACACTGACTGATCATTCTCTGTTTATCCTCTCCATGTAACTTGTGATTTTATAGATCACTTTCCTTTGGGGCACCTTAATTGATTTATTTTCCAGGAAAGGGCATGTGTTTGGTGATTATTCCCTCAGATGGCTTTTCATAGTTCTGTCACCTGCGTGCTCCTTCTATATTTCCAGTTCTTTTTTATCCTTTTTTTTTTTTTTTTTTTTTTTTTTGATTTCTTCATACAGATAGAGAAGGTTTTTTAAGTTATTCAGGCTAGGAGAGATCTCTTACTGAACGTGCATGGTGCCTCAAGCATGGTTGAGTAGATGCTGCTGTAATACAATATGAGGGGAGAGCTCTAGATCAAAGGCAAGATTTATGTAGCTACTCAAGTACCTTAGGAGCCAGAAGGTGACAAACAAAATTTACAGGAGCATCTCTGCAGATTAGATGCCTAACTTCTCCTGATAGTCCTACCAGCACAGCAGAACCCTTTTCATGTTGCTAATCTTTTGGATAACAGCCCATAGGTCACTGATTAAAAGAAATCAGGGATGCCATATGGACATAGAAAACAGCCTTGCTCCTTCACAGGACCAATCAACATCCAGGCATGAGTTATCTGTAGAAATAGAATGAGTCTGGCAAATAAATAGAATGTGAATTTTGATGATTTGCAGGGAATATTCATCCTGAGAATATAAAAGAGGTAATAAAAATCACAAAGAAAGAAGGTTCAGCAACGCTGGATTAATAAACTGTAGGAAATGAGTCTGGAAAATTAATGAAGTCCTAAGAAATCTAGGAGAAAAGATAGACATATTATATATTTCTTCCACAGAGTTGTTTTTCTCTCTGACACTTAATGTTTAGTTAAAGAGTAGGATTAAAAATCAGTTTAAAATTTTTGAATATCCCCTGATTTCACTATAGAAAGAAGGGATCATGATGAATCAGACCACTAGACTTTTCAGCAGTTTCAAACCTGTTTAAGTACCACTGCTTTTACTGTGGGAAGATGAGGAAAGAAAAGATGGCCTTTGCAAGACAAGGATACAGCTGCAGACACTTGAGTTATAAGCCCAAACTTGTATTCTCAAATTATTGAGGGTTCTTCTGATGTCTTTAACCTTTGGACAATTAAATCACCACTTTGATATACAAGTTGTTTACAATGAAGCCTGCAAACATATCTGCATATTTTTTGGAAAATGATGAATTTTGTGGAAACAATAATCTGACCTCAACAATTCTAGTTTTAAATGCTTATGAGGCTGAGGTGGAAAAATGGCTGAAAATGATTCCATCCATAGAGCTGTGATATCTGTTTGTCTCTTTAGAGAGTTTAGGAGCCAGAGGTGGCCCTTGGATGCTGGTACACAAAAAATTACATCCCTGACCAGGGTTTCCCAGTGCTTAATCAAGTCTCAAAATGCAGTTTTGTTCGGATTTGATGTATTTATTTCTCATTAAAAGATTTCTGAATGTTGTGCATTTTCCAGCATTTTGTGTACAAGCACACACAGAGCAGAGTAAGCTTTTCTCAGCACAGCTACTTATTCATCAAAAATTGCTGCTTTATGTTTTTTAGAAAAATTATTTATGCACAGACCTCACTTTTTTTTAGTCTGGGACTACTCTAGAGTAAATGTATGCTTAGAGTGAATACAGCCAGCAAAATTAGGCATTAGCTGACTGGTTTATACAAACATACCTGTGGATTCCTTACAAGCTATTTCCTGTGTTAATTGTGTGTATTGTGTTTGAACTGGGAATTTATTTTCCTGCTGCTCAGTTGTATGAATTCACCTGGATCACAGGGTTATGTGCATTTCCTAAATGAGAATGCTACATCTTTACTCCACTGCTACACTGTGCTTTCAGTCTGTCTCAGCAAATAAGCACCAATGGTTTGGTTCCTTCTTAAGGATGTCCTAAGAAGAATTTTCTTGCCTGAAAGTTTATATAAAACACCAGTGGCAGGTTTTGCTGGGGAAAAGACAAGGCAAAGCAGGGAAAAGAGGAGAACTAAATGTGTAGTAGTCCTTCCATTAGTACTGTGGTGTTCCCACACCTCTGATCAGAAGGGGCTCCTTCTCCTCATTGCAGATGAATTTGAACTTGGCCAGAATAAATGGTCCTTTGGATTCCATACCAAGGTAACTGCACAAACTCCTTGGTCTGTGTAGCTCAAAGCATTGGGTTAAATGATGGGAAAGCCATCAGTGGTCTTCAAATCAGTAAATTTCAATGGATGGTTTTCTTGAATCATGGTGAAATGGATGTTTAGGACTAGTTTTCCTAGATGTTGCTATAAAACAATGGCTGTGGGCTGTGGAACCACATGCTTTATTTCAGGCAGAATTGATGTACCTCCAGGAGAGGATTATATAATCCCTTTTCAGATCAGATGGTCTGTGAAAGTGCAGATGAATGCAGAGCACATACTGAAGAAAACTGGAAAGCAATAAGGTTTCTTGGTTAATGTTAGTGTTACTGTCTTTTGCTTACAATAAATGAGCATTAGAAAGGGTTTCACTCACAACAAACACTTCTGATAGCATAATAGACTTAAAAATAGAGGTTTTACAGGCCCTTACTCATATAAATTATAATAGCAACTGGATACAATGTCAGGCAAATGGCTTATGCATTATATGAGTGTGTGAACCAAACACTTCTGTTGACATTATGTAGAAGTCATTACACTTTCAATTGACTTATTTTGCCATTGCAAACACTGTTATCTGCTCACTGGTAGATTTCTTTCCCCTCTGTATTTTTCAGAGGAAATTTTTATATTGCCTTAAGAACTGTTGCTATTTATAGGATTATAAAATAATTTTTATATAGATAGACATATTTTTGATTCCTTTTAGTTAAAAAAAGAGATAGAATAATTATTGAGAGTCCACTTCCACTGTCAGCTGAAGGATGTGGATTTCTGTGTGATATAGTAGTCCTTTTTTTGTGTGATATATAACATGTGCTATATTTTCTGTGGAGATTACAAACACACTGTCTTTCTATATGTTTTCTTATCCTTCCATAGCCTAACAATCAATTTCCATATATTCATTACATTTATCCCACTAGTTGTCTCAAAAAATTACATCCCTTTTGAGTGAAGCAGTGCAAGAGTGCCCAGAAAAACACATATTTCTGACACATTTAACTTTCCCTCGTTTCATCAACTTATAAGAGTTAAATATATGAACCACCAAATGGGGTTTGTTTGTTTAAATTGTTGTTTTTTAGCCTTGGGGGCCTGGTGGCCACAGCCCAGGTTGTCACATTGGTGTTCAGGAATAGGGAGAGCAGGAGAGCACAGGAACTGACTCAGGTAAGGCTGCACAGGGTGATCTGAAACCTGGGTGAAACACTGTGTAAAGGGGCTTCAGCAGATATTACAGACCTCACAGCACGAGCCCCAGGCCAGCCAGAGCCATTTAGGTGCAAACAGGGATTTAGGGACTTGTCTAGCACTGCCTGCAGCCCAGAGCCCGTGATCTGTTTACCTGCTTCTGTGGGGGTCTGTTACACACAGCTCAAAGATGCTCTTTCAACAGTTCCACCTGCTCAGGATTAAAGATGGTCTAGTTTTATGATCTACGAAATTTTGATGTTGTAGTTCTTTAGCCAGTTTCTGGATTTTGAAAAAATACCATTCTATAGGTGTTCTATGCTTCAAAAATTACTCATGTAATGGTGCTTTTTATTTTGTACAGAGACAGAAATTCTAGTGTGCTTTCATTTCAAGAAAGTTGAATTTCAGCATTGCACATAAACAAAAAGATAGCATTCCAAGGTTTTCAGCTTGACAAGGAAAATATCTTCTTGACCCTTTTGTAGTTAAAAGAGAGGTCAAAAAAAAGGAGTATTTGCAACTGTTCCATCTTCCCTATTAATCTTAGCTTTAGACTTTGACTCATAAACAAGCACGTTAGGGTCCTGAACCAGGATTAAAATGGAAGGTTGTTTTCAGAACTGGTATAGAAAAGCGCTTTTTCATTTTGTGTGTGAGTGTAAATGCCGTTAAAAATGAATAGAGCCATTTGTCTAGAAAAAAAAGAAGTATTGACATTTTTATGGAGTTGTTTTTGGAAAGATCCAACGTTTAATATTAAATTCAACATATGGTTGTGGTCAAATTGTGCTCCTACTGTGTGAAATGTATGAATAACAACTTACTGCATTCTCCTGGCCAATATAGGGAGAGAAGGTTGATTAATTTAACTAGTATCCCTTAATCTCCTGCCTTGGCTTCCATCCCGTTCTGCAAGGGTTGATAAATCTTACATCCCCTGAGGAGTATTACAATTCCTAATAGTCTTATGCTATTAGGAAGAAGCAAGGCTCAACTGTACCAAAACATCCAGCACATGAAATTGTATAAATAATTTAGCTTTTCCAGTTTAATTTTTTTTACAGCTTTTCTTTGCAGGCTACGATAAGAGATATTAGTTCAGTCAACTGTAAGTAAATAAAATAAAAAAAGGAAAATACTGTTCAGGGGAATTGTATGAAGAGGTAAGGCTGTTCTCACAGTTTGCAGCACCCTGTTAGGCTATCAAACCAAAAGCATTCATATATTTTCCTCCCTTTAAAAAATATATATTTTGCTTAGAGTGGGTATCCTCTAGGACCATCAGCTGCTTTCCACATGGTAGGACATGGCCAGAAGAGGAAAGTTATCCACTGATTTCAGCATGAAGTGGGTTTCCCTGTCCTGCCACAGATTTTCAGTGTGACTGTATGCAAATCCCTGCATGTTTTCTGGAAGGCTCAGTCAGGCAGGAAACCTACTTAAGATGTACAAGTTCCTCTGAATCAGGTGAGCCATAGCAGTTGCCTGTGCTCACAGTTGTAGTCCACAGCAAATTCAGCCTGCCTTTGCTTACAGGGAAGAAAATTCAAGATAAATAGTATAGCCTTGCATTTGCTATAGGCTGACTTACCACAAGGACAGCCACCATGTCTCAGATAACACATATTGAATTATTCAGCTGCATATCTTGGTCATGTGGCTGAGATTTATACTCATTTGTAAACTGTCTTGAAGGAGAGAGCTGAAAGGATAAATACATTTAAAAGAAGAAATGAGAAGGACTGTAAAAATCTCAAAACCTAGGACCATGCAACTATTCAAGAGAGAGGCACTGTTCTCATCCTTGGGAAGAGACAATATTAGTCATTTCTGAATAGAGATACATTTTCTTTCCAGTGTACAGCAAAACCTGGAAAATTAGCTGATTGTTTTCCTGTTAACTAAGATAAGTGATGAGTATTTTGCTTCAGGAAATATAAACATCTTTTGCATAAGACTGAATCACCTGCAACAGGCTAAACCATATTGTCTCCTTTCTAGCAAAATTTCTGCTGGAATTAGCAAGATTTTTAAAGGACTTGAGGCTGGCAGTGCATGTATCCACAAAATAGTGCTCTGACTTCAGTAACAAGTTGGACTGAATAATGGTATCAAAACATGGCTTGATTCATATTTTATATAAAAATAATACTTTGAATTCTTATCTATTCTTAAGAAATTTTTCTTCATACATAGTAAAGTCAGTCCTATCACATCTGAGATAAGTAAATAGGATTAAACTTTTGGTCAAAATGGGACTTATAGCATTCAGAATGGGCATCTACTAGCCAGTGACCATGCAGTGGTGTTTGGTGCAGAAGTCATCCTTGTAGTGGGTTTGGAGGCTCTCTTATGTAAGATGTGGATGTTGCGTGCTCATGGCCAGTTATGATTTGGGCTTGTGTCTTATCAGGTCCCTCCTGCCCCACAAAGCTTCAACAGCAGGTGGGAAAGGGCAAAGAAGGGCTTAGTGACAGTCCAGCAGCAGTTGTGTCCCCTGACACCCTGGTGTGACAATGCTGTAGCAAGGTGGGAGGTGCAACATTCCAAGAACAATCTCTATCATGAGGTTGGGTTTGTTTTGGGACAAATTTTCTTAAACGATGGCACTTTTCAATCCCATGAGGAGCAGCCAATTGTGGTGAATATCTTGTGAAATACATGCTTTGAAAGCTTAGCCTTATGCAGTTTTGTAGGGCTTGAGTGTAAAAAAACCTCTTTAGGAAGAAAGAAATGGTATGAATCCATTGGTGCATGCTTGGTGAGGCTCTCATGACATCCAGGGACATACTGGGCTGTTGCAGAGGTTTTTACATAAGAAATACTGTAGAAAGATGAGTCCAGCAGTGTAAAGTGAGAAACTTCAGTCCACCCTGTCACATTTGTTTTCAGAGAGAGACATTGGACTATCTATCTGAGAGACCCAGAGGACTTGGTTCTAGCATTTGTACAGCCTGAGGGTGTGAGGACAACTTCAGGTCAGCAATGACAAAATCCAGCTGGCCTGCCATTTGGGTCTACCTCTTGCAACCATTCTGGTAAGCTCCCCAGACCATTCAAAATCCCTCTGGACACACTTCCATATGCATTTATTCCTGCTGCCAAAGGCTTGGCCCAAACCCCTATGATTTCACAGAGCTGTGTGGCTGGTTATGCAGGGTTCCCTGGGTGACTCCAAAATTAACTCTGACCAAAAGCCTCAAAAGCCTGCTTTACACCAGACCTCTCAAAGAGACACTTCGATGTGTCTTTCAGGTTCATGTTTTTCAGAAAACAGAATACAACATTTCCACTTTAAAATGTGGGATATAAAACTGAATATCAAAATCCTATAATGGTTTGGGTTGGAAGGTTCCTTAAAGGCCATTTAATTCCAGCTTCCCTATGTTTGTTAGGGGCACCTTCCCTTAGTCCAGAGAGATCAAAGCCCCATCCAACCTGGTCTTGAACACTGCCAGGGATGGGGCATTCACAGCTTCTCTGGGCAACCTGATCCAGTGTTTCACCACTCTCATGGTGAAGAAATACTGGCCTCTTGTTCCTTTAAAAAATACAGATGTATTTATTTCCCTATTTGTAGTTTCACGTACATTGTATTTCATATGCTTTCTGTAATAACACCACAAAAGACTTCATAAATGCACTAGTCAGTGGGGAATGCTGTGCTGCTTGTGATTTTACACATCTTTTCTTTAAGCCAGAAAATCTAAATGTAAAATGTAGTATTCAGAGACACTGAGAGGGGTTTTGTGGTGCTCTCTGGAGGATGCTGGATTCATAAAACAATGAATGGATTACCATCATCGATAGAGTTAGTTTTTTCCATCTGTGGCAGACAGACAATATACTCTTGCCAACGTGCTTCATATTAATAAACCACCCAAGTACAATTCATTGCAGGTTGCAGCTATAAATCAGAAATAGCCTTCATTTTGTTCAGCTGTCAGACTGAGAGAGCACCAGGGGGTGGGGGCTGTTTGTAAGGAGGCCAGGGGGGGCTGCAGCACTTTGACCTCTCTCTGCAGTGTAAAGCTGGTCCCCCCACAGCTGTCCATGGAGAGAGGTCATGTGGCTGGATGCCTTGTCACGAGCAAAGAGCCACCCTATCACCTGCCATCATTTTTTGTCCTTCCTGTTCTGCTGGGAAAGAGATGCTGCCGGAATGGTGCAGTGCAAATGTAAGCATGGCTGCCAACAGCCAAATCCCTGCAGCCCCAGTGCTGCTGCTGCACTGCTGCAGCTCTGGGGCTGCAGTGTCTGACCCGGGCACAAACTGACCCTGAGACACCATGGAATAGGGTGGGCTAGCACAGAATAGCACATTTTCAGCTGCAAGTGGCCTACCATGGTCATCTATCTCAGCTGCCTGACCGATTCAGGACAGACCAAAAGATCAGAGTCAGTGCCAGGAAGCTGCAGATATGGGTAACTTCACTGTAATCCTGACATTTTGGTGTTGTTAGGCAAATCACTTTGTACCTGATTGAAGTTCCAGTAAAGCTGAGGAGGGTTTTGTTCTTCCCTCCCCCACTGACCCTAGTGGAAGCTCTCACAGTCATTTAATCTCTCAGATTCCCAAGAAATTGGGATCAGCATGGATAACTCAAAGAGGTGTTCTGAGGATTAATTAGTTAACACTTGTAGGGCATTTTAAGGATAAAAAATGCTGAATATTGGCATACACTTGTCTGTGTGTGTGTCTTTGTCTATGCATGAAATGAATACCATACTTCCATGGGAAAAACTTACATCTCAGATAATCTGCATGCCTATGCAAATAAATCCTCAGGAAAATCAGTGTTCTCCAGTAATCCTCAGGCAACGTGCAGAGAAGCAGAGGCAAAGGCAGAGGGCAGCAGAAGCAGGGGGAGAGGCACTTAAGAGGGAAAAGAGATTCGGAAGTTTGTGATGGGAAATCTGGAGAGGGGAAATCTCTCTTTCTGCAAATGCCTGTGAATAAGCCCTCCTGAATCACAGGCCACAGGCTGTGCACATGAGAATACAGTTTTTCAACATTCTTATTGCATTATGATTTAGCCATGCATTCTCTTTTATGGTGACATGACCTCATTGTTTTGAGATTTTTGGTGTGCATTATAACAGCCTATGTATGGCAATAATTGTAACCCATACATTAATTTCTGGCATTCCTCATATATTCATTCAGTCCCTGGAATGTGCATAGTTTAAAACTATCACATTGTAACTGAACAAATAGTGGATTAAATGTGCCTGTTTTGTCTTTTTTACTAAGCTAGGTCGGATCAAAGCTATCAGCTTCTGTGCCATAGCTTAATTATGTTTTTACTCAGAGTGCCAACATTTTACAAAATGAAATGAAGTAACGACAGGAGAAAATACAGCATCATTCAAACAGGCTTTAATCAGGTCTTGGAAGGATAATAGAGAGCAACTGAAGCAGGTTTATTAGTCCTGTTGGTTTCAGCCCATTAAAAAACCAGTGCACATAGCTGTTATTTCAGAGATGTTCTGCACTGCTCTGTGTGGACCTGCAACTGCAAAGTGAGAGGCAGGATAACAACGTGTGTAGATGCCCACACAGAGGGAGCTGCCAAAGTGCCAGTGCCAGACCATTGACATGAGGACAAGGCAGTGGCTGATGTGTAGGAGCGAATCGTGCAGAGCAGTAACTGATGGCTCCTTTCTGTGCAATTAGCTGTGAGCAGCAAGCAGGCGGTGAACAATGGCAGAGCACATTCCAGCTCTTGCCTTTGCATTCCTAAATCCCGAGTGCAGACACATTTCTCAACATTTCCTAGCCACCCACATCATTCTAAATGTTTAGAAGGTGTGGACTGGGTTTTATTGAGAGGGAATTTCCATGTCTGTAATGGGAAAGGCTTAGCCCATGCTACTTTTGAAATGACTCTGGAATATGACTTAAGAGAAATGTGCTCACTGCAAGGACAGCCCTTAGCAACATGTTGAATCCTCAGGGTAAAAGCTTATTCACTGACTAAAGACAAGGTTGTTAAGGGAGTAAGGGAAAAAAAAAAAACATGCAAAAGCAAATTAAAAAAAGGTGTGGAATAAGGTAGCTTTTGCTTCTCCTCTTTGGAATCTGAAGTGCTTGCAGGAAATGCTGTAATAATTATTTCTTCTAACAGCTGGCACTTCAACCTTCCTTCACACCAGGGGAAGTCAGTACTCAAGGGCTGAAAAGCGAGGTGGAGTCTCAGGGGAGCTTTTATCGCTGAGGATAGCACTTTCATGCCATGTTTGGGAAAGAAAAAAAACATTAAAATGCAGACTGCTTTCTGCATGAACCACCTGTCTTTCTCAGGGGCTTTTTAAAAAGATGGACCTTGATTGGAGAGTCGTCTGTTGTAGGGCCTTTTAAATGGCCTTTTGTCTCCCTGCTGGGTTATGTGGCACCTGTTCTCCTTTGTCTTTGTGCTCCCTCCCTTCAGAAGGCTCCTTCTCACCCAAGGGATTGTTCTACTCATCCCACATCTTCTCTCCAGTTCTGCCAGTGCTGCAGTTTGTAGGGGCTTGTGTTAAACCAGAACAGAGACTACCCTGGGATAAAGCAACTCTAAAAGTAGCACAAAAAGGAAAAGTAAAGACCAAGGGGATTTCTTACATAAATCTGGATCCTAACAAGGACCTGCTGGTACCTGAAGCTGTTCTATGAGCACAGTCTTGTAGGCAGCAAGAAGTGTCCAGCAGATGAGATAAAAATTTTCACCTATGCTTAGAGATTTTTTATGCCTTCATTTTCCTGATTTTATTCTATAAACATTAAAAATGTCATCTGTTACCTTCATAAAGCTCCCTGTGCATATGTGTTTTGCTCCAGCCTTTAATTGCATGGTCATCTATTATTTTTATTTCTTTGTATGTATCATTATTAAATAGTTCTTTTTATCTTCTTTCTTCAATGTATGGCTCCAGGCTCTATTAACCACAATCTAAAGCCTCAGCTGAATACATTGTTATTAAGTTCCTCATGTGGTTTTTATGGTGCTCTTTCTGTAATTTGTCAGTTCTTCACAAACATCATGATTTTATATTCACAGCAGCCCTAGCAATTAAGCATATTATTACCATCATTTTACAGATGGAGAACTGAAGAAAAGATAAATTATAGACAAAGCTGTCAAAATCCTACACTAATTTTTGATGACCAACTTTAGACACCTAGCCTATAATTTCTCAGGGGCAATAGTATTAAACAGGCAATTGCATTCTAGTCATCTATCCATGCGCTTCAGCCCTCTGAAATTTTACAAATCATACCCAGAAAGCTGGGAATAAAAATGTTAACAGCTGACTAATCCAGAATGAGCACCATGGCAGAGGTAGGGAGGTGGTACAAGTGCCTTGTACGCTGTTGAGTTGAGCTTTGTGCTGAGACAGCTAAAGGCAGAAGTTAATGCTGTGAGAGCCCACATGGAGCAGGGCACCTGAGCTCCCAGCAGGGCCTGGGCAGCTGCTCCTTCACCCCCAGGAGGTGCCTCTGCCTGATGAGCTGTGCCCTCCTGAGTGCTCTGCCTGCCCCCTGACCGGGGCTCAGCTGACCCTGCTGGGGACGGAGACGCTCGGCTGGCACGGACACACCGAGCTGGTACACTTGGGGTTATCAGCTGGCCACTGCTTAATTTTGTGGTGAGCTTGCCTCTTTATGTCTTGGAATATCCTCAGACCATTCACAAACAGCCCAGATATCCCTCGACTGTGCAGCCCCACTTAAGCCAGTGTTTGTTGACAGCCACCACCAGAAGTTGAGAAGAGAAATAGAGCTCAAACCTCTTATGATGTTCAGTCATTTATTCCCTCTGTCCTGGAGGGGGACAGAGCACCGACCTGGGCAGAGTCAGCGAGGTGAGAGGGGGGGCTTTGTGTGCTGCTGGTTTTATCCCAGCCAGGGGGAAAGGGGATCCCAGGGATGGGACAAACACCCACCAGCTCAGAGCCCGGGGGGCTGGAACCTAAGGCAGCCCTGACTCAGTGACAGGGCAGGGACCCGAGGGGGGCCCAGGGGGATCCACCCCAACAGTACACAATCAGTTATTTGCCTCAATCTGGACCTCAGCCTCTCCTCAGTGTATTTAGTGATGAAACTCTATGCTTTCTACAATATTCTTGCTTCATCTTTCCTTTGGTACCTTGTGTTACCTGCAGCAAATTGAAGCTGGGGCAGCACAGACACATTTTCATTCATCCCATAGCTCTTATTCACAGAACACCTCCCACACTTGCTGAGTTTTTAGGACTTATTCACACACAGAGGAAGTGGATTTCCTGCTGTACACAGGAATGTGCTTCTCTTCACACTGTTCATGACTGGACAATATTCACAATGCTGTGTGTTCCTGCCCCAGAGCTCCTTTTTTGACAAGCCCTGTCCTGACAGTGTAACTGCGTAACTAAACTCTGTTTTTTAAGCTGAATCTAAATTTTTAAGTGTTAATCCATTGTGATGGTGACCAGTGGGAATGCAACTGAAATCCTAGAATGGATTTTAATTATACTAAAATTATGTTTCCTCTTTTTAATATTTCAGGGTTTTTATACCAGTCAAGTGTTCAGTTACTTTACTAGTCCATTAAATAAACTTTAATTTATAACATAATTGAACAATCTCTAAGTATCACTCAGCATAATTTCAAGTCTCTCTGCTACTAGGAGACTTATCAAATGGTGGTATGATCTACAGAATAATGTACAGACCTGGGAATAAAGGAAATATGCTATTCCCAGCTTTGTCATAGAGTTTGCAGGTGGAAATATATTGACTGAATGAGGATGCCTGTGCTGAAGACATCTACATGTGGCTTCTGGCTCAGTGGATAGTCAGCAAAGAACAAGTCAATAGAAGCCAAGGGGCAATTCATCCTCTCCTAAATTAGATGTCTGAAATAAGGCAAATGATTGGCACCCTAAAAGGGCATATTTGTCTCCAGTGACTATACATGGAGCCCCAGGGGCCAGCTTGGGTTTAAATGTCTACATTGTTGATTTCTAAAGTCAGGTGAGATGGATCCCACCCTCTGTATCCCCAGGCCAGTTATTTCATCTCAGTTTGCTTTTTTTTTTCCTTTCTGAGTGAGCTAGTGTAATACCAGGAGCAGCAGAGTAGAATTAACACAGAGCACTGCCTTGACTAATTAGTTTCTCAGTAGGGCCATTTTATAGATCACTGGGGTATCTTTTCATGGCACGATGTTGTGTGATGTAGAAATACTCTAAGTGCTATTAAAATAAGCCACGTGTTAAAGCTCAGTTAAACACCAGGATCTTCAATAAACATGGGAACTCCTGTTAGCCCGTGAGTTCTTTTCTTATGAAAAAAGATCCTAAATGATATCAGTGCAATATCAATATTGGAAATTTTATGGTACTAAAGTTTTCATCGGAATCACGGTGAATTTTTCTTAGCAAAACCCCACCATTCTTATCTAACCTCCTCTCTGTCTCCAATTTATTTCTTTGTCTAGTAGACACTGAAGCAGGAAGCTTCAGAAACAGAAGCCTTGTGGCAAGCCAGAATGAATAATAAAGCTGAATTCTGGGGATATTGCCAGGGAATGTCATACAGGATGTTCTGCACGAACAGCTCAGGAACTACAGGTGGAACTACAAGATTATATGCTGCCAAGCTCTAAGGCAAGCTGGGGAAGCAAAACAGAGTCAGCAAGGAAGCAGAGGGAATCTCCAGGTAGTGACAATTTATCCCTTTCTGGAAACCTGGAAAGTTATAAAGTGTTTGACTGTAATTACACCCACATAGTAAGCCTGGACAGCTGTCACTCTCCATGGAATTTTTCTTTTGAATGCAACTAAAGACCAGTGGTGCATATATATATTTAATTGTTTGTGTTATTGCATCTATGGAGATTGCAATCTTTCCTTCTGTTTTTATTTCTGGATAAGACCTATTTTCTTCTGACTCCTGCACTTCTGTCTATGCTGTGCTGCATGTGAGGTGCTGCCAGGACCTCAGAAGTTCAGTAGCCATGATTTCATCACCCTGTTTGGAAACTGAGAGTAGACTTTTCCTTCTTTCTCTCAGCCTATATGTAAGTCTGCTACACCTCTACTCATAGTTTTCAGCACTTGCTGCATAGTTCTGTTGCATTCAGTGGGAATATCCTTGGAAAACATCTCCAAATTTGGCTGTAAGAGGGATTGTTTTGGAAAGTTGGAAGCATAATCCTCAGCTTGACCTGAGTATCAGCTCAGACATAAATAAAATGAAGGCTTACTTTGTTCACTATGAAGTGTCAAAATTATCCAGACATAGCTGTGTTTCTGATATCTTTAGAAATGAGCATTTTATGTTAAGAGAATGGATGCTTGCAAGATTTTTTTCATGAATTCATGAATTGTAAGCAATCTAACTTAAGACTTCTTGCCAATTAAGACCAAAAAGACCAAAGAAGTCTTCAGTCTCAAACCTAAGGTAATGAAAAAAATCAGCCAAGAGCAGTGGAAGTTGACCTCAGCCTTGCATGACCTTTATGAGTTGTTTTATCACCTTGCAGCAAAGATTTGCTGTGACACTTGGGGTGTGTGTTTGTGGCACAGAGGTGTCACAGACTTTCACTTTGCTTAGAGAGAAAGAATGAAACATTTCATTTTATACTGTCTTTTGGGTAAGTGGAAGATAAATTCATTGGCCTGTGTTCTCATATTGTGTCCAACAAGGAATGATTGTGGACCTGTCCATGGAGACACAGACAGACATTTCTTTAGAAAAGCACCTGTCCTTGCTCTCCCCTTGAACAAGAAAGTAACCACCATATTTTATTTGGCTTCACCATCTTTTCCCCTTTTTTGTCAGTAGGGGAGAGGTACAAGAGGTCTTGGAGAAGACCCCTGTGTAGAACAGAGCTGGTTTTATTTTTTTGTCCAGGGGTGTCAGTCTCTTGTAATGGACAATTTGATGGCACTTCATTCATTAAAAGGAATCTAAATGACTGACTTAAACACTAAACTAGATTCTAATTTGCAGATGACATAATTTAGGTGAAGCACAGCTCATTCACAGGGCCTTGAAAAATGAGCCTGACTATAAACTTTAAATGCTACCACAGTGAGACATATATTGCAATAGCAATGATGATGTGGTTTAATAAAATGGCCCACAGTTATGTGAATCCAACCATACACTCAAATTTCCTGGAAAAAAATGTTCCCACACTTGCACAAATACACTTTTTTTTTTTAAGTTTGACTGATATCCACATGAGACACCAGGTAAAAGTAAATGTTTACTCTTAACTCTCTCCTGAGATGAACAAGACTGACAACATGGGGCACTAGAAAAATTTAACTTGTCAGTGGCCTCAAACTGAAATGATTTAACAGGCTCAGAATGAGCTTGTTTTTGTCAAAAAAAAAGGCCTGAAATGAAAAGTAGATATTTCCAGAACGTCCTGTCAGAAAGCAAAAAGATTTTCTCTGTGTATGAGCCACAAGCTGGCCCACTCTTCTGGCCTCCTTCTTTTTGTTCAGTGCTGATTCTTCCATGCTGTTTATGTTGGAGGGGGAGAGATGCAGGAAGAGGGAGAAGAGAAAATCAGTATGTTCTTATGTAAACTCAGCCAGACAGCAGCATAATACAGCAACCAGCCAAAAGTACCAGTGTAGATTGCAGGCTTATGTTCCAAGAGTAATATGACATTTTTCTGGGTTGAAATTCAGGTATGACTGAAACAGATGCTTTTATCTTTTATTTAAGACTATATATGCAAAGCTATTCTGTTCCTAATTTTATTTTTGCTGCCTGAATCTACTGATTCTAATGGGAATTAAGAACTAGAATATTTGTTTTTAATTCTTATTACACAGAGAAGTTTCTATTAAAAAAAATATTATTCCATCACTGTAGATTTTTCTGGAAGAAATTTGTGTGCTGGTTGCTATCCACACATCCCAGTGTGTTGCAGCTTGTTTACCAAAGGATCAGGGCTTTTGTCAGAGCACCTGATGATCCATTGTTTTTGCTAAACTGACTAATTCAGACAAGAAGCTCAGACTTTATTTACTGATATCCCGGGGAACTCTAACTTGAGGCATCTTTGGTATAAACATCCCTAATTAAGCAAGCCACCCTGAGTTTCCTGTGAAAACAGCAGAGCAGAGTGGTTATTTACAGGGATTTTGAATAGTGATGAGTCAGCCTTAGGTCCCACTGACTGTCTCTGTTGGCTGTAAAGGTATCCTGGAGTGAGCAGCTCTGTGGATGTCTCAGCAGAGGCTCTGCATTTAAAGAAGATGAATCCAAGCCTATGTTTTTAAAAGTTCTCAATTGATTTTAGCTTCCATTGCTGGAGGTCTGCTTAAGTGATTCAAATTATCTTGAACTTGCATTTATCCCAATGCTCTTCACATCAGAGTATTGTGATCAATTTATAAATGTTTGAGATTTGCAGCAAAACACTGAAAGGCACTGATTTCACTGTTTTGTGTGAAGGGCATCTTTTTCTCATGTATCCATGGGATGGGAACATTTTCTTAGGCAGATATTTTAGAAAGGTGAGCTCACTTTTCCAAGATTGGCAAGAAGAAAGCCAGCAGAATTTTTAAATCTTGAAGTTCTTTGCTACATTCTTTGCTTTAGTGAAGACTGCTGCATCTGCTAATTGGATACATGATATAGATATTTTACATTAAAGCCCATGGTAGAAGCATTGTCTAAGAGTATTTGGGAATACTGCAGGCCAATATGAGGGGTATTTATGGATGTTTACCATAAGGTTATTGGAAAGGCTGCAAAGATAAAAGCAACATTATCACACTACTGAAATAACAATAAATTAAGGTAGATATTTTTCTTTTTCTGTCTAATGAAAAGGAAAGTATCCAACCATTGACCAGTGCTACAGACCCAACAGCTGAGCATTGATTGCATTTCCAAAAGTCAATGGCAAAGCCAATGGTTTCTCTACAGCCAGGATTTCAACCATATTCTCTCATACCTGTGGATGCATTTTAATTTGTTGAGCTGATGATGGTAATCAATGACTATTGAAAGAATGCCAAACACATTTGAAATGCATATTTCTAGGTATCAAGTAATTGCCACTTCTAGTCAAATACAGTCATTTGGGAATTTACTGCTGCTTGTTCATCCCCAGCCAATGAAGATTAGCCACAAAGAGAAAGAGAACCTGCTTGCAAAGACTTTGAGAAAAAGATAATTACTGAAAACATTTTGAAGTTCCACAGCTGTTTTGCCATTTCAATTACATTCAGATTAGGAATAATATTAATATTAATATTAAAAAAAAATTCACAATCATTAGCAAAGTTTAAACTAGTTTTAAAAGCTGGGCTTGAGATGAGGATTTATTTAAAAATTAGCACATAGACAGTCATGTTGGCTTTTGACCTATTCATGAAGTCTTTAGGAATCAAGGCTGTTTCACTTAAAAAATTTATCTGTTCATCACATATTCATGAAAGCACCAAAACATTCTATATGTACCATCTTAAAGAGGTAAAATTCTAAGGAGCACCTTTTTCCTCCATGGTAGGCACATTAAAACCCACAAGGGAGGTATCTGCTTGCCTTTCCATCACAGCCAGAGGGAACTCAGCCCCAAACAACGTCCTGAGACTCAGCACCCTGGTCTTCCTCAGAGCAGGGATCAGCCCTGTGACAGCACTGCAATTAGACAGTGTAATTACTGTGAGATTATTCATGCACATCTGTCATCTGTGGACCCTGAAAACCAACAACTGGTTGAACATCTGGTGTTGGAGACAGGAATTTGCTTTACAAAGCCACAGTGCTTTTTGATGACTGAGAACTGCTGGGTAGAGGTAGGATAGACCTGACCAAGTGGGGCAAAAATTGTGTTTCCAACGGGCTGGGCAACCTACTGAGGAGAGCCTTAAACCAGGAATGGTGGGGGGAAGGGGATGATTGCACACATTCAAATGGGGAAGTGGTAGACTGGCTGATGTGGAAGGAAAGACTACAAATTCAAAAGAAAAGGACAGAAGGCAGCCCACTGTAACCATAAACACACAAATAAAAAAGTGCCAGGATCAGAGCAGTATGAGGAGAAATGCTAACTCTCTTTCTGGGAAATCCATGTGCAGCAAAAAAAGAACAAACAGAGGGAATGAGAGGTCTCCATGCAGGTGCAGGGCTATGAGATAGAGCAGACCCTCAGTAAAACTACCGAGCTGAAATTATCCAACTAGAAGTGGTAATACACCACATAACTGTGCTGCCTTTCAGACAGACCTGGAATGGGTGCAGAAATGGGGCAACAGGAACCTCATGAAGTTCAGCAGAGGGAAATGCTAAAGGCCTGACCCCAGAGAAGAAAAGCCTTGCACACCTGGATAGGGAATAAAAAGCCTTACACACCTGGATAGGGAATAAAATACCTTACACACCTGGGAGCCAACTGTGTGGAAAGCAGCTTTGTCAGGAACACCCTGCAGGTCCTGGTGGACAAAAGCTGAATGTGATCCCTCAATATTCCCTTTCAGCAGAGCAGCCAACAGCCTACTGGGCTGCATTAGGGACAGGACTGCCAGAAGGATGAGGAGGTTGGTCCTTCTCCTGTGCTCAGCATTAGGATTAATAAATCTGAGTGCTTGGCCCTGTGCTGGATTCCCCAGTACAAGAAAGATATGGACATGCAGAAGTGAGTCCAGCACAGGGCTGGAAAGATGTTTAAGGAACTGGAGAGTCTTAAGGAAAAGCTGGGAGAGCTGGGGCTGCCCAGCTTGGAGAGCAGAAGGCCAGGAGGACCTTGTTATAGATGAGTCAAAATTCATAATAAATTAAATGATATCAAGGTTGATTTTAAGTATAAGGGCTATTAGACTGTACATGTATCCAAAGATGTTATGTTTGGAATGTGCCTTGGCATGTTCCCTGGTAGCCCAGCCAGAGTCACGGGTTACCCTTCTCAGTGATAACATTTGCATCTGAAGCACAGGCAGAACTTCCACCTCCACCAGAGAGGTCTCAAGTACCCATCATCATCATCAGGAAGCCAGAAATCCATCTGGCACATCAACCTACTCCAAATCCACTCTGCACCTGGAAAATCCTTTTTCCATCTGAAAGGAGCAACAGAGATGATCATCTAAGTTTCTGTTCCTCCCTGGACCAGGCTGATGAATGGACCTCTTACCTAAGACTCTTCATTTTCATGACACAAGAAGAGTTCCTGGAAAATATCAACCAAAGACACAAAAGAGTTCCTGGAAACATCAACACCTTAAAGGACCCCTGATCTCTGGACCAGAGGACCACAGAGGACAAGATGAATATGAAAAAGACAAAGGATTTTCTAGCCAGAGGCAGGAAAAACAGTATAAAAACCAGACTCAGAACCCTCGAAGGTGTGCACTGCCCACCCGAACTGCTGCTGTTCAGGGCTGTGGATGTGTCACCCAGGGTCAAGAACCTGGGCTTGGCCCTGCCGTTTTATAGTGACTGTTCAAAATTGTCAATTTGATCATAAAATAAATTCTGTTTGTTTTTATATTAATAATTTGGCTCAGGCAATTTATTAATTCAATTTAATTGGCAGTTTCATTTATAACAACCTTATCCATGGGTATCAATGCCTGCTGGGCCAGAATAAAGAAGATGGAGCCAGAGTTTTCCCAGTGGTGCTCAGTGGCACGAGAAGAGGCATCAGCTGAAATGCAAGAAATATCATCTTAAATTAAAAAGAAAATGTTACTATAAGAGGAGAGGGTGTCAAAGACTTCTAGATCCAGTTTTCCAGAAAGGTTTTGAAGTCTCAAGCCTTGGAAATATTTAAAATCCAGCTCATCACTCTGCATGTTTGTTTTCATGAATTTAAGTAGCGGATGTTCAGCAGTTTGGGAAAGTAATTTCCACAAGGGTGAAACCATAATTCTGTACATTTTAATTGCTGAATTCCATGCATTTCAGGAGAGCAAGGTACATAAATATCTCTGAAAGGAAAATTCCCAAGTGTTTAAATTTGAATTTGGCTTTTTCTACTCCAGTCCTCCAAATCAGACTAAAATGCCAAGTAGTTTTGACTAATGGGAGCAAACAGAGCTGATCCAGTAGTATGCAAATGAAGCTGAAAGAATCATAAATAAGTTTCCTAGTTTTAGGTGTATTCCCTCAATGGAGCTGTGTTTATGGAAATGCATCTGTCATTGGAAGTCAAATTTATTCCTACATGCTTTACTTTAGGTCTATTTTTAGTTATAGATGCATCTTCCCATCACTCAGTCAACAATTATAAAAAAAATCGACCTGCATTTAAGTACTTAAGAACAGATTCTGCCTGGATAATTTTCTCCTATAGTAATTATTTTCTGAATATAGAAATTATGAGGTCTCTTTAAATATTAAGACTGGGTTGTTTAAGGAGTTTGAAATAATTCCAGCATTTTTTAAAATTTTATTTTAAGAACCTGGGGGAATCCATTGACTTCACTGGAATTACAGATCTAAAATTATGAACACAACTAAATACTATTGTGTCTGTTTTTCACTACCTAGCAGAAACAATATAAATACATGTGTACTTCTGAGTTACAAATAACTGCATTTACTAACCATGTAGAAACAGTCCTGGCTGCATGCCCTGATGAGTTTCTAGTGAACTCTAAAGCAAAACCCTATGAATATAATTAGAGAGCTGATAAAACATTTAAAAGAATGCTATTCTATTTTTGTGTAACATAAACCTCTTCCTAGTTATGCCTTGAGTGAAGCAGGAAGGCAGGCAGAAATGGGATCCCCAAACATATTCCATGTATAGAAACCTCACTGCAGAACTAGGTTGAAATATCAAATTTGGCTACTTTAAAAATGTCATTCACTCGTAATGTATTTTACAAACAAAGACAACCACAAATTCTATTTTAGAGAAATAAAATACAACTAACACAGTGTGTAAAAACAGCAACCTCTAGTCAAAGCTAGAGAGGCAGTGTTTCTGCACAACAAAGCCAGTGGATTTTAATGATGCAATAAAGGCAATCTGTTGTATCATTCAGAAATTAGTTCTGTGTATGTAGATAACCTAAAACTGAAACAAGAGGTACCTTTTCTTATTTGAAGTGGCATTGGGGTTATAAGAAGTAATTGCTTAATACTAATTTGTTTGTAATAGGCTTGATTTATTTCAACTTTTATCATTTAATGGAGTGTATATCAATTACATTTTAATTTTCATTCTTAGCTGTAAGTAATATCTCCATTTTCTTAAATTTGGCATTAGCTCAAACAGCCCTTGAAAAACCTGCCTCCCACACCCTTCAGAATCTCCCTTCCTTGAGGAAATCCTCTTTCTGAAATTTCCTTTTCATTTCCTGTTTTCCACATAATACAAGACCAGACTCAGCATGCTGCCTGCCAGAGCGTGGGCCAAGAGAGAGCCAGGGCTTTTCAGCAGCTCACAAGTTTACAAGCACCAATTCTTGTATTAGAGTTATTTTTGCTGATTTGAGGGGATTAATCCAAAATCTGTATACCTATTGAAGCTATGAATTAGTCTTGGCCTGATTTTTATATAGGACCCGACAGAACTTAACTTTTTTGAAAAACAAGTTATATATATTTAAGAACCTATATTTAGCCCACTGTTTTTGAAGCCTTGGATGAGATTTTCATTCCAGCTGTGTCAAACTTCAAATTCACTCAGTGCTTTGATGAATTTTGGCTTGTAGAGACCAGTCACAGAGGGGAAGTTAGCTTTTCATATGGCAACAATAATCTGGCATTTCTCTTGCATTGTGTCTAATTTACTCAACCCATCTCACAAAAAAAAATTAGGCCACTAGAACAGAAAGGGCTCTCATTTCTCTTTCAGAGAAGCTGGATTGTAGATGAATTTTTGTGTACATCTGGAAAGTCATGCCTCTCCTCTCTTTATTCTTTTCATTCTAAGATCAGTAACATTTCTTCTTTCTTCATGCGATGTTTTGACTCTGGTAAAATTTCCTGTATTTTATTTTTCCTATCTCCTGGAAACAGACTTGTGATTACTTCATGAGTTTGTTTCATCCCACCAGCATTTAGAGGAAAGTGTTTGCCTACTCTTAGACTTCTCTCACTGCATCACAAGAAAGACCTACCTTCTCTTTCTGCATCGTTGGCAAAGGTTTATGCACATCCTGCACATTTTTCAGCTACTGGGTAAGATCTTCCTGTTTATTTTTTGTGGTGTTTTATTTTTTTCTAGCTCACAGTGGGCAGTATAGTGGCATCAATACCATCACCAGTGTATGGGCATTCAAAAGGAAGAAACTGGGTGGGGCAGTGAGTTTAGACCTTCTCCCTTGGAGGCAGGGCTGTGCAGGGCTTGCAGCCCTGCTGCTTCCTGTCCCATGGAGCTGCCCCCTTCCCTGAAGCTGCTGGACAGTGGAGAGGTCATGGAGAGTCTCCTCTCATCCCCCTCTCACCACCTCATTGTGTCCTTTGGATACTCACTCCCCCAAAATGGTCTTTTTCCATATGTGAGGATGCAATACATTGATTTCCTTTGTTGAAAGAGGACTGCTATGAACTAGAAAAAACGTTGAGCAAGATCTAAATCCTGCTTTCATGTAAAGGGCTTTGTGTGTTCATTTTTCAGCCTGTAAAGCCAGTTTTTCCAGTAGTCTCAGAAGCCTTCTGTTAAATGAAGCTATCCCCCTTGTCTTTGCTACATGAACCTATTCTGTTCCTACTCTCTGTTTTGTACTTTATAACTGTCTTTCCACAAAAAGGAGACATTTAAGAAATAATTTTATTGGCTCATTGCATTCTCAACCTTTTATTCTCCAATTCTGGTGCTAATAAACACCAAAATTTGTACTCCTCCTGCCAAACACTGCATGCCTTCAGGCACTGGCACAGTTTATATGCACATCTCCTCTTAGCCATAGTAAGCAGCCTGTATATTGCCTGTTAGGTGAAGTCTAATGAGCAGTGTTATTTTTAGAAGCAGAACTATATCCTTTAATTTCTATTGTATTGTTTTATTGCTGGAATAATTTTTGTTTGTCTAGAGCTCTGCAGCTGCATATCAAGCTGAATGCTTTGGGGATTTGTTATTCTCTGCAACAAAGCCTAATATTCCTTCCTGGTCAGTATGTGCCTGCACCTGGATCATCTACTGCATTTCTAATGTCTGTAACAGATATTTCCTGTTTTGGGACTCTTTCCATTGTTCTCTGCTTTGAACTTCACTTGCCTTCTTTAGGCAAGATGTTTAAATGATTGAAGCCCCAGACACCCATTCCTGCATAGTGACCCATTATTTACTGTTCCTTTGCTGCATGCAATGTACAAATGGGGAGTTTTCCAAGAGCCTTATCTTGTATAATGATGTCCTATTTTTAAAGATATCTACATCAGCACCACCATATTACATTTTTGAGCACATGAAGTTAAAATGATGCAAAGCCGTGGTGGATTCATCCAAATTATTTTACAATTATTTCTTCTTGATTTAATTTAATTAATTAACTGCACGTAAGTGTGATTACAAGTGCTTTGGAGTAATTGCTGTCTCTTCCTAAGTGTTTGTACAGAATCTAAAACAATGAAGACAGTCCTATGAATAGTAATAAATTTAAGGAAGAAGGTTCAATTGTATTTTTCAGTGAAATTTTTATGATATATTATTTGTCTTTTCCCTTGACTATAAAGTGTGCAAATACATTAATAATGACAAATAACATATGCTGTTACACACAGTGATTTAAAACCCCAAACTGAAAAATTTAGTTTCTTTATTCTCACAACAAACAAGGGAAAGAGCTTAAAATTCAAAGTAGCTGAATATTTTCTTACTCACTTNGATAGCTGTTGGAGAAATTTCTAGTTTTAAACATATAATAAGATGTCCTTTGGACATTGTAAAAGCTGCAGTCTGCTGTAAAACTCATTCTGTATTTATCCATGCCCATGTAATTGAATAAGTAGAAAGAAAACACTGTGGAGCCCTCAGGGTTTCTTTACTGCTGTGGATGCTGAAAAACCCAGCTGGTTACTGTGCAAAGAGGCACTGGCATCTTTAAATAAAGTCACTCTGGTCACAGCTGTGCCATGGCTGTTTATCAGGATGGTGGCCCAGGATTAATGTGATCACTCTGAGAGCTGAGAGCAAACTCCATGTCCTGTGTTGATACATTTGAACAGGACTCTGAAAGGTCAGGGTGATCAGTACATGCATTCAGTTCTTTTCCAAGGACTTTTGCTGCAAATGCAGGAGTTGGACTCCTTTTCAAATGGGAACAATGATGTCATGTTTGTGTCTAGGCCTCTGAACATCATAAGAAATAATTTAGATGCAGATATACTTGATGGACAGGTGCTCATTTCAGCATGTAAAATCTGAATGCAAAAATAGGGAAATATGTGGCAATTTTGGGTAGATTAGCTATTAATGCAGGTAGAAAACATCACTCCCATTTGCAGAGCCTGTCTGAAGGCCCATGGAGTGGTGCAATGAAGGGCAGAGCCTGCTGTCATGGGCTTGCCATGGGCTTTGAGAGGAAAAGAAAGATCCCTGAAGAGAGATGCCAAAAAACACCTCTATTCATCCCATCTATTCATTTATCATAGCAAGCAAGCTTTAAAAAAACTTACATACACCTAAGTGATACCAGATCTATAATTTATATTTATTCACCACTTCCTGAAAATCAGAAGCTTTGAAGATATCTCTTAATAAACTTGATATGCTGCAGCACCCAAAATCACTAAATATTAAAAAAAAAACCAAACTCAAATGAATAAATTAAGAAAAGAATAATACACTTAGGAAAAAAAACAGATGAGGAATATTTATTTAGAGAAAAAAAAGTAAAATTATTGGTAAGTGTATGAGTCATTTTCAACCATTGAAGTTCCCTCTTCCCAAGAAAGCTGGAGAATGTCAGAATGGTTTGAGTTGGTTGGAACACTAAAGATTAGGTTGTTTCCCCTCCCTGCCATGGGCAGGGACACTTTTCACTAGCCCAGATTGCTCAAAAGCCCACCAACCTGGCTTTGAACACCTCCAGTGATGGGACATCGACACTTCTTTGGGAAACCTCTTCCACTGTTTCAACACACTCACAGTAAACAATTTGTCCATCATATCTGTTCTAGATGTCTCCTCTTTTAGTTTAAAGCCATTACACTTTATCCTGTCATCACATCTCCTTGCAAAAAGTGAAATGGGAGCATAAATAATTTATAGCATCAGCTGTACATTATTTGAAGACTTCTGTATTAAAGGAATATATTCTGGAAGCAAGTAATTTGAGTTAATTTGTGCTTGAAAAGTATGTTTTAGCTCTCCTGTTTGTAAGCAACATGTGGAAATTGATGAAAGCTTCTCAGCCACACTCTAAAAGGATGGAAATGTTTGTAAACTATGATACTGGAAAATTTCTATCTTGACTTTTGAACTCTTGGTATGATAGTTTTCTACTTAGTTACTATGGTGATAGTGCCCAAAGCATCAGAAGCTGCAAGATCAAAAAGACTGTGAAACACAAGATTACCTAAAAGGAATGGATAACCTTTTATAAAGGAAATATTTATTTTTTGATTTTTACATCTACAGTCTCATTGTTGGAATACCAT
The DNA here is from genome assembly GCA_020086605.1 of Lanius collurio. Classification (NCBI taxonomy): domain Eukaryota; kingdom Metazoa; phylum Chordata; class Aves; order Passeriformes; family Laniidae; genus Lanius; species Lanius collurio. Next base: position 302,457 of record JACBWW010000106.1, read on the forward strand.
ATTTTTAAGCATTAATTCTCTCAGCTAAATTCAGCTACCTATAAGTTCAACCACAGGCAGCAAAGTCACAAGAGAAAAGCTGTTCCCCACCTCTATTTTTCCTCTTTATCTTCTGGTTATATGAATCATTTTCTTGAAACACCTCTCTCTTCCTCTCTCCACTAGCCATAGTGTGAGCTCATATAACCTATTTAGCCAGCTGAAATGGGTAAAATGAATTGAACATAGGTCAACATTTGCTGTAGGCTTATAGCTATTTTTTTTTTTTACCAAGAGGCCTGCTGGAGCTAACAACTATAGATTATAAAAATTGCTGTAAATATGATACTGTTACAGCTTATATAAAATTATGTAGTAACTGCATATATTCACACACATAGTTTTTTTCTGAAGAAATAGATTGGATAATGTAAGTTTATGACCATGTGTGTGCAGTAGTTATGGTTTACTACCCATTACATATTATCACTGCAAAATCGGTTCCAAGAAGTAATTTAAATTACTGGATTTTCTCCTCCTCTCTCTCTCTTTTTTCTGCTCCTTTTTTACTTCTATGACAAATCTGTCTAGCTGAAATTCAATAATATTAGTTATGACAAAGGATATATATGAAATAAAAGCGTGATCAGCTCTCTGTTTATTAGTACACAGGGTTTAACTATAATTCAATGTAAAAAAAGTAATCAAAGCAAGGAGAATATGTACCTATGTAAAGGAAACATTTTTTGTGGTAATAAAACTGTGTTTTGAAGGTACATTTTTTCTACTTGCACATGTCTATTATTGTTGTGGTTTAAGCATAAACATTTTTGTTTAATAAAAATATTGTGAGAAAGGGTGAGGTGAAGATAAATGTGTCCTTGAAATGAATTTCTGCATTGGGTAGGTGGTTCTGGGCAGTGAGCAGAAGGCACAGACTCACAGTAGTCAGAACGACCTAATATCTAATATATTTAAGGAAGTAAAAGTGAAGGGAAAGTGAAAGAGATGTGAAGATATCTGCTTTTTGGAAATAGCTTTAGCATATTGCAATTAGGCACACAATGTCCTGGCTGTATTGTTCAATGCCCTGGGAACTGCTTCCACTCTTTTTAATCACCACAGTGCTCAGCACCTCTGACTTGCTGTCCACTGGAAGTCTATCTGCACACCTTCTAAAATCAGCTGAAGGGGTAAATGTACAGAATCTGATTGGTGTGAAAGATTTGGTACTTAATTCTGAACGTATCTGAAACCCCACTGACATCTGAAAATTGTCAGAAGATACCCCTGAAAAAATGTAGATCAAGCACTGAATGAATGTTTTCTGATTTTATTTTTAATGAGAATAACATTAGGCTAGAGAATAAAGATTTTTGCATGAAAAAAAAAATTCTTTTTATTGTTTTTGCCAAATATATGTGATTTTTTTAAAGGATGCTTTTATTTGTTTCTATGAAACAAAGAGGTTACATTCAAGTCTATTATACCAATGCAAACATCCTTTTCACACAAGAAAACTTTCATATTCTGATTCTGTGAGGTGCAGATGTTTCTTATGTTGAGGAGGGGATTTATATGACTGGACCTCAGCTTCCACAGATGAACCATCCACGTCTGAGCTAGTCACATTAAGTTCCTTCCTTGTGACTGAAACCAGGTACATTTATATCATTATAATTAGTCAGATCATAGCATAGTAGGATCACTAAGTTGGAAAATACTACTAAAATCATAAAGGCCAACATTTGACTGAATGCCTCCATGCCCACAAAATCATACAGCAAAGCAGTACATCTGCTTGTTTTTTGAACATTTCCAGGGATGGTGACCCCATCACTGTCCTTGAGAGCCAGTTCTGCTGCTAAGACATTTTTCCTAATATCAGACCTGAATGTCCACAACTTGAGGTCCTTTCCCCTGTTGTGAGTCACCTGGGAGTGCAGACTGACCCCCACCTCACACAACCTCCTTCCAGGAAGTTGTTAGGAGTAGAGTTGTAGAGACATGCATGTTCTTACAGATGACTCATGCTCTAAAAGGCTTTCCACTCCCCAGCTATGGGAAAACAGATCCCAAAAAGCCTGGTGAAATATTGATACCTAAGGTTAGCTTGCATGAGTCACATCCTGAGTGAAGTCTTGATTTTGTGATGTCAGGAAACTTGTGCCTTCCTGCTGTTTCCTAATCTCTTACATTCCCTAAACTGTTTGCTTTGCTTTTGAACTAATTCTGCAGAGGATGGAACATGCAAAGATTTCATCCTCAGTCATTCTAAGTCTTATCCTGTTAGAAAACAGAGCTGTGCAGGGCAGAGAAGACTGAAGTGATGAGATACTCATGTTAGACAAATGCCACTCTCTCCCAAGGAACACATTTTAACACCCTGAATACTGAGCTAAGTTTGAATACAGCCCACCAGATTTTCAGGTATTTCATTCCATTCCAGCAACTCATCCCACCTTGAGGCAGGAGTTGCCTCGGGAAGCATCAGTGTCTCTTTACAGAGAGCAGTTTGAGCCAAGGTTTTGGGCCAGCTGAGATGATTCCATCCCCCAAGAGAGTTTGTTTTCTCCATCCACAGAAACAGGACCCATTAAAAAGGTTGTGAATGGGGAAAGAGGGTTCTGCCTCTGTCTTGGGGTGACTGGATGTTATATTCCCTATTCCATGCTCCATGCCCAGAAATTGGTTGTTTGCCTTTCTGGGCTTTTGGATTGAGCCTGAGTGGAGAGAGAGAGAGAGAGAGAACTGAGCAAACTTCTAAACAGGGGCTCAAGGACACAGATAAGGAACTGTCTCTAGGAGTTTTTTTTTGGCTCCCGGAATCCTCGGCTCGTTTTTCCTCCAGAATTTTGGTATTTTTCCTCTTCTTTTCTGGATTGCTTCACATCAGAACATCAGGACTTTTTTTTCATCGAGGTGGAGGGCCTGGGGGAGGGCCCCCCTCATCCCCACTCCGAGGAGGAGGAGGGAGAATCCCTACAGAAGGACTCGGATTTTCTTTTTCCCAGGTTTCTTTCCCTCTATAGCGAGGGGGGCTCATTGTTTATCATTATTATCCTTTACCTGTGTGTTTGTTGAATAAATAGCTTTTATCACTTTCACTTTCTTTCGAGGAAAAAGTTTAATTTTTCCCAAACCTGGCAGAGGGGAGGGGTGGTTTATCACCGACCTTCTCTGAGGGAGGAGATTTCTAAATTTGGCTAAACCAGCTCAGCCTCTCCTTGGGGCAGGAGGCTCATGGCACGAGCAGGCTGCTGTGCAGACTCTCCTTGCTTCAAGGAATGAAGGAGCTTGGTTGAATTCCTTGCCCCTTAACTGACATACCACCTACTTCTCTCTGATTTCCTTACAGGAAGTGATAAAATGCAGTTGTTATAAGAAAGGATGTGTGTGATTATTTTTTCCACCAATTTTACCAACATTTATGGAATTTTTTGGACTGCTGATATGCACAAAATTCATTATTGTTCTATAAGATAGCAGAACTGTATCTTGTAGAAAATGATTGAAGAAATTAGGTCCAATATACATTTTAGACCTTCAAACTGCCTAGTTGTAAGTCATAAATGATTCAGGCCTAGGTCTTTTTCACTAGTCTTGGGTTAATGAGCTGTTTATCAGTCTATTGTTTACTTCTATTTCAATACTTCTAAAATTATATTTTTCAGCTATTATGGTGATAGAGTAGTCTGGTAAAGAAAAAACACAAAAATTTAAATATATTTTGAAGGAAGAAATACACAATGCGAGTAATAAAAATATGTCTGAAAAGTTATATATGAATCTGGAAACCCAATCTAAAAGAGTAATATGTAATAAGAAGTAATATCAAAGCCTAATACAGAACAACAAGATCTTATTTTGATTATTAAACCTTAGTGAGGATTCTCCAGGATAGAAATTGCTTAGTTGCATAGGAAATACTGTTCAGTTGTGAAAATTGTCATAAAAAACCAACATTTTTGTGAAAGAGAAGCAGGTTATACTCACACAATAGTAATTTTTCTCTCTGGCATTTTTGCAGGTGTGGAATTGGATGCCTACAGAGGTCACTGAGAAATATCCCAAGCAAGAGGGATTTGCAGGTTCAAGACATCTCAGTCACACAATGTTCATTTCCATCCACTTGGTTACCATTTACATCCTGGCCCTAAATTCATCCCATGAAAGATTTGCTGAAGTGAAAACTTGTGCTTATTTTCAGGGGGTGCAGGATGTGATCCACATGTGTAATAAATGTGTGATTTACAGGCACGAGCTGTAATGCTCTATAGAAATATCCATGAAGGAAAACCATTATGTGTGAGGATATTCCTTTTATTTCAGCATGTCTAAAGGAACATATGCTTTATGCTGCCTTCTTCATTCTTAGCAGCAAGGTCATTTCCCAAAGGACTCAGAACACAAAAAATTGATCTACAAACATCTCTTAGAGCAGTTACTAAATATCTAGCCTTGAAAATCACTTCTAAAAGTAGAGGATGTATTGTGTTATTGTATATTGTATTTTCATCTTTCACTACCAAAGTCAATATTTCCACTACCATCAGTCAAAGAATAGCCCAGAGTCCAGCTGTGCACATTCAATTGCCTAAAAGACATTCAGGTGTTACTAGGAGATCTATTATCTGCCTTTGAGCCATTGTCTGGGGGAAAAAAAGGGGGGAAAAGCATTTTCAGTTAATTAAGGAATTTGATACCAGAGGATCTTGTGATTTAAATATGTTTCAAATGTATTTTAGGACAGATTCTGCCATCAACCAAGAAACAAATCTGAGCTGAAAGCACGGACTGCACATCTGGTATCTGTAGCCACAGCTGGATGAAGGTTTGGCTGCTGCACTAAAGTACAGGCAGGAATTAAACTATGGGGAATATTGATAGCGTGAGGAGATTAAATTTGTTGCAGAGCTTAAATGTGATGCAGAAAACAAGTGGAAGGAGTGTAAAGGAGAATTTAGAAAAATATTTAAGCAAAAATGTGGGGGTAGAAGTGGAATGGAAGGGAGCAGATCCTTTCTGAGTGGCAGAGGAACAAGCACATAAAACTGAAGTAGAATTAGCCCCTCTATCTGTGCATGTGTGTGGTGGGAGGAGTTTGCAATCTTCTGGGGAAAAAATGTCTGAAATTTCCCTGGAAATGTTCCATAACCACAATCACTAATACTTAAATTTTCTTTTTAAAGGCAGTAAAAATCCAAGATTTATAGAGGGAAAAAGGTGTGCTTAGAGGTGTCACTTTCTGCTTTATGCTTCCTGTATTCTGCATAGCAATGGATTCTGCTCTGTAATCTGTCTGAATGACATTTCTTTTGTTGGTCCTTCATCCTCAAAAAGTAGAAAATAACTTTCTCTAGAGGCAAGAAAATTCGGGATTTTTGGACAATTCTAACAGCTAAATATTTGTGGGTTTACCTACCTTTGTTCATCTGGAACATTTTGGAAAAAAAAATCAAAATATTTTCCACAAAGGGGAAAAAATTGAAAAAAACATTGCTATTATTTCAAAACTTCTAACATCAAGCACAGCAATAAGACAAACATACCTTTACCAGCAAATCACCTGGGTTTTTGAGCACTGGCCCTGACCCCAACTGCACGAGTTGCACATGCAACAAGTGGAGAACTTACCCTTTTCCAAGGGAATGATGGATGAGACATCTGCTATCACTGGTGCCTTTACCACAGTCTGATGGAATTTCAGCTTTTTACTTTTTGACCTAGCAACTTCCCTTCCCTTCCCTTCCCTTCCCTTCCCTTCCCTTCCCTTCCCTTCCCTTCCCTTCCCTTCCCTTCCCTTCCCTTCCCTTCCCAAACCTTCCCTTCCC